>NLAP01000009.1:0-559309 GCA_002374725.1 Metschnikowia hibisci | reverse complement strand
AGACCTTGTTGGACGCCATTGACGCCATTGAGCCACCTTCGAGACCAACTGACAAGCCATTGAGATTGCCATTGCAAGATGTCTACAAGATTGGTGGTATTGGAACGGTGCCAGTCGGTAGAGTTGAGACCGGTATCATCAAGGCCGGTATGGTTGTCACTTTCGCCCCAGCTGGTGTTACCACTGAAGTCAAGTCCGTTGAGATGCACCACGAGCAATTGCCAGAGGGTGTCCCAGGTGACAACGTCGGTTTCAACGTCAAGAACGTCTCTGTTAAGGAGATCAGAAGAGGTAACGTCTGTGGTGACTCCAAGCAGGACCCACCAAAGGGTGCTGCTTCTTTCACGGCTCAAGTTATTGTGTTGAACCACCCAGGTCAAATCTCTTCCGGTTACTCTCCAGTTTTGGACTGTCACACCGCCCACATTGCTTGTAAGTTCGACACCTTGATCGAGAAGATCGACAGAAGAACTGGTAAGTCTTTGGAAGACAACCCTAAGTTCGTCAAGTCCGGTGACGCTGCTATCGTCAAGATGGTCCCAACCAAGCCAATGTGTGTTGAGGCTTTCACTGACTACCCACCTTTGGGAAGATTCGCCGTCAGAGACATGAGACAAACTGTCGCCGTCGGTGTTATCAAGGCTGTTGAGAAGTCTGACAAGGCTGGTAAGGTCACCAAGGCTGCTCAAAAGGCTGCCAAGAAGTAAACTTGATTATTTCGTATATATCTAGTATAACTTGTGACTACTGAACAGAAAAATGTATAGAGTAGAGCACAGAATTGCTGTGAACATAGCTTGAAAAAAACGGTTTTGGAATGTTTGTCCGGCATATAAGTCATCTTCGGAGCACCTGCATATAATAAATCAAAGTATTTTTACGTGCATGTTTGGTTGAATGTTTGACCCTAAAATGAGATGTTTTATGCAGTACCAGAAGTACATCGTGATAAACTGTCGGCCCCATGTGAAAACCCATTCTGGTTGTGCTGCTTATATGCAGTACCTTTTAAATTTCTAGAATCCAAAAATAGCTAGAGAGTTAAAGATAAATTGAAAAACCCGTACATCTGCAACAATAAAACTTCTAAATCCCCCCAAAACACCCTTCAAACTTGATTTGTCAATTGGTCTGACTCGGACTGACTGCGATTCTGACTCCCCCATTGACTTCCCTGACTTCCCCGGGTACGCGGCTGCGGGCTGCTTGTGTGCAGTACCAGTATTTAAGAGGAGGTGGGGAGTCAAAAACTCATCTATATAAAAACGCAGCCATTCCTTTCTTCCCAAATTATGCTTCGAAGCACCCCCAAAATTCACCTCGTAAAGAGGAAAACAGTGTGTTACATACAGGCCGGCCAATTCCCCCGATTTTACGCCGCCAATACCCTGAGCCAAAATTATCAAAATGTCCATAACCCCCCTAAACTGTATGATGCTTTGGATACATTTGCAAGACGGCATTTTGGCCCTACCCCTGAAAATACAAAACATATGTTGGCAACATTGGGATATAAAGATTTTGATGAATTCCTATCGGCCGCCATTCCTCCTCATGTACTCGTCAAGCGTTCATTATCAGTTGAACCTGAAAATGGATACACAGAACTGCAAATGTTAAAGCATCTTGAAGAATTGGCAGCACAAAACAAAATCGCCCGTTCCTTTATTGGTAAAGGTTATACAGGAACTCATGTGCCGCCGGTGATCCAACGGAATTTACTTGAATCTCCTGAATGGTATACTTCTTATACTCCATATCAACCTGAGATTTCACAAGGGCGTTTGGAATCACTACTCAATTATCAAACCATGGTGGCTTCATTGACGGGATTAGATATGGCCAATTCTTCATTATTAGATGAAGGAACTGCGGCGGCTGAAGCTATGTCGATGTCATTTCAGAATCTGAGGGGGAAAAAGCGGGTTTATGTTGTTGATAGTGCTTTACATCCTCAGACTGTGGAGGTGGTACGGTCACGTGCCGCCAATATTGGTGTTGAAGTAAAAATGCTTCTGTTATCGCTGGATGAAGGTATTGGTGAGCTTCGCCGAATGGCTTCTGATGCTTGTGGTATTTTGGTACAATATCCTAATACTGATGGTGGTTTAAAAGATTTTTCAGAAATTTCCGAAATCATTCATGCTGAAAAAGGTCTTTTTGCTATGGCTACTGATTTGCTCGCCTTAACGCTTATTAAGGCTCCTGCAGAATATGGCGCCGACATTGCCTTAGGAACATCTCAACGCTTTGGTGTTCCTTTTGGTTATGGAGGTCCACATGCAGCCTTCTTTGCTACATCTTCCAAGTTTTCCCGGAAAATCCCGGGCAGAATTGTTGGTGTTTCTAAAGATAGATTGGGAAAACCTGCTTATAGGCTCGCTTTACAAACTCGGGAGCAACATATTAAGCGGGAGAAAGCTACCTCGAATATTTGTACGGCGCAGGCGTTGTTGGCTAACATGTCTGCCATGTATGCAGTCTACCATGGTCCTCAAGGTTTAAAAGACATTGCTGCCAGAACTTTTGGTTTTACCAAGATTCTTGCTGAAAATATTGAAAATGGTGGTCATGTTCTTCAACATGAAAATTTCTTTGACACTTTAACGGTTGAGTTAAAGGGTATTTCTTCCGATCAGATTATACAGGAATTGTTGGAAAAGCATAATATCAATATTTTCAAGAAAGACGCTCAAACCGTTTCTATTACATTGGATGAAACAACTACTCGAGAAGATTTGGAGAATCTTGCATCAGTTTTTTCGCCAAAAGTGGAACTTCCAGTTGAATTGCCTCAAATCCCCGAAAAATGGCTTAGAAAAGATGCCATTTTAACCGAAAAGGTGTTCAATTCTCATCATTCCGAAACTGCAATGTTACGTTATTTGCACCTTTTACAAAGTAAGGATTTATCATTGGCCAATTCTATGATTCCATTGGGGTCCTGCACAATGAAGCTCAATGCTACGGTTGAAATGCAATCACTTTCCATGGCAGGATTTTCTCAAATTCATCCATTTGCACCAAGAAATCAAGCTTTGGGTTATCAAAAATTAATTTCTGAATTTGAAAAAGATTTAAACGATATTACTGGTTTTGCTGCCACTACTCTTATGCCCAATTCGGGCGCCCAGGGCGAGTATGCAGGACTCTCGATAATTAGGCAATATTTCAAGTCTCGTGGTGAACATCAAAGAAATGTTTGTTTAATTCCTATTCTGGCTCATGGTACTAATCCTGCATCTGCTGCCATGTGTGGACTTAAAGTGGTGGCAGTGAAATGCTTGGAAAATGGCCTGATTGATATCAGTGATTTAAAGAAAAAAGCTGAACTCCATAAACAAAATTTGTGTTCAATCATGATCACATATCCTTCAACCTATGGACTTTTTGAGCCGGGAGTCCGTGAATCTATTGATATTATTCATTCTCATGGAGGTTTGGTTTATTTGGATGGAGCTAATATGAATGCTCAGGTCGGACTTACATCTCCAGGAGATTTGGGAGCTGATGTTTGTCATTTGAATATTCATAAAACTTTTGCATTATCTCATGGTGGAGGAGGTCCTGGTCAAGGCCCAGTTTGTGTTGCCAAACATTTGGTGCCATTTTTACCAAAACATGTTTTTGTTGATACTCCGCACGTGACTTCCGAATCAATCAATGCAGTGAATTCGGCTCCTTTTGGTTCTGCTGCCGTGATTCCTGTTTCTTATGCCTATATTAAAATGTTAGGTGCTAAAGCTTTACCTTATGCTTCAGGTCTTGCCATTTTAAATGCAAATTACATGTTAAATCGGTTACAAGATGCTTTTACGGTGATGTTTGTTGATCATTCTGCTCTGAAAGAGGCAGGAATTAAACATTGTGCACATGAATTCATTATTGATTTACGTGAATTTAAAACTATTGGTGTGGAGGCTATTGATGTGGCCAAACGTTTACAGGATTATGGTTTCCATGCTCCTACCATGTCGTTTCCTGTTGCTGGAACTTTAATGATTGAGCCTACCGAATCGGAGAACTTGGAGGAATTGGATCGTTTTGTGGAGTCGATGTTGGCAATCCGTAAGGAAATTGATGCTTTTAAAAATGGTGACGCTTTGGGATTGGTTTTGAAAAATGCTCCTCATTCTTTAGACGATATCATTTCCACTTCTGATGCTGATTGGCTGTCACGTGGTTACTCACGTGAACTGGCTGCTTATCCTTTACCTCATTTGAAAGTTAGCAAATGCTGGCCATCGGTGTCTCGTGTGGATGATGCTTATGGTGATATGAATTTGATTTGTACTTGTCCGTCTGTTGAGGAGGTTGCATCAAATTAAGAGTCGAGGCATTGCTGTAATGGGAAGACTGCATCTAAGCTCAACTGTTTAATTTAAAGCTTAACCTAATTGCCTGATATGGTGAATTCAAAGAGTTTACCCTGAACTTTAGTCTTCCATATCACCAGATTAATGTGGCATTGACAATTCATAATGTGGCATTGACAATTCACAATCTGGCATCGACCCACAATCTGGCATCGACTATCCCATCATTTATCATCTATTCAATCATCACTTTAGGCCAACATGTACTTGTATTTGTTAATGTGCTTGTATGCAGGACTTTATACCATGCAAATTTCCCGAATGTAACCACAACTTTATTCTAGCCCAATGACAAACAACAATAATGATCCAACAATAAATTCATAGCTTCCAATTCATCCACAAACTATTTTCCCTTTTCGGCATCGGTCAGTGGGATTTGCAGCTGTCGTAAGCAGCAAGTGGAACGCGCACCCGTGCACCCAAGCAACACGCATGAAATTCATCTCACGCGTTAACGAACTCACCATCTCATGGACTGGTACAGCGCACGCAATAAACGCTCGTCGGTTTCGGGTATTCTGGGAAGTGGAATCCCCGGGGGATATTTGCACCCGATAACAGCCCCGATTTCACCCGCCCAACGACAATTCTATGGGAATGACGGCGGACCCGAAGCACTCAATCCTCCCAGAACGTCGCACTTTGAATCTCAATACCCGCTCTATTGTGCTGACTGGGGATCCAATGGAGGCAATGAATTTGTGGCTCTTAGCTCCTTTAGAGAGGGCTACCAGAATAAGCTTCAGGTGGTGCATGGAAGCCAGTACGCACAATTTGAAGGAGGCAACACGGAGAAGGCAGAAAACCCCGGATTTCAATTTTCAGCAGCAGCAGAAACCCTGGTTGATTATCCTGTAACTCATATGCAATGGGATCCCAGTGGTACAAGTCGTCTTGCTACTTCATCTGAAGTTTTGCGCATATACAAGTTTGATGATCAGAATTTGGGTATGGGTGGTTTGGTTCAAACACACCTTTTGGCCAATAATTCCACCGCTAATGCAGGAAGTGGATCAGAAGCATATGATATCAATACTTTTCCACCAGTGACATCATTTGATTGGAATCAAACTGATCCTTCCACCATCATCACTCTGTCGGTGGATACAACCTGCACGGTTTGGGACTTGAGTCGTTCTCGATCTCTCGGTAAAAATCAAGATACGGCACAAGTCAAGACTCAGTTAATCGCTCATGATCTGGAGGTTTTTGACGTTAAATTCATACACAGAAGCACAAATGTGTTTGCTAGTGTATCGAATGATGGATCGATGCGGGTTTTTGATCTTCGATTCTTGGATCATTCCACCATCATTTATGAGCCTTCCACTATATTTCCAGTGGAAAATAAGCATACCCCTTATAATCTGCAGGCTCTTTTGAAACTTCTGACTTCCAATATTGATCAACATCATTTGGCGACGGTAGGTGTCAATCTGAATCAGGTTCTAATTATCGATATGCGTATGCCTGGTGTTCCTGTGGTTACTCTTGATGGACTGTTTGATGGTTTGAGCCCAAGTGCCATAAATTCTATTGAGTGGCATCCATCAAGTAATATGTTGGCAACTGGAGGTGATGATTGCCAGGCGCTTTTGTGGGATTGTTCCTCTGGTTCACGTCAAACTTCCAAAGATGGCAGGCTGATTATCGATACTCCTTCGCTTGCATATAGTGATGATATGGAGGTGAATAATGTTTGCTGGAAAAAAGGCTCCGACGACTGGCTCGGCGTAGTCAGCGGCAAAAAGTTTCAAGCTGTTCAAATGCAATGAAGCTGTTTAAATGAATTGATCTGGATGATATAGTGAATTTGGATGATTGGGTGAATTTGGATGATATAGTGAATTTGAATATTTTGGTGAACTTCTGAATATTTCAGTAAACCTCATGTAATCATCGAACTCACATTTTGGCCAATCCAATTAATGAATTAATTGGAACATTAATATCCGACCCAATTCTCCAATCCACGCTATCGTAAAATTAAAATGTTTTGCAACCAGTTGTTTCATCAATTCACATTGTAGTCTCCATAAAGCTAGCTGAGACACTATATGCAAGAGATGCTAATGTCGAGCGCAGAGCGCTTAATATAACGTCCTCTTGACAACCACATGGATTGCCAAAACATTTCTGTGAGTAAATTCCAGCATAGCAATTTGAACAGTATCAAAACATCATCCAAATATAGAAAGGTATATTAAATGGAAACCCTTTAATTTCTGGTCGTGGTTTTTGCCAATATATTTCGAGATAGCTTATGTGCATTGCCAGCAATGGCGGATGAATGCAAGCTGCAATAGGCGAGTCGCTTGGCTTCGCGGAGGCAAATGAGTAAGTCCGGCGCTAGGCGATTTGAGCTTTCGCGCAGTTTCGGATATCCCCAAAACCATAAATCTAAACTTTAAACAATAACCAACTTTTGGTTTCATGATCAGGAAGTTTTTGGAATTGAACAAGGCTTTTTTTGGGGGGTATTGTGCCGCGCAACGCATCTAATAACGATAACGCGATAAATTTCCTCGACTTTACCAAACGCCCATTATGGTTTTTAGCCGCGGTCGCTGGATCGTAGAAACCTCACTTCACCAAACTTCAAATCAATGGGCAAGATTCTTTGAAAATAATATCAAAAAAACAAGAGGGGATTCGGCCTTCTTATATATTTCAAGGTCGGTTTTGTGTACAGCGTTGTACTTCATGCTTCATGCTTCATGCCATGCTTCATGCTCAATGCTTCATGCTTCATGCACCCCTGTTGCGAGCAATTAAAGCGATTATGTTTCAGAAGTGTAGCATTCGTTTAGAAAGGTAAGCAAAAGGTAAGCATTTTGTGTCGAGAGATTTTGATGTAATACACTATAAATAGACCTGTCGTCTCCCATTTTTTTGACTTTAACTTTTTGGCCTTCCCCCTTGCAATGCGCCCCTTCTTGACGCACGTTAGTTGAAAAAGCCCATAACCGCACATTTATCAATTTTCAAAAAATCTTTCGAGTCGACTTTCTTTCGAATTTATATCTTTCAATCTCTGGTTATTTTCAGGTTGATTACTAGAAGCATCGCTGGTGGCTTTCCTTAACTCATAAAAATAGCCGAGTCCTGCATCGATGCCCAGTGAGCTCAGATTTTTTCTCCAATGAGTCTAATATTAGATCCCTCAGGGACTTTCACAGCCTCGTCCAACACATTTTCTGCATCCCCAGCATCTTGGGACAACACTCTGAGTCTGATTCCATTCTCTCTGTCTGTTACAAGTTACGAAATTTCATCTTCATCTGCAATTTCGTCCATGTCCATATTCTCGGCAAGCACATTTCTGGATTCCGGTTCCAGTTCTAGTTCTTCCATTGTTTCCTCAGCGTCATCTATTTTTTCCCTGTCTACGACCAGGCCTTCTTCGATGTCATTTTTTAGCAGCATACCAGCTTCTACTCAATTAACATCATCACAAATTCCCCTGTCAAGCGAGATGGCCTCGTCGTCTCTTTTTTCATCGAGCGTTGAACCGTCGTCCATTGTTTCTTCGTTCTCATCGTTATCGTCATCATCATTTGTGCCGTCTTCAACATCATCCATAATTTCATCATCCACTTTTTCATCATCTTTCCTTCCATCATCTTCTTCAGAAGGACTATCATCGGTTTTTTCGTCTTCTTTTGCCACATCGTCGTCGGCATCTCCTTCGTCGTCGCAATTGGTATCTAGCTCAATCTTCTCGTCTTCAGAGCAAGCGTCCAGCACTTCTTTTGATTCGTCTGCGTCGTTTTCTTCGGAATCACCGTCATCTACGGTTTCATCTGATGCACTGTCGAGCAGTCCGTGGGATTGGTCAAGCTCCGCTTCCACGACAGAAACATCGTCTTCAGCCGAAGCCTCACTGCTGGCGACTACCACATCTTCATCCAGTCGAACGCGTTCATCCGCTAGTTCGACCCAGTCGTCTACTTCTCTGGAGGAGAGTACGACGTCACAAGATAGTTCGTCAATCACTGCTGCGCCATCGTCGTCGTCCTTATCATTGTCTGAAGGTGCATATGTGTCAACCATTAGCGTTTTACCTGATACGACGATTACCACACTTATTACTATTCCCACTGCGGCCAACGCCAACTCGGATGGCGGTTCGGGGATTTCACCTAAAAACAACAAAATTATTGGTGGTGTTGTTGGTGGTGTAGGAGGTACAGTGTTGATTGGAGGGTTAGCATTTCTTCTCTTTCTCAAAAAGCGGGGCAAAAAAATGGAAAACATCTCACCTGACTTTGCTGACGACAGCGACGAAGTGGAAAAGTCTAGTGGATTCAAAAAAATCTTTGGTATCAAGGGCGGCTCTTCTTTTGGCGACTCAAAACGTATGAGTGGATTTAGCGACCTTGAAAATCAACGTGGGCCTATGCAGTCTGGCAAACATAACAGCAATGCATTGGCGGCAGCAGCCGCAGGTGGACACAGCGATGGAGGCGGCAGTAGTGACTTTGAGTACCGAGGAGTTACCAACAGCAACAACCTTGATTCGGTATTCCGGTCAGCATCCACAACCATGGGTCAAAACAGTGGTAATCGCAACTCTGTGCTCGGATCTCAAACCCACACCAGGTACAATTCGGTAGGGCACGGAAGCATACTGGATGGAAGTCCTCAAAATATTGTGGATGATGCACCATACCCTGCAAATGACATTGTCGAGGAGGAGTATAGTCCAGGATCCGAGTGCGATCTGGGTGACGAGTTTCTCTTTAGTCGACAACCCAATACGGTATGGGATGATGAGCACCAGAGCAACAACTCACGACTGAGATTTACAGAGGATATCTAGATCCATAAAAATCTTGTTTACAGCGATAGCGATGGTTGTGAGAAAACCGAGACATTGATCTGATGTGAAAGATGAAAAATATAATTTCAGGTTGATAAAATTTGATTTCAAGGGCGAAGAGTCGCCGGAATCCAGAGTTAGTTATTGATAACTCCATGCTTTTTTAGCAAGCCTAATGTCAAGATTGATATGTCAGAAAAAGTTATTTGGCATTTTCGGTTTTCATTGATAAAGGCACTGTGAAGGCATCATAATTAGAAGTTTTGGCACGTGCAGATAAAGCCAGTGTTTCTCGACAAGTTTATACCACTTTAAGGTTGGATATATTTCAATGCTTTTTTTCCAAGCAAATATTCAAACTATTTAAGATATTGCATTTACTTATTTCAAATTATTCAAGCACTTTTTCTTCTTTTTCAAAAAGTGAAAATTAGTGTTGTAGTTTAATGAAGACAAGAGATGTACGGGTGTGCGAGGGGCCATCCCGAAAAACTAATAAATAGATACTCATTATTCCAACAACTTCAACCAAAACTCCCATAACTTCAACCAAACAACTTCAACCAAATCATAACCTTTTCAAATGTCAGCCAAAAGAGTAATGGTTAAATTGGTGGTTGGTGCCGGACAAGCAGCTCCTGCCCCACCAGTAGGACCAGCATTGGGATCCAAAGGTGTAAAAGCTATCGATTTCTGTAAAGAATTCAACGCTAGAAGTGCTCATCTCCAACCAGGAACACCAATTCCAGTTCTTCTAACAATTAAACCTGATAGAACATTTACATTTGAAATGAAATCTCCTCCCACATCATGGCTTATTATGAAAGCTGCAGATATTAAAAAGGGAAGTGATCAACCAACGAAAAATATAGTGGGGAAAATATCTTTAAAACATGTTTATGAAATTGCTAAGATTAAAAAGACTGATGAAAGACATAAAGATGTTGATTTAAGGGCTATTTGTGGAGCGGTGGTTTCCACTGCAAAAGCCGTTGGTGTTGATGTTTCACCATGATGTACATAGAAAATTGAAAATGAGTCCGGGCCATTGGTTATATACAGAAGACAATGAAAAGTTTTGATTTTAAATCTTTTGTAGAATTTAGACTATGGTGTACTGGAGTATCTGTATATTGTAATTATAGTGTATTTATAGTCCATCAAAGTTTAGGGGATAACTTAAATGGTGAAGATAACAGAATGCAGGATATAAATAGAACTATTAACTTGGAATTTTAGTTAAAAAAAAAAAAATGAAAAGAAGAGGCCCATATTTTTCCCTTGTCCAAAATTATCTCAAATTTCTGTGACTAGCTGGAGCTTCCTTATAAATTATTATTATGTCATCTGCTGGTTTCATAGAAGTCATTATTAATTTACTCTTTTTAGCAACAATTTAAGTAATAATTTCATTTGTATTAGCTCAACCATTAATGTCTACTAATCATTCACATTAATAATCTGAGACATAAATGAACTATATATATACTTTTGTTCAAAACATATTTACAAACCTTCTTCAAACCCAATCAATGGCTTTAATCAAATCTGGTTGAGCTTTAGTATTTAATAACTGAACATTGTCTTGGAAAGGAATGGATTATTAGCATCAGAAACGTCAGCCACGAGGTAATGGGTAAAGTTCTTTTTTGGTCCTTGTAGTTACCTAATACATTGTACAAAGTAGTAGCCTTCATGAAATCAGCGTCATTATAGTGATAATAGTGATTATAGTGATTATAGTGATTATAGTGATTATAGTGATTATAGTGATTATAGTGATTATAGTGATTATAGTGATTATAGTGTTAATTTCGAGTGTAAGACGGTATACAGTAAATTAAGTTATCAATTGATTTATCTTTTTCGAGGAAAGAGTGAGTATTTATACCCGAATTAGTTGATTAATGTGAGGGGTTAAGAGTTCTAATTTGGGGTTGGAAAAGGGTCCCTCACATATATAGTGATTTCTATATAATGTTTTATATTCAACTCAATAAGTTTTCCACTAATATTTGGTGCTAATTCTCCTTAAATTTGCCATTTTAAGAACTGAGGTCCTTCAGATCGTATTTAGGATTATCAGAAATACAATTTTCCTTGATTCTCCACCGCTCAAAACCTCCAATTATCGGTAGATACTCTTTTGGAAAAGGGCCAATGGCCCAAATAGGAAAATACACATTCCATACAATTATATTTTTATTGTCTTTTTTCTAAACCCGTTGATTGTATGTATTTTGAGGGGCAGTAGCGTTTAGTGCTGAAATTCTCGGATGGTATGGATACTTTCCTAAACCGGTGGCCGCTCAATTGTTTAGCAATCTTGTTAAATTTTCGGCTATTTGGAAATTTGTTGGAAAAGGAATTGCCAAGGCGAGCTCTTGACATTTCTGCTTCTTTTCGTGAATCTGAGTGTACACTGACCCCATATAGTGTATTTGTCGTGTGTATAGTGATGTATAGTGATCTATAGTGTGTTAATAATGATCTATGGTGTGTCTATAAGGTGTACAGTGTGTATATTGTTCTATAGTGTGTATAGTGTATCTATAGTGTATATTTTAGGTGTAGTGATGATATAGAGAAGAGCTTTGAATATATATGGAGAGATTTTATATGATCTTTTAAAAAAAAGATGATGGAGTAGTAGTTTATACATAATTAATTAGTTTGTTAATAGTGGTAGATCCAGTGGAATTAGTAGATAGTAAATTAATCGATTACTAAATAGTAGATTACTAAATAGTAGATTACTAAATAGTAGATTTTGTAAGATACAGGAAATATCTGAAACCAAAATCACAATGAAATACTAACTGTTCCACTTTCCGATCTCTACAGTTTCAGCATATGAACCATCTAATCCCGGATCGTGCCCCAATTCCAGAACCTTCAAAAATATTTGAACTTGAGAGTGTATCATAATTTTAAAATTGTAATACTTTACGGATTGTTGAGTATCCCAAGGAATAACGAATCTTAAACATTCCATTTATCCAACGATCAACCTGCATCAGAATACCAGGCACAATGAGCAAAATTATACAGCTCCCACCAATCTCGGACATTTTTCAAAGCGGAGTGCCTGACCCTTTTAATCCTCGGTCCACTTACTCATATTCCAGCCAACATACGCCATATTATAGTCATGAGCATATCCACATGATGGCACCCAGAGGCTTATACGCATGGACACACGATAAGCCTCCACCAACGCATGTCGCCCCCAAACACAACTCAACGTCTTATTACTTTATTTAATTCTTTCTTAGCTTAATTACTATTTCCATATTTTGTTTTATTTTAATTGCCTTTGATCTTTAATTATTGATAGAATACTTACTTGACAATTGAGGTAGATACTGAAAAGTCCCATAAACTTTTAATTTTTTTACTGTTTCTAGATTATAAACTGGAGATTTACCAATTTAACCTGAAATTTATTTAAATATTGTTTTACGGGTAATTATTGGAATTCTGGGAATTTCCTGTGATTTAGTCCGAGCTCATAGCAATTGCAAATGGTAATGATGATTATATATTCAATTCAAGAAGATTGAGAAATCAAAAGTAAATGAAAAGTCATAGTTTTAGTCAGTAATTCTCCATAGTAATTATAAAAATTACTTTAGTCATTATCAGATTGGTAGTACTTTTAATCATTATCAGATTGGTATTTTCTTAACCATTTAAATATACTACTAATTATTACCATCAAATATATATATATATGGTATATAATAAATTAATCAAATATTCTTTAGGTTCCTCATAAGTTTAGTGGTTTTGTTGAGATTTACTCTTACTCAATCTCTTTATGGAAGTGATACAAATTATAAATGACCATTATTCACTATAAATATTGACTAAGAAACATCTTTAAGTAGTAAGGAATTTTAACTCCTTACATTACATGAATATTTATATTGTTTAATGAATTATGACTCTAAATTGAGATACCTTTATATTTGTAGTTTGGCGACAAAAAGAGTTGTAAAAGAATTTAAAAGTTTCTGAAACTTTGAGGAATCTGGTATTAGGCCAATTTTGAATTATTGAAATTACTTCAAAATTAAAGTGCTTAACTATGTACTGAATACACTACTGCATCCAAGAAATCACCATTTTTATCATTCGATTCAAGGAAATTCTAGATCGTTTTTAAAAAACTTGAAATAAACTAATACTAATTATTTATATTAATTCTTTTGGCTTTATCATGAATTTGGTGTGTCCTGCATAATATGGTATCTTCTCTACTAAACTTCTATTTTGCCCAATGTACGGTTCATCGAAATATTGGTTTTGTAGAAGCCAAATTTTAAGCAGATTATAATGTTCCTTACTACTGGCTAATTATCAAGAGTATAAGGTGCAGCCAATTTTAAATTTAGAGCAGAAGCAAAGGTAATCATGGACAAATGTAGACTTGTTTTTAATAAATTTATGATCAACATCATTTAGAATAAATTACAAAAATAACAACAAATTTATAATTAATTTTTATGGATTTAAAGATTGACAATGAGTTGTTGATGATCAGAATTATTAGTAGATTGGTACATCCTTCAACTGGCCACTCTAACCATAGTTTATTCAATCTCCAAGAATAGAATTGACGGATGTTGGGTGATTGTTGGTCCAGATCCAAATTATGACTATAATAAAAATGGTTTAAAATACAAATTGATATTTATCATAAGCAGATCTAGTCTATTGTGGATATTACCGAAACACCGGAGACTTGATGATTAAAGCAGACTTGATAATTAAAACCGATTTGAGATTTGATAATTAAAGCAGATTTGATAATTAAAGCAGATTTGATAATTATAGCAGATTTGATAATTATAGTAGACATGGTAATTATAGTAGACATGGTAATTATAGTAGAATTTATACACCTAGAAACCAGCCACTCTTGGAATGACATTTTAAATTGAATCTCTCTCTTTTTTAGAATCTTCAATCTGATACATTATTTCCATTCAAAGTAATATTCAAGGTCTAAAACAATTCCCTTCATTAACTATATAAAACTCAATTGTTCTATTTCTAAGTGCAGGAAGAAATGGTGCTAAATTTCTTGGAAAAAGACAAAACAATAAACAAAGAATTTTTTTGATTAACAATTAGCTCAGCAAATTAACAATAAAAATTTTTATTTGAATTTCTTACAATGTATTAAAAATTTTTTGATGGAAAAAAAATTAACTTCCTTATCTATAAAAGAAGAAGGTTCCCCAGATATAAAAGTATAAACACAATGAAAATCAATTTTTTCTACTTCGCTTTAATCACTTTATCAGCTTTTAAATCCCCTTTTGCTTTGGGAGAATTAGTGATCATTTCAAAATCTTTTTTGGTACTTGATGCTGGTGATGGAAGCTTTGAGAAACTTTCAATTACTCATAGTCCACCTAATGAACCACTGTTTTTAGGTTATATACCAAATACTGAACCGGTTGAAGTAAAGAAAGATGAAAGTTGGGTTTCTACTGTTGATCAATCAAAATGGTTGCAAATTCTGAATGGTGTACTTGTTTTTGGGCCCAAAGATTCTAGACAAGAATTAGGCTATATTAAGGAACATTTAAACAAGAAAATTCATTTTTGTACAGAATTTGGAGATGAAATTTTTTTTGTCAATTTCTGATAAAAAAAAAAAATTAAACGGTTTTTTCTAATTGAATTTTGCACTGAATTTGAATTATTAATGGGGTATTTAAAATTCTTCTTGGTTATGAGCATATGACCAGTGGTTTCTGANATTAATGGGGTATTTAAAATTCTTCTTGGTTATGAGCATATGACCAGTGGTTTCTGAATTTGGTGGAGTTAAGAGAAAATTTTTGAATTAAAATTTTGAATTTTAAAGGATTTATTTATTGAATTCTAGTTAGTTCTTGACGATTTTTGAAAATCTATAGGTTTTATTGAATGTGGGGTTTTCATCACTATATACACTACCATTACTAAAAAAAAAAAAAACTCCATCTCCAGTTAAAATCATCAAGAAATTTACATAACTATTACTTAACTTTAAGAATTTAATTAAATTATTTATTTATTTAAGAAATCTTAGTATAATACATGTTATTTCCTGCAGATTCGGTACAGGTGTAATTAGTATATTGTTTACTTCTTCATTGAATTTTCTAAACAATAAATTTTGAAACAATCTTGCATCTAATTCATTATATCAAAAATGCAAAGTAAACCAAGAGTAACTAGGGTGTCAAGAAAATAAGGTAGAGGGTGTACAGAAGATAAAGTAGAGGGTGTATTTGAGGATGTACTGATGTATTAGTAATTCATTCAAAACAAACCCTAAGCACTATAAAACAATATTTTCATTCATAATGAATTAAATTATTATTTTTCTTGGTATCTTGAGAATTTCTTTTTTGACCCTAATTCAGGTATTTTATTAGCGCTTCAAATTATTTAACAATAGAAAATGCACTATGAGATTTCCTTAACAATGTAACTTGAATTTCTTGACAATTTAAAAATCTTAAAAATTGTATTAAAATTTCTTGACAATTGAAAAAGTTGAAAAATGTTTTTTTTTTAATTCTTTACAATTTGTAAATTTATAGTAATGTATCATGAATTTCTTAACAATCTGAATATTCTAAGTAATGTACCATAAAATTCTCTCAAATAAATAATGATACAAAATAATTATACAAAATTCTATAAAAATTGGAACGATCCCAATTCTGATCTTTAACTCATGATGAATTTCATCTTTTTTTTCCTAACTTTTTTTTCTTCAATTGTGGCTGGAATTTTAATCCCTCCTGATAAAGTATTGTTAGGTGCTAAACATTACTTATTGATTGATTTTGGTAATCAGATATTTGAAAGAGTTTCAATAGTTGAAACTTCACCTGATGGACTACTGTATTTAGGATTTGGACCAAGATATGAACCAGTTGAAGTGAAATTATTTGAAGATTGGGTTTCTACTGTTGATGGGTCTCAATGGTTGCAAATTCTCGATGGTGAAATTGTTTTTGGTCCTAAAGAATCTAGACAAGAATTAAGTCATGTTAGAGAAAATCAAGACAAAGATCTTGCACTTTGTGTAATGTATGAAGGTGAATTTTATCTTCTTAATTTTTGAATTTCTCGAAATTTATTCATCCCTTCTTTGTTTATGGCTGAAGCATTTGATGGTTCTTGACTATTATAATGGAACTAATGACTCCAACAAATCACCTTTACTAAAACAGAAAATCAAGGTATTAATGAATCACACAGACAAAAATATCTTTAGATAAACTAATACTAATTTATTCCATCTTTGATTTTTATCTGAAATTTCTTTAATGAATGAAAAAATGTGTGTCCTGCATAAAACAACCTAGTGTAGTTAGGTTAATATATCCAATAATTTTCAGATAAAAAAAAAATTTTTTGCCAAGCCCTTGAAAATAAATCCTGTATTCAATTCATTCATTATATTTTCAATTCATCTTTTGAACTGGTGTACTGATGTATTATAATACAACAATGTCATTTTACTTAACTATGCAGGAGTTCCGAAAATTCCATTGTTTCACTTCTTAAAACAATTCAAATTGGTATGAAATTTCTTGGTTCAAAATTTTTATCAGTTCTTCTATTCATTGTACTTTGAACATTCTTAAGCTTTAAAAACTTCTCTCAGAATACAACAATGGCTTCCACACTTATAAAATCAGAGATATCCCCCCCAAAAATCGAACTAAAAACGTAATGAAATTCAACTTTTTTTCCTTTGCTTTTATTACTTTACTAGTCATCAAATATGCAACTGCTTCTGACCATCCGATTGATGCTGATGATACTAGCGTGCCTGCTAAATTATACTTAGCCATTGACACTGGTGATGGAAACTTTGAGAGAATTTCAATTATTTATAAAGCAACTCATGGACCAATGTTTTTAGGCCATGCACCAAATGCTAAACCAGTTCAGGTAGAATTGACTGATAATTGGGTATCTACTGTTGATGAGTCTGGATGGTTGCAAATTTACAATGGTGTACTCATTTTTGGACCCAAAGCTTCTAGACAAGATTTAGCTTATATAAGGACACATTTGAATGAAAAGCTTTATTTTTGGGCTCTTTTTGGATCCACTTTTTATGTTCATGACTTCTAATTGTTTCTCCATGCTACTGTCTACTAATTTAAAAGATATAATAATTCTTTTTTGAGACTTAATATTGAGTGTGAAACCCTAATGTTAATAATACCTGATTTTTTCCTATTTAAAATCACTAATTTAGTTATAATACAATATCCACTCTTAATATAAGTGTATTACCTGTTGTTTCTGGGTTAATGGATGTTAATTGAGACATGTTTGAAGCCTGGAAAATTCCAAGTCCAATATTTGAAGATATCTGTGAGTAGCTATTACTCTTTTTGCTATGCCTGACTAGACAGGTTGTGATTTGATTAAGGGTCCTGCATATAAGCACAGATGTAGTAGCAATAAGAAATATTCAAAATTTAAAAGTCTTAGTGTAAATACCAGGTGATTCAATTTCTTTTACTAAAATTTGTTGTCCCAAATAGGAACTTATTTCTTTCAATGTACTCTGCATAGTCATGCATGGAATGTCCTGTATGAGTGATCATATCAAAATCAACAAATGGTTCAACATAACTCTTAAATCTTAAACTTTAGAAACCAATTCGATTCTTCATAAGAATTGACACCACATTTCTCATTTATTCAGCGGCAATAAAAGCCAGAATTCGAAGATGATACAAATCCATATAAAAGCCTGGAATCTCCCTCACCCAACCAACTCATTTCTACTTGAAACAAATAAAATTTGATATAAGGTCCGTATTCATTGATTCTTTAAATAAATTTCTTTTTTTGGTTGCCTTAAAATTGAGCGGTGGTTCTCAAAGGCTATGATGTAGTCACTACTCCATTATACTATTATCACCAAAATGTCATTTCAAGACAACAACTCAAATAATTCACCAGGGAATAAAACAACTCATTTTGGAATTATTTGAATTTTACAAAGCACACAATTATAGAGAAGGGTTCTGAATGGATCAATATTTGGATCATATACAATAGAAATAATTCATTACTAATGATTGAAACAATTGAACGTACAGGACCTAATAGAGAAATTTTATTATTAGCAGATTAACCAGCTAAGAAAGTTCCAATACTTCAATACTACCTATTATAAATTTGGTGATAATCCATAATTATAATCTGTTATAGTTAACCCAGTCTAAAGAGTACCTGACCAATATAAGAAATCTGATATTAATGAAATTCTTGGACTGATAAATAATATTATTTTATCTGCAGGGACCCGATATTGGTCTGAATCTATCTGATATCCACGTGATCTTCGGCTGGCCAGGATTCCATCTAAAAGTTTTGTTATGCCTTTGTTAAAAACCCACACTACAATGCAATATGTATGAGTCACACTTAAACATAAATACTTCATCTTTATCTTAGTAAAGGATCACAATCAACAAATCTGCTTCTATATGTTGTCTTATTCTCCCAAACCTAACAAGTTTAATAATTTAGTGTAGAAGGTGTAGTATAGAATCTTAGAGATGTTCGGGTTTCACTTGAGTGAATTGTGGAGTAGAGTAAAGTGTAGAAGGTAATAAGCTGAACTCTGCTATTTCCAAATTTCTGAAAAATTTCAAAATCAACCTTTTAATTTAATAAAGAGATCCAAATAAAACTGTTTTATAGGAAAAATTCAATTTTCGAATCAGTTTCCAATTATTCAATTCTGTACTGATATCCATACATCAAGTTAGGAAGAGTCTAAACCAAGAAAGGCGAGAAAAAATTATAATTTGGCTTTTTTTATGAAAATTAATGAAGATTCTAAAACTGATTTGGGGCCAATTGCTAATTTCATTGATGTGGTTATTGATTCCAATATCGAGGAAGATTTCAAAATCAGTCTTTTCTAGTGCGAGAAAAAAGACATGCTATTAAATGTTGAAGAAATATCTAAACGAATCTATAGATGGATATACTAAGAAGGAGAGATAGTAAGACGATTTAAAATGTTTAATTAGAAAAAAGCATCATATTTATAGGCAGACGTTTCGTGGCCGCTAGCATGCATGGAAGGGTCCTCTCTATTTGGTCTAGAATCTAGATATGACCAATGCCGTTTTTGGGCCGCTTCCACAACAGTAATAAGTCCTTCGTTTAAGCCTAATAGATTGTGGGTAATGGTCTAGAAATTCTACGTCTGCGTCGATTGGGTTTTATGGCAATCTCTTCCTTTGCTGTCTCTCGACATGTGTCGCTGCTCTTTATGGTAGCTGACACCGTGTCCTTAATGTTTGTTCATTGGTAATGTTTTGATGGCCATAGTAGCTTTGTTTAAACTGCCATGGTTCGCCAAATGATCTTCTGTACAGAACTGAAGTTGCCTCATGGGGTCGCTGACCACCTCTTTGTCTCGAAGCATGAGTTTTCCGGCTTTAAGCCAATAATGTGATACAGAATATTAAAGTCTGGTTGATTGAAGTCTGGACGTTTCGTTCCAATCTGCCATGGCTGGCTTTTTCCCGGTTTCATTAGTCAAACGCTCAGGCATATAATTAGTGAGAGTAGATAGAGGAGAATAAGTTCTTTTTTGAATGTTTTTTTTCTTGCAATTTTGACTTATTTGGATTGAAATTCTGGCCATAGTTAGAGTTCCCTTATTGATAGGGAAAAATTCTTTTAATTGGATCTTCAATCATTTACTAGTTCTTTTTTGCAGCCACCAAGCACAAGAAATTGTAACTGATACTGATACTGATACTAGTAATAATAAAAAATAGTAATAATATAAATCTCTACAATATTTTTTATACGGAAACTTTTGGGTTATTTAAGTGGCCTTACATTTAGGGTGTCACGTGACCCGGGCTTATACCAACTCGAATCTTCATTAAGTATTACGTACTGCCATCTTATTAGTCAAATTTAAACATATTGGCTTCTGACCCTTTTCATTGACGGTCAATCCATATACTTTATCAGAATACTTTACCAACCTAACATTGACTCAATATCACTTAATTAGTATGGTAACAACGCTTAATTTGTAACTTAAAAACACTTGAAAAATATGGTCTAATTAATAGCACCTAATTAGTATACTACTTTAAACTAGTATATTTAATTCTGACTTATTTACAGTAGAATTTGTAGGTTCAAAAGTTACTGATACAGAATGAGAAGTATTTAGTGATGAATAGACTTTCACCAAAGGTAAATAACCAAGTATTAACGGCTATCAATACCCATAATGGTAATATCAATAAAATAATTTGAATTACTTTTGATCTTTGAATTAATGTAAAAGATAGAGTTGATAAAAAGTTCCAAAATATTCAAAGGTCCTGCACATAAGAATGTTCCGGTGATGATTGACTTTTTAAATCGGAAAATGTCAATAATTGTGTAGATTAGAATGATTTAGAGTTGGTTTACACTTGGCATAGTAAATCTGAAATAATACAACTTACTATATTGTGTAGAATTATATAATGTACATGACTATAGAGAGCTTTTTATAAATGGAGGTGAATCTTGATTTAATTCTTGCTTTTTATGTCAAATTCAAAAAGGAAGAAATCAATAGACTTTCAATTACTGATGAGCAGCAGTTCGTAAACTTTTTTCCAAAACTAATTGAGGTAAAATTAATTGAAGGTTGGGTTTCTACCAAGGCTGAATCAAAATGGTTGCAAATCATTGATGGCGCACATGTTTTTGGTCTTAAAGTTTCCATTCTCCCCTTGCTGCTTATTATATGTTTCTTGCAAGATCATCATATGTCTATGTGGTCAAACATTCGGTTGCTGCCAAGCCTCTGCATGCAGTACCGTTAATAATTTGGCGATTATCTCGGATTCGACAGATTCATTTCCGAGTCAGTAAGCCAGAAATCCGAAATTGGATGGTATGAAACGGGACAAATTGGTTCAAGCCAAAATTTGTCTACTACTTCAACTTTTTCTTCTGCAGCTAGCTCTACTGCTTACAATTATGATAAGGCATCCTTCAAAAAGCTTGTTAATTATCACGTGGGAGTGAGTTTCTAGCCTAAAAACATGAAGCAGTCAAATATTTTTTAAAATAAGCTCTTAGAATCACCAGCGAAAATCCTGTCTACAATATATTTATTTCAAAACAATACGACGTTCAATACGACGGATATTTTGTTGTGGGTGTGGCTGATGGAATGGGCGGCTGGTTGGATACAGGATATGATTCTTTCGCCAATTCTCAAGAGCTTTGTCATTTTGTGAAAGCAAAGTTTGAATTACGTGATGATTTGGCCACCTTGAGTTTCTGAAAAGTCTTTAAATTTGCATTTGAACTAGGATCACGTGATATCGACTCCATTGGCCATGAAACGAAAAAATGATTTATAATGTAGTGTAGTGTATATTAGTGTATAGTATTGTATAAATAGTATAGTGTATATAAATGTATTTTTAGTAGTTTATAGTATTGTATCGGCGTGATTTATTTAGACAATACTTTACCCGTTTTAGCCTTTGAGCTGTGGCTGCCGAGATGCTTCAGCTTCATGCCGCGAAAGCTCGGCTTGTGAAGCACTGTTTGGAACATAAGTTGTCTGCAAATCTCCAATTAATTTTATCCCTTATATGGCAATATCTAATGGTTTATACATATCTGGAATCTGAAGTGTTTGGATGTTTGATAGGTTTTGGTGCTGCTCGTTTGACGCTTCCACTTTAACTTGAACTGGAATATGCAGTGCGTCTCTAGTAGGAGATTGTGATACCTCATGAGCATTTGGTTAAATTTCTTGAAGAATTTTTAAATATTGTTTTTCTGTGCCAATATATGGTCAACTTCTTTAATTTTGGCATGTCTTTGAAAATGACTAAGAGAAGATTCCAGAAGTGTTAGATTGCAAATTTTGACTTTTGGCTGCTAAAAGAAGAAATAATAGTGAAATATACATGATTTTCATTTCCTAAATTTTTTGTTTAAAGCCTTTTAATAGTGTAGTAGTGTAGATTCTCTGGGTACTTTTAGTAGTGTAGTAGTGAAGTAGTGTGTATAGTAGTGTATAGTGTAGTGTGAGTAGGATAGAATTACATATACCTATACCAATACTCAATATTCCACTAAAGCAATTTAAAAACAATTCTGACCAATCACATCATCTCCATTAATTTATTAAATAAAGTTGGGGTTAGGAATGAGGTACGGATCTATTTGCTCATTCTAGAGTATATCACGTGACGAGATACTAGTCTCCAAAATAAATAATCTCGAATTTCATAATTGTATGAGAGATGAGTGCCAATAAATTTGGACTTTATATATGCAGTTCCGGCTGGTTTATTTATAGCATTGCATATAAAGTGGATAATTAATGTGCCTTTAATCACCAGTGTTGCAGTTTGATGAGAAATTGCGAATAATTACGCATAAGAGGGAGTGTATGTATACTTATCCTGTATAAGAAAACATCAACATCTCCAGCATATAAGTAGTATTGATTCCTGATTATTAAATATGGCTTATATAAAGATTCCGGTATATTGTTGCTCTTAGCCTGTAGGTAGTATTTTTTAATTGTACTAAATGATGAACCATTCACTCCTGTATATAAAGACATGAGTACTATAGCTTATAATCTACCATAAATTATCAAACACTATATAAATAATAATAATTGTGCTATACATCGGATGCATTATATGCACTACCTTGAAACAAAATAAATTCTGATAAATTTAATTATCACAGAGTATCAAATAAAGATCGAAAAAATACTTAGTATTCACATTCAACATTGTATAGACAAATCTCCCATTTTCAACCACTTAAAAGTGAAGACCTTTACATTAACACAACCACTTATATCAAGTCTTTTTCTTCTTATCATAAGCAGCAATGTGAGCCTTACTCTGGTCGACGGTAGTATGCTCATGATCCTCACCCTTATAAACTTGATAATTGAAAGTTCCATCTTCCTTTACTCTCTCTTCAACTGTACACATGTGAACTCCCGATAGCCAAGGATCTTTGAAACAATCTTCCACCGAGATCCGGCATGCAGGCGCCAATTCCACCATACGGCCGATCAATGTTCTGCAATCTTGTGGCAATGCTAAAAGTAGACGATTGGCTCCAGTTTCAGAAGATGTATGAGCACTGGCTTCTTCGGTTCCTTCGGTTCCTTCGGTACCGGCATCTTCAATTTCACCCACAGCCTCTTTAATATCGCTCATGTCATTCACCCCACCAAAGTTTTGATCTGGTGTACGTGTGAGAATATCGCTAAATTGCAAAAACTCACCTCTAGTAGCAAACAACTTGAAACTTGTGTCCACCAATTTAGGAACTTTCCATGGAAATTTCTTGAGCATCATGCAACAGTAAATTATGGCCACTGACCAAACATCAACGGGTCGTGGGTCATACTTACTGAAAACACACACTTCTGGCGCCAAATATGGATCTGATCCAACCACACCTTGAGCCTCAATCAAATTTTTGGTGAATGGATACAGGAAAACAACTGCAGACCCAAAATCAATCACTTTAACAATTCCTCTCGCATCCACCACACAATTATCCAATTTAAGGTCTCTATGAGCCAATCCCATAGAGTGAAGATAATGAATACCCAGAAGAATTTGCTTAAAACAACAATCGATTTCTTCACGTGACATTTGGTTAGACATGACAATAGCAAACAAATCAAAATCGCAATATTCCATAACTTGGAGAATACGCTCATTTTCATAGCAAATTTCCACCGTCTCAATAATATTAGGATGCTTCAATGTAGACCCAATACAATATTCTCCCGTAATTTTTTTGGCGTAATCACGCTTAGTCTCATTTTGATATTTGGCCCGAAATTCCTTCACTGCAAATACTTTTTTATCCAGAAGTCGATTAACAAGTTTAACTGCTCCACCTGCACCTGCACCCAAGCTCTCCATAAACTTACTATAACGCTTTGAAAACGGTAAAACCTGCGTGTTAATCATTCCCAGAACAGAACCTTTGCGCTCTTGACGCAATAACGATGGCGTTCTACTTATATTCATAGAATTCATTGATCCAGGTGCAAATGAACCACCCGGAGACTGCAGGTAAGATGATTCCGACGCCGTGGGGTTCAATGGGTTGGAATATTGCGCGTTGATCATAGAGCTAGATACCGGAGTGGTATTAGATGAAGGAACAGCTCCAGAACGCATTGACAGTGATAAATTGCCCATGTTAGGCTGCTGACTGGGCGAGCCAGTTTTTTTAAAAAACCTCTTAAGATTTGCCATAGAATTGTGGCGCAGATTGGGCCCAAAACCACTATCCATAGACAGCGTGGGCGAAGGAGATACTCCAAACACCTGAGGTTCTTGATAGGCGTTGTTATAGAAAGAACCCAAATCAGTTGAAGATCCGCCAGCTTTTGGAGCCTTTTTCAGCGAAAAAAGAAATGAAAGACTCAGATGAGAACCCAGACGAGCAGATGTAGACATAGAAGCCGCTTGTGCTTGCGCCACTCGCTGCTTTGAAATAACAAATCGAGGTTCTATCGACAGAGAGTTAACCTGAGGAGATTGGAAATGCACGGAATTAATTGGTTGGCCATTAGGAAGGTTGGGCACGTGATCCACCAGACCAACCGTTGACATACTACCAACAGATTTCCCTAACGAACTACCACCACGACCACCTGGAGCTCCATACGGTATACTCAGTGATAAACTTTCAGAGCCGTAGCCACCGGTGGAGAAAAAGGACGTGTGCGACACAGAATTGGTTCGATTGACTCGAGGACTAGCCACTGATGGCGCCCGAATAGGAATATCCCGAAGATCATCATATTGTGCCGGCGCATCAAAACCACCACTAACCACAACTGGAACTTTTTGTGTAGGTGACAATTCGGTGTCATTGTTAAGAAGTCCTGTTCCAGGGTCAACTGGATCAAGAGAGAAAGGTTCTTGTTTTAATGGTAACGACGCATTCAGACCATTTTTCGATGCCACGGCCAGATTATTTTCACTCAAAAGCTTGGTCAATGAACTCACGGGTTGACCCGCTTTGGTCCCTCCTGGCGTGTATTGGTCCATAGGGAAGCGGGGGTTTTTTAGGTGAAATGGTGGGTAAAGAGGAATTTTGGCTGGATCTGAAATGTTAGTTTCAGGGTTTAATTTCGGATTCACCAGATTGGCGTTTTGATCAGTGAAGGACGATTTTTGATATACAGTTTGAGATTGTTTCACCTTTGTTTCGCCTTTGATTCAGCTTTGATTCAGCTTTGATTCAGCTTTGTTTCAGCTATGTTTCAACTTTGTTTCAACTTTGTTTCAACTTCGTTTCAGCTTTGTTTCAACTTGATTTCGTGCTTGATCAATCTATTCTCGATTGACTCGACTCTGGTGTTGCTGATTTGGTGTTTGTGTTCCGTTAATCTTGATGTCTGGCCAAAATTGCGGCTGACGTTAATTTGACCAATATGAAACAAATTTCGGCCTGTACACGGACGGCGGGAGTGCGTATAGATTCCAAAGTCTGGCAAGCGTAAATGGATGTCAGCGGGTATGGCGGTCCGGGAGTTTTACCTACCATGATAAGTGAGCGCGCGCACGTGACACGTTATCAGTGCGCACTATCATTGGGCGCATTGATAGTATGACTCAGAGATTAGATACTGAGTGGCTAAGATGTCTAAGATTTTGTCTATATACATTGAAGATGATAATTCGGTGCACGTGATTGCGCACATGACCACTCATATGATTGATCATGTGTTTTAATGCTTTTTTTTTCCATCTGATCACTACATGCAGGATGTCCTTGGACTTTTTCACCTTGGCCACACTAACAACTCCATAGAGCCTCCCATAAGAAGACTCAAAGCAGGCTCTAACTTGAATCTTAGTAGGCTCCACGAGGGCTCTCAGTAGGTTCTGATTTTCAACCTCTTGCTTCAAATTTAGCCTGTTGAAATCATCACTTCTATGAATTATCAGGCATTAACTCATATTCAAATAACCTATTTCTTCCCCTTCTTCTTCCTTTGTTTAGGTTTCTCCATTTTCTCTTCAGCACTGAACAAATTCCCGCTGCCCATAGGCTGAGCCATTGAATTCCGCATCATTTGTAATTTATATTCAAGATCCTCTTCAGATTGTGGCTTTTCAGAAAGATCAGTCTGTATTTCCCGCTTTCTTTTAGTCTCCTCTGAAGGTCCTTCTTTTTGTTCCTTTTTTTTGCGTTCGACTGCAGACAGTGTCTCCAAAGATTTGATGAGTTGTTGAGTCTTTTCTACCACTAAGTCCTGCAACTCGTAATCGTAATATTCCTTACGACCTTGAGTCAAGATCTTGCATTCTTGAATCATATTTCCTCCATCTTGAGCTCCTAAAACTGGAGCTAGAATTGCAAACATCATCAGCTGAGCTCCCTGGGTCAGACCTTTTAAAAATAACCACCAAATTGGGTACATTACCAAGTAAAGAATCAAACCCCAAAGCGTTCCCATGGAAATATACCTGCGTGTAGAAGCAGTTCTCATAATACCCGGATTTACCACGCTGACCCGAATATTGCATGGCGCTTTATCTTTGCGCTCATACTCATTCAATTGACGCTGAAATTGGCGACAGAACATTCCCAATAAAAGTTTGGATGTTCCATAAACTGCCAAAGGATTGTTGGATGGATACCTCCGTGCATCCCACAAAAGATCATTTTCATCAATCTGAGCCAACGCCTGCAGCAGACAAGTGGCCACAACCACTCGAACATCTCGATCTGCTGGTTGTACATGAAGCAGTGGTTTTAAAAGTGTAAGAAGGTGTGCATGACTCAAATAATTGACGGCGGTTTGGATTTCAACACCATCAACAGAAATCTGACGAGGTTTCCATTTCGGAAGTCCTTCAGCAGCACAACAAATCAATCCATCCAATCTCCTTGGAGGTTGATTATCTAACCATCGTGTGGCAAAAAGCCGTACACTGTGTAACAGCAGCAAATCACATTGTTCTGCATAAACCATGAAATTGTTGGTCTTTTCTCTCATATCCTCCACAAATTCAATGGTAAATGGGTCATCTGTTTGGCGACAAAGAAGAATCACTTGTGCTCCTTTAAGAGCAAGTTGATAAGTCACGGCGGCACCTAATCCTGATGTACCGCCCGTGACAATGTATACTTTTCCATGGAGGTCTCCATTCCAGGGGTTAGATGCTCCGTTGGTATAGTATTTAATAGCACCCACCACTGCAGCCATTGGGGCGTAAAATTTGAGATATTCCCATCCGGGAATGACTTGGGGGCCATCGAAAATGGCGCTGGAAATGATATCAAGGGGCATACTTGTATGTGTGGCGTAGATCGCGTTCTTGTTTTATTAAACTTCTTAAGCTATGGTACTGCATATACGCAAAAAGTCCAGTATATGCAGGTGATTTATTAGCTTCGACACCTTATATAATATTTCGGACCTATTCAGGTCAAGTACCGCAAAATTTTAATTAATGCAGATCTCTTAAGACTTTTATCAACTCAAGTTGCACTTATTTTCGGTTGCGGCCATACCAAGTGGAAAGTACTGTTTCCCGTCCGATCAACGTTAGTCAAGCCACTTAGGGCCATAGTGAGTAATGCAGTGGGAGACCATGTGTGAAATTATGGTGCTGCAATCTTTTTTACCGCGAATAGTTGGTTGCACCCGTACACCACCTCATCGCACCATCTCTCTTTAAACCAACTTAATACAAATATCCCTCATACTGGCATCAAAACAAAACAATATATAAAAAATGGACGAATTAGTACTCTATGTGACTAGAGGAGATCCTGCAGACAAACACGCCCAGGAATCTCTTGCGGCAATTCTGTCCATACAAAAGTCACATCATTACACCAGTTTTAGGCAAGCAGAATGTCCAAAAAACGGCGCCGCTCTTAGCGGATTTGGACCTGGAGAACGACTCTTTGTGGCCGCTAATGATAAAGCATTGATCACGTGTTATTCTTGGGGAAAAGAGGGAATCGATCAACGATTTGCTGTTCCAGAACCAATCACGTGCTTGGCTCTTGCTCCATTTCCCGCCACCGAAAATGAAGAAACAAAACCTCCGTACCGCACGCCTTGGCTTTTAGCCGGTGGTTCCCAAACGGGAAGAATTTACTTATGGGAATTGGCTCTGGGCGATTTGGTCTGTGTAAAGGATGCACATTATCAAGCGCTTACGGCAATGGAGTTTTCCCAATGCGGTAATTTCTTGATAACTGGTGGTGAAGATGCAAGACTTAATGTTTGGCGAACACACGACCTTATTCGTCCACAGGAACTGGCCAGACCGATCTCTTTTACTGATCACCTGTTGGCGGTCACGTGCGTGCACGTATACGGTGCAGGTCAAGATATTCGGGTTGCTTCTGCATCACGTGACGGCACTCTTCGTCTTTATGAGGTACTCGGAAAACGTCTACTAACAACATTTATCGTGGGCCAGCCTGTTGAATGCTTCACTAGGGATCCGGCCGGAAGGGCCTTATATGCAGGTCTCTCCAATGGTCAAGTCCGTCAAATTCCTCTTTATGCCGTACATCCTTACCTGCACATTCTTGAAGCTGTTGGTGGTAATGGTCAGATTGTGACTCTTGCCGAAGACGTGGATTTGGCCGAAACATTTGTGCATCACGTGACGGCAGAGCCCTGTCACGTGACTGCCATTTCTGTATCGATGGATGGAATGTATATTGTTAGCGGTGACAGTTTTGGTCGTACGTATGTGGCCGATGTCGTCACCAAGCAAGTTGTCAAGTCATTTACGGCATGCAAACTGGGGATTGCTTATGTGCAGGTCGGTCTTTTTGACCAGCAGGCATCGCAAGCGGAAGCACAGCGGCACCACCGTCTCTTGCCGTCTTTTAAGCGGGTATTGAGATCACCTGATGCTATGGATCATAGTGTGGTGGTGCAACTTCTGGAGCGCACCCGTGCCTCTGAAGAATTTGGCGAATGGTTGCAAAAGAAGGCGACGCAAGAGATGCGTCTTAAGATGGCGCAGGTTGAGTCTGCTCGTGAGGTGCAGCTTCAGAAGCAGGTTGAGAAACTTTCTGATGCCTACAGTGCTTTGAAAGATGATTACGATGAATTGCTTCAACGGCAGTAAGATGCAGCAGCGAGTGAACTTGCATGTAAAGATGATTGACTGTGCATATAAAGAACATATATTCAAGGTTAGAGAAGCGACTCATAGAGTTACAGCTTGAGATCAGGAAGACTGTAGAGATGTGCGCTAAATAAACAATACACATGTAAAAATTAAGTGGACCTGCACATAGTAACAATCATTTAAACGTGCTAAAATTTCGTCACCAGTTACAACTATAACCCACAGCGTCTATAGTATGGTAATGACGGAGAGAAGATGATGTGTCCTGCACACAAGCGCGCTTTTCATCGCATCGCACATTACGTCCCACATAATGGGTGAAGAAACCATCTCCAAGAAGAAACAAAAAGCGCTCCAGTTTAGAAAAGGCAAAGAGGAGCGGGAGGCTGAAAAGGCCGAGAAAGTTGAGCGGAAGACCGAAAAAGCGGCGAAGGAGGCTCAAAAACAAGCGGAAAAAGAACAAAAAGAGATTGAAAAGAAACAAAGAAAGGCCCAAGCAAAGGAAAAGCGGAAAATTGAAGCCAATGAAGCCAGTGAGGATCAGCCAGTTAAAAAGCGTAAAACAAGACGTGGAAAAAAGGGAAAAGGCGTTAATAACGGAGCCGGACCTCGGTTCATTCTCTTTATTGGAAATCTTCCTTATGATACCACCCAAACCGAATTGGAAGAACATTTTAAAAATGCTCAAGCAGATCGAATTCGTCTTCGTAAAGATAAGGGTATTGCATTTCTTGAATTTGATAACGAAGGCGCCAAAATCCAGAGCAAAATGGACCATGCCCTCGGAATGCACCATTCGATATTTCGTGGGCGGAAAATTAATGTGGAATTAACCGTTGGAGGTGGAGGTAATTCTGAAGCCCGTTCAGCGAAGTTGAAAGAGAAAAATGACAAACTTATGGAGGAAAGACGGGAAAAAGCCAAGAAAGAACAAGCCAAAAAGGCTGAAAAGTCTGAAAAGTCTGAAAAGTCTGAAATTCCTCAAAAGACTGTTGGAGGTATGCATCCAGCACGTGCAGCATTGATGAAGTAATGATTGAATGGGGGTGTGGGTCCTGCACACAGCCACTACATAAATTATACTACTTAAAATCAATAACTTAGACTATTTGGAAAGATTAGGGTAGCTCGGACACGGCCGGGCCGTATATTACAGCGTGTTTCCAGACAGCCATATAGGTCACTTAGTTGGACAACTGTACTAGATGCAGTAAATTTGGCTAATGACTGTCAACAGACTCTCAGCCAAAATGTTAATTAAATCCAGCACAACGTCATTGATTTAAATTATTGCCATAAATTCAAATTTTCGTCATTAATTCAAATTATCGACATTAATTCAAATTAGGAATGTTGAGAATGTCCCGATTTGGAATCAAGAATCAAAGCAAAGTAGTAATTTGGGAATAGGAATCCCAAAATAAGCAGGAATCTTCAAAAAAGGCCTTCATTACAAAATCAGACATTTTTTCGCCTTCCGAACTTTTCGTTTCCTTTCAGAAACTACTGGTTTTGGCGCACCATTAGAAAAAGCCGATTCCTGCAGATCATCCTTAAAATCTATCTTTGAAGGTGGATCTAAAACCGCCCGAATAGCATAATCAAAAAGATCTTGAATTCCCAGTTGCAGAGCTGCAGAACATTCAATATAACGAATAGCACCCACATCCTTAGCTAATTTTTGTCCTTGTGCAGTAGAAATAGGTTTCTGACCTTTCTCCAGTAACTCATCCAAAATATGATATTCATCCCTTAAATCAATTTTTGTACCCACTAAAACCACTAAAATATCCCTAGGAGAGTGGTGCAAAATTTCTGGCATCCATTTAGCCTTAACATTGGCAAAAGAATCGGGAGAAATCACTGAAAAACAGCATAAAAATACTTCTGTTTGTGGATATGATAATGGCCGTAACCGATCATATTCTGATTGACCTGCTGTATCCCAAAGTCCCAATTTGATGGGTTCTCCGTCCACCATAACTGATGCTGAGTAATTATCAAAAACTGTAGGTATATAATCATTGGGAAAAGTATTGGTAGTATAAGAAATGAGAAGGCACGTTTTTCCAACACCTCCATCTCCAACAACCACTGCTTTTATTGATCTCATGATGAATTCGAAGGAGTTGTTCGTTTAAGTGGTGCGAATGAACGGATCTTGGTGCGCCAGCACTGCCTGAACACCCGTACACCTTGGAAAAAAATCTCTTTTTGGTTTTTTTACATAAAACACTAAAGGATTGATGTTTTGAATTTTGACTTAAATTGGTTTATCAATTTTTTTTTTGAGATTGGTTTAGCCGTCAATGAAAATTTTGAACCTGCATATAAATAAATGGTACTGCAGATAATTATATAATATCAAAAAGGAAAATATGCTTCTGATCCGGGACTTATATACAGGTTTCGGATTCGGAGGCACGGATGTTTTCTATTCCGGGTCTTATATACAGTTCCGACCTATTGAGAAGGGTTGTTTAGAACAAAACAAAAAAATTTTTTTGATTAATCCCGAAAACCGACCAGAATCTTATCATTTTCGTCATTATTTAAATCCCCTCTCCAACCTCCCCCATGGTCTATACCCCAAAATAATGAATTCCGACCAAAGTCTTAATTTAAGGAGCGGGGTCTTATCTGCAGTACCAGGATCGCACATCGTACTGTACGTCCAATTCAAAAAACTATCACCAAAATCCTCCCTCCTTAATGGCTTACAAAGATCTCGTGCCAGTTGGCACCGCGCTTATTATCAGCGCTACCTCTTTTGGACTCGGCGTCATCTATGCAAACCTTCCTTACGATTATAATACATTATGGACTTATCAAGCAGGAGCTTTCGAGCAATCAATGACCCATTATTCCCAATGGGTTAATGCTCCAATGAGAGTACACCATATTTTACATGGAGTGATTTTCCTTGGTTTAGTGGGTTGTTTCATCAAGTTATTTAAACCTGATCCTGAAGTTAAATACTTTGAATATGGTACTTTGGGTTTAATGATGGCAGGAGTGGTGATTTATTTGACCAATTTAAGGATCGGTGCTAATTCTTGTATTACAGGTGAATGGGGAGAAGTTGATGCCAATACTGGAATTAATGTTATGGCTGCTTCTCAATTTATGATGGTGATTGCTTTGGTTGGAGTTTTAGTTTTACAAGGAGGTTTATATTATGCTCAGTGGTATGAGGAGCAACTTCATGCAAAATTTTATGCTGAAGAGAGAGCTAAAGCTGAAGAGAGAGCTAAAGTTGGAGAAAGTTCCAAAGTTGGAGGAGTTTCGGAAAAGGAAGCTGAAGAGACTGAAACTGTGGGTGTTTCAACTGCCACCGCCAAGAAATCTGCCAAAAGAAGAGCTTGAAAAAAGACTTCGGCTTAGATAATTGTTCTCATGTTTTGGTGGAGAATAACTTGGAGATAACTTGAAGTTTGGTCTCTATGCTAGACTCTCGTGTGCCGGATCACCTCTGTTCTGGTTCTGATTCTTTTGAAAGATCAATCAATGGTTGGTGAATCTAACAACAATCACGTGACATTTTCAATGGATGGTGTCACTTCAAGGTAATACCAATTGCCCTTGAAATCTGGTTCAAGCTTTTTCTGGTAACTTGATGGGCTTATCATGAGAACTTAGTCCGTCATATTAAATTTGACATTTTGTTTCAATAGACATGCTTGAATTGCCTTGATCTGGTTTAATTGCCTTTTCCAGAATGAATTTTGGGTCCGTAGACTTATTCTGATCATCATGTACTGCATTCAAGTCGGGTCTGTGTAGGACAAGTCTCGTCTTTTCCCGGAAGCCCAGCCTTTATGCTCGGAGGTACTGTTCTTTATGACCGGAGGCACGGGTGTGGCCACGTGACCCCGCGCGCACCAATGGCAATTTCTCAATTACCACGAAAATCATCTCCTCAATACCAATGGGCGTTGCAGATAAAGTTTGGGGTGACTACCCTGTCTACTACAAGCAGCCAATCAGAGTATGTACCACCTAAACTGGCATTGTCACGTGAATATCTTTCCCGGTGACCTTTTCTCCCCGGGGCTCTGACCTGTTTGGGCAATACCCTTAATATGGCATCCCTCCGCCAAATCCTTCCACATCAGGTTTACTAACAAGCAGTGGTTCCGCTACCATGCACACACAAAGCCACATTTTACCTTCTCCGTCGCTATGGGACTTGCGGCACCATTACTTCTTTTGGCGGCGCCTTTGAGGGAGAAGTACTTCTATGCCACTCATCAGCCTATTCCGGAAGTCTACCCGCTTCCCACCCGGGCACGTGATACTTCATTGTCTGGGTTTGATGATGAGTAAACAAATAGAAATAAACAGCAAATTAGGATAAATTCCAGTCACGTGTTCATGATTTCATTCACGTGTTCGACTTTTCCATTCACGTGATCAGATCCGAAACCTCATGAAAAACTGGCATCAAATTCTCACCAATGTATCGAAAATCAAATCATGCCCGCAGATCATAAATCAACAAATTCATTTGAAAATTTAATTCTCCCTTCACCTTGTAGATCATCACCGTCACTTTGGTTTTCGCACGACCAAATACATATGTGCGAAAAAACTCTTCTTCATCCACACCATGTTTCGGTCCATTCTCCATCGCCAAATCGGGCAGTTCCGGGCTTTAGTCGCCCAGCCAGTGCTGCCCAACGTTTTCGTTCGGCAATTGACGAATTCTCAGCGTTTTTCCGCTTCTGGAAGCTTGTTTGGTGACGTCACACAGGCAAAAACCCCCGAGGAGCCTGCTGCCACAGAAAATGATAGCTTCATTGGCGAATCTCCAAATGGTATTCTGCCCCCAAATGATACCAAGTTGCAAGAATATTATGCCGAAAAGGCTAAAGCTGAACAAGAATCTCGTGATAAGTACATAAGTACTCTTAAACGCCGGCTTTTCGACGCCAACGTGGCCGAACATGGCTTTTTCAAAAATAACCATCTTGTTCGTGATCCCGAATCCGGAAAGCAATATATGTTGAAGTTGACCGAGCAAGAAATCGATATTCTTGAACCCACGATTTACTTGCACCTGCATCGAATCAAATCTTCAATGAAAAAGGCCACTTTGGTCAACCGCTTTGTTCGTGGAATGGCCGTTAAAAACGCCATCAATCAGTTGCATTTCAATCCCAAAAAAATGGCCACAGAATTGGAGAAATTCCTTAAACATGGCTTGGAACTTTGCAAAAAAGGCGGATACAACGAAGACTCTGCATATATCCAGGCCCTCTGGACCGGCTCCGATGGTGGTTGGGTCAAGAGACCAGACATTAAGGGTCGTGGACGGACGGGAATCATTGAACACCCATACATTCATTTAAAGGCCATTTTGAAGACTGACGTCACCAAGCGTCGTTTGGCCTGGGAAGAGGCTCAGCGTCGCCTCGCTGCAAAGCCAAGAGTATACATGAACACCGAACCTTTGAACTTTCAGGTCCGGGGTTTGTATAAGTGGTAACATGTAAATAGAAACAACAGGAAAATGATGTGTAATAACGATTGTGTTAAACCGAAAATCAACTCTGTATCAGGAATAAATCAATCAATTTCCCTGTGACAATTCCAAAACTATAAGAACTGTAAGGTCCTGTACTTGAGAGCCTTGGAAATGACGATACATACAGTTTTGAAACACAAAAAACAATCCAAGAATTCCGTAAATTTCCCAATTTGACTTCATCATTCAATTCAATCAATCATTTCCTTTGGTGGATGCAGGCAATCAGGAGCCTGAAACAGGAATTAATAATTTGCAGGATGATGCTTGTCTGCAGTACCAGTGAGTGTGGGTCTCATGTCGTGGTGCGGTTGCGAAAAGGAATGCGTCAGATGTTGCATCACGTGCAAGGCCATAACTCCGGTGCAGTTCTGAAACAGCATTTTATTGGAAGTTCCTCTTTCATGGCCAAATTTGTAATTTGTGAAATACTGTAAATCAAAATCTTTTCCCGAATTTGACCTGCTTCTATCCTAGGCAAAACGACATGCGACACTGCCAGTTGCGACATATCCTGTAGGTACCCCCTAGCGCACAGGCATGTATATCCTGCCTATTCTTTCCCTTTCCCCGTTAACTTTCCTCTGCAGTTTTCTTAAATAAATCATTGAGGAAGGAGGCGCCTTTAATTTATATATTTTGCGACTCGACACAAAACCATTTTCTCCTGCAAGCCCCCTAAATCTGAAACACCCCTGAGCCCCTGAGCCCCTGAAACACCCCTTACCCACGCCACAAAAGCGCCTATATAAAACTGGCGTTTCCCACCTTTGATATTTGCCTGCCTTTCCTTTTGTTGAAATTGCCTGAACATTTGGAAAAGTCTTTGCTCCTTGTTTTACGTGCCACTTCCCTTTCATATACATTCTGAAGCATAATACTTCTAGCAGACAAGCGGCCCAAATCTGATATAAGTGTTGATCATACTGAAGAACATTACACTTTTCAGCAAACCTCCTGAACTTCTAAAAATGGGTTTGGCATTGACAGACTTTTTTGACGACGAGGCGTACGAAAGCAAGGACACACAGATTGTGGTGTGTAACGAGTGCCTGACGCACCTTTGCCTATCACCATTGATTCTCTCGGATCAGTTCCGAGGACTGTCGGGAAAAGCATATTTAGTGGACCGGCTTATCAACATTCACACTGATCCCGTGGATACGGAAACTTCTATGGAAACCGGAATCTACTTGATCAACAAGATCAAATGCCAACAATGTCATACTAAATTGGGTTGGCACTACAAGAAGTCATTTAAGTACCTGGAGTACTACAAGGAGGGGAAATACGTGATTGAGCTAAAGTACATTCGCTTAGTGGCCAACCAGTGCTCTACGGCGCAGCTTACAGAGCAGGCCAAGATCCTGCGCAGACGGCGGTCTTCTGCAAGCAATTCTGCCTCTTCCATGGAAAGAGAATCTTTGATGGAATCTCTTCGGCCATACAATTCTGAAATGAATGGAGCGGTGGCGATTGGCATTACCAAAGGCAAACGTCCAAAGTTGGCGATCAAGTACAGCCAGCTGTTGAATCCTTTGATGAGCGAATGCGAAGAACAAAACTTTTAAAACACTAGAAAGAACATGCTCAGCAGGCTTGAAGTTTGTTGTTGTATTGATCACTCTCAAGAGATTCTGCTCAACCGAGTTTTAATGTTCCTGGTGAATGTCTGATTTCTGTTGTTGTTTTTGTTACTAACTTGTTTACATTCTATTGAATTGTAACAGTCTTGAACTTATCTGTTGATTGCTTTTGAATTTACCCATTGATTGCTTTTGAATTTACTCCCGTCGATGTTTTTATTTTGTTTTTTTTTTTTTTTTTTTTTTTTTTTGATTCCTTGGTTATTGATTATGGTGACTGCGGGGACGCCGCAGCCCTATGCAAAAGAAACGCTTGGCAGTGCAAGCTAGAGACGTTTTTGCCTCTTGGGCAATGCGCCCGAAGAACCGGCCGCTCTTTTCTTCTTAGCATGCAATTTCATGTACACCAAGCAGTATGCAGACGGATCTGATAACGCGGTGCGCTCATCAATGGCATGCACGTATTCATCATCGTACGTCGACCATGAGTTATCTGGCTGAAGACAATGTGCAATATAATGGCCCGACAGAATAGAGCGGCCCTCGTGAACAATCACACCCGTCAACTGGTACTTGTGCAGGACGTCGTCGGTGGCGTACGGCCCAAGATCCAAAAACTTATTATACCGGATGGGTTGTTTCACTTTCAGTGACGAATTGCCGTTGAATTTGAACCGCTTCATATGAACCATCAAAGTTTGTGGTGCCCGTTCTACCTTGGACTTTTTCGTGGCAACAGTGTTCTTCTTGCACAGTTCACACCAGTACCCCAGGCTGTGATCTTTCTTATCGCCACGAATCGTTTCCATGGAAAAGAAGTCTGCAAGAGCACGTTCGATGGAGTATTCGGAGAGAGATTCTATTCCGGTACCATCGGGTTTATCGACCTTTTGACAAGATTTCTCGTCCTTTTCTTCGTGAATCTCTTTCTTTCCGGAAAACTCTAATTCCTTTTTCGAAACTTCGGCTTCATGCGCAGAGCTACGACGACGTTTGGTGAAACCAAGCGATAAGTCATAGAATTCTTGTTTGGTCACGCTGCTGGTCTTGCATCTTTGACAAACAACTTCCTGATGAAGAAGACCCCCGAAAATGTCATACAAAATCAGCAGATTCAATTTGGCACCTTTTGGAGTGGAATCTTCCTGCAACCTCGACATTAAACTCATGAAATATTCATGTGAATCTTCCTGCTGCCATTCACTCATCATGCAGTTTATGTCGTCAAGCCGCAGGACCAATTTCTTGGGGTTCATATACTTCTTCAGGTTCCCATTCCACATACGATTAGCTAATTCGGCAAATGTCTGCGTGACTGAACGTGCAGGCAAAACGTGTTCACCCTGTACCACTTGCTGGAGGTACTGCTGCAAAGCGGGAATATGGATCAAGGTCTGAATGGCTGAATTCATGTAACAAGTGACGCCGAAATTCAAAAGACCCACGGGTTTTTTGCCATGGAAAGTCTCAGGCCATCGAAACTGCCCCTCTCCAGTTTTAAGCAACTGGACTGCAGACAAGTCGATGTCCGGTTCAATATGTTCCACTATCGGCAGCGACTTACGGGCTTCATCCAAAAGATCATGTTTCAACTGAATCTTTTCTTGTTCGAGAGGTTTCTGGGATTTAAATGCAGGCGCCATTACCCCATCATTTTCAATCCCATCATTTTCCAGTTGAATTTCTTCGCCGAGATCCTCACTTTCGTTATTGTCAAATTTAACAATTTTTGGGTTTTCTTTGCTTTCACTTTCATCCTCACTTTCATTTTCAGATTCATTTCTTTCTCTTTCATTTGTTTCATTTTCATTTTCACTTTCACTTTCACTCTCACCTTCGCTTTCGCTTTCACTTTCACTCTCGCTTTCACTTTCACTTTTAACACTTTCATCACTATCGTCGGTTTCGCCAAAAACTTCCGTTTTGGGCAGAGTCGCTTGGAAATCATCGGAGATTTCTGATTGGCCATGAACCAATTCCGAAGCAGATTCGTATTCGTCACTTTCGGACAGGTCCGAGAAGTTGTCTAGAGGCACGCCCACGTCCGAATCGGGTTCATCAAGGCGTTTCACTTCCAAATCAGGTTCACCATGGCGTTTCACTTCCAAATCAGGTTCACCATGGCGTTTCACTTCCAAATCAGGCAACTCCTCACCCTTTCGATTCACATCAACTTTCCTCTTCTTCTTCTTCTGCTCAAGCTTAGAACCAGTATATGCAGCAATAGCTTCGGCCATCGACTTCGGACGTACCGGTTCCGGTTTCTTCTCTTTTTTGGCAATTACTGGAGCCTTTTTCGCCGAGGAACTGAGCACAATGTACCCTGCCAATTTCTCACTCTGTACGTCCTGCTCAGGATGTTTTCCGCTAACAAAAGTAAGCGGATTGTTGAGGATTCGGTCCACTAAAGGATTGGACATGTTGTTTTACATGATGAGAATACTACGGAGTTAGGTGCAGGCGCACCGCGATGCGGTCACGTGTATTGAAGTCACGTGTGGAGCCTATCACGTGATATTCACGTGAGCTTCACGTGATCTCAGGTGTTGTACCCCAAACACCGCCTTTCGTCGCCGCCGACAAGCCTCGTGGAGAACCTCAGCATGGCCAATGTGTACCGCATCACGCCGCCGCTGCCGGATTTGTTGACGAAGCTCCTGCATGCGGCGCAGTAGCTCGGGGTCGAATTCCGTAGCCATCTTACGGTCATGTGCTTCTGTGCAGGATCCGTCCTGCATACTTCTCTCATCTCTCTCATCCCAAGGTTCGGTATCATTCTCATCGATTTCATCAATCTCATCAGGACCATCAGTTTGCATTTTGTCGTCTTCATGAATGTCGCCATAATACTCCCGAGCCACCGCCTTTATATGCAGGTTCTGGTGCATGTTCTGGTGCAGGTTGTGCAGCCCCATAAGCAACTCAAAACGCACTTCGAACATATGCCAGTCGCGGCGGACCAACGCTAGCGGATCCTGGATATCCTGCATCCTGTCGATCTTCTGCGCTAAGCTACGCATATACTCGAAGCGGGCTGCCCTTGTATGCAGTAGTGCAGAATTCCACGATGTCTGCTGCAAGCGGTGCATGATGGCGGCATCACGTTCGCCGGCAAAGAGGTTAATATCGAGGGCGTAATACTGGTCACGGTGCACGCCAAAATCCTTCCCATTCGCCACCGCATTCCCTTTCTCCTTGTCTATCTCGTAACCCACGGGAAACGCACGGAATGCCCCAATCTCTACCTTATTCTGAAGAAGCGTCTGTGCAGGATCAACCACAATGGCCAAGTACGGATCCTGGAAACTCTGATTTAAGCTTTGCGTGGTCACATCAATCCCACTAAGCCAACATCCATACCCTGGATGCAGGTGGTACCAGCCCACAATTCCATCTTTCCGGTCCACCGCCTTTAAAAGATCGAGATACTGCACCATATACTCGTACGCCTCACTCTGGGCATTGACTCTGGTTTCAGTTCCTTCCACTGGAAGCGAGTAGACGTCCATGATGATGAACACATCCCTTACGATTTTTCCGGTCAACATGCCCATGACTTCGATGGATCCACCGACTTTAGCGTGGACGCTCATTTTAAGTAGAGCAACGGCGGAGATGAACACTTGGGTGAAATATTTTGGCAGGTTTCGCCAGGGCCGGGCGGCTATGGTTTCTGGATCTGGTTCCACTGAATAGATGGTGTTGGTGTGATTCTTTGATCCGGGGGCTCCTGATGATAAGCGCAAGGTGAGCTCTGCAAGCTGGTTCATTTGTGAATGTTTCCGTGTTTCCGTGTTCAAACTGTTCAGGTGATTTGAAGGTGTTTCACATGGGTTTTGAAGGTGTTTCACACGGGTTTCAGAGAGGTTTCACACTTGTTTCAGAGAGTTTTCACTCGTTTCAGAGAGGCTTCACTCGTTTCAGAGAGGCTTCACTCGTTTCAGAGATGTTTCACGCTGGTTTCTCACTGGTCTCACTGGTGTCACTCGTTTCAGTGGTGTTTCACTTGTTTTTCTTGTTCTCTTACTCTCTCCCCTAGTCAACTGGTTTGCGGGTCCGTTCAAATCTCCTCTCTGTCAGAATCTCTAATTCTATGCCTAGTCACAAAATCCCACTTTTACTGGATTATGCAGGTCTGGAAATATCACCTTTGGTCAAGCTTTCGGTCGTTTATTGGTCAATTCTTTAATCGATGTATTGGTCAATATTTATCTTTTGTCTCCTTTGGGAATTCCCGATCTATCTGAATGTATCGGTTGCTTTTCTGCAATCCGTATGATTGCTTCAATTAAACCACCCGATTCAGTGAATTCTTTGTCTCGATAGTATTTGGTGCTCCCAATTGATGAACGGTGATGTATTGAGCCCGCACTAATGCTTCGATGCAGGAATGAAGTAATATAAACTGCTGCTGTCGGCCGAAAACTTGCGTCCATCGCGCCGCGGATCCATGGTGTGGTAGCTCCGGTTGGGCGGGACGTAGAAATCGGGTCGCATCATTTCCCGCTTGTCCACCATGGTTGCATTCGGATATACCTCATGTGGGTTGAGCCGCCCGGAAACGGGCCATTTCTGGAATATCCCCGAAAACCGTTTCCGCAAATGGATCGGCGGAGGCGCAAGTGCAACGGGTACTCGTGGCAGTAAAATCACCCGTGAATTGCCCTTGCTAGAAAGCTCCTTGTACTGCACATGGATGGTCTTGTTCATGAACATCAGATGATTATCACGCGCCACGGCACTGGCTGCTGCTGCCTCGTCGGTAAATGTGACAAAGCTAAAAGTAGACGTGCCTTTTTGTATCACTGAAACGTCCACTATTTCTCCGTGTACCGAAAAATGTTGACGGATCTTTGCCTCGGTAGCATCCGCAGGCAACTGGCCAATAAAGATGGAGAGCTTGTCGAACTGCAGTGGTTTGATGCTAACATCGTCGATGTTCTGTGCCCATTCCACATGATACTCCTCACTTTCAGTAAGACTTGCAAAGGCACGAATGGCGTCATCTCGGTAGGAGTATTTGATGAACCAATTCAAGCTGGCTTCCGGAACGGGCCCACTAATCACGCGGCCGGCGTGCGTGCTGGGCGTTATAATCTCAATTTCTCCGTATCGAGACGCAAGCTCTTGAATCTGGCTCCTTCCCATAAGCAGGAAGAATGAAATAAATAAGGTACGATTGACCTTGGCCGCCTCACATCGCAACTTGCGGCCGTCGAGTTCGGAGTTGTGCCCCAATTTAATAGCTTTTTGGCAGTCTCGGTCGTTGGTGTACTGCACAAATGCATAGGGGCGATTGACGGGGTCTCTGAGCACCTTAACTGACGCCAACTCGCCAAAAGTGCCAAAATGGTCAGTGACCGAACGGCAGAGCTCGTCGTCGGAGCGAGTGGCCCGGAGACTAGCCACAAACACACACGCAGACGGCCGGCGCTTACTCTGCCGAGATAAGGGTTCTTTTGCTATTTTCATATTGTTGAAGCTTGAAGCAGGTGCATAGTTTTCTTTATTGAATTCCTGTCCCGTTGGTTTGGTAGGAGAGCTCATAGTCATGCGTAGTCGTTGATAGTATTTTTTGCTTCGGTTTGAAAAAAAGTATTGTTGTGATTGGGGAGAGCGGGGGGACTTTGTCTTTTTATAAGCCAGACAAGAGCACAAATGGGTTTGGATGCAAACGTGGGTGCAGGTGGTGCAGGCGCGGCTGCAAAACGCGCCGCCCGCATTTCCGTCCTCTAAAACCATTTCAAAGATTCTCAAAACTGTTTCAGAATGAACACTGTTTAAAAATGTAAACAATGTTAAAACATAACCGTTTTCTGATGGAGACGATTTTTTTGTGAATTTCCCGTTTTGGAACCCTCTCTTTTTGTAATCCTCTCTTATTGTAAACCTCTCTGTTTCTTGATGTAAATATCCTCCAACGATGTTCGAACTCTCAAAAAAAAGTTGCTAATTCTCTTAACAAATGAATGACACCCCAATCATTAATATTCTTATATCATTTCTGTTTGACATCAGTTTTTGTTCTGGCCACTTTTGATAAAGAGGGGGCTACAAAATCTATGTTTGAATTCAAGGAATTCTTGGACTTTATAAATACGACGGGTTGTTTCAGATCTGCAGCCGCATTTGGTTTGCCACCCATGCAAATATTTAAATAGTGCGTCGTCCGAACGTGAAGGTGGTGTTTCAAAATTTGCAGCCTCGCGAGGCTGAGGCGCGGGAACTGCATATGGAAGAACCAAATCCCTAAAACAAAATGCTATAAATATCAGGATTCCCAACGCTCACTTACGTTCGAGTTTTTGTGCACCAACCATATCCCCCCAAATAACACACTGTTTACCCTTTTCAGCCAATCCCTACCACAAATATTTTGACGCGCAAGAAAAGAGCCGGCCGCGCGCCTGTCTGCAGTACACAATGAGATTACTCCGCTTTTCCTCAAATTTCCTCGCAACATCGCCTAACTTCTGGAGAAGTTTTTTCCCTCATTACCCCATACTTTTTTGGTTCATTCACGCTTTTGTCCACACAACTCATTTCCAACATAAACATTTAGTTTCGCTCATTCTTCATTCATAACCCTCAAAACGGCTACATTATTCCAGAGTGATTTTCAAACTATATTGTTCCCCTCATTTTACGCGAACTTCTCAAAGTGAGCCTCCCCAGATATGATGTCCTCCAAAATAGACGCCAAGCGAAAAGATCCCACGTCTCGCCCTTACAAATGCCCGATTTGTGACAAGGCTTTTCACCGGTTGGAACACCAGACTCGCCACATTCGAACTCATACGGGCGAAAAACCTCATTCGTGTCTGTTTCCCGGATGCAACAAGCGCTTCTCCCGCCTGGACGAGCTCACCCGTCATTCTCGGATTCATACCAACCCAAATAGCAGGCGTAACAAAAACCTCTTCAAAGTGGATTCATCCGAGGAAGACCAGTCCGAGATGCCGCCGCAAAAGCATACCAGTTCCAATAGCTCTCCATCGTTGGGATTCATCCCTGAAACACCCGGTGAATCCTCCTCCACATCTTCGCCTTCTAGCGATTCTCACAAACAAACTTCCGTGACTTCGGGAGATACCGATGTGGACATGGATAGAGATGGGAAATTGGAAAGTCTTTCTGCTGCAAGCTCCACCATGAACATTGATCTCTTGGCTCTGGCCGCCACAGAAGAACTTAAGGTGTTGGAGAAAACGCTGACCAATACACAAGCTAAAGCACGGCCTCAAGTGGCGTACGCCAATATGGCCAACTCGCAGTCACTTCCGTCGCTTAAAGACTACTTCAAGCCTGGATCAAATACATTTGCGTTTGCGCCGCTGAGCTCGCTGAATAACCTTCAGTATTTACTGAGTGTGGCACTTACCAGCGGGAAAAACAATACAGGCTTTAGCACGCTTCTGCTGCTACAGAAAATGACCCCTCTTACCCCACAAGTGCATCATCCTGTTCCTGGCCGGTCCAAGATCCTCGACGCAAGCGATATGGACTACATGCAGAACCGGCTCAAGAAGAGCAGGCCCAACTCCCCCCAGAGTAATTTCACTCTTCCAAATTCGCCTGTTATGGGTCTTTCATCTTCCAATACACCGGTCATGTCGGCACATAACTCATCGACGAATCTTCTGTCGTTTTTTATGACGCCCATGAAAACCGACAATGACAAGTTTAAGCAGCATGAGGCGAAATTGACCAAAAATGGAAATATTCTTAATTCCAACGTGAATGAAGCAAAGGTGAATATGGGAGTGGGGCCTAGCCAAATGGATGCGGTTAATTTGAGTAATGAGGCCGTGAAAAATGAAGGGGCATTGCCGCCGTTGCGGAGTTTGAGATTAGGCTTATCTACAAATTTTAGCATGAGCGATGCCGATGACCATGTGGATTATGTTCGGGCAGCAGCAGAAAAGAAAATAGAATCGGATGGGACTGGGAGTAGACGGATTGGTATATAGAGAAACTGCGTGAAACTCGGAGATTAATAAAGCATTTTGAAATTTCATGTAGGATATTAAACTTATGGGCATTATTTATGGCCGTACTGCATTCAATTCAACGATATTACGTTGGTATAAGTCATATATGAGGTGTATTCCGGTATATAGTCACTGGCGATATTGTTGACTCATAAACAAAACACTATCTGCTAATTTGTTGACGTATTGCAAGAATAAGTTTTAGAACAGGATTATGATAAAAAAGAAACTTTGAGTGTATGAAGGCGGTTTCGGATATCAATCAAATTGTTTCATCCATGATGTCATACAGGATGTTTCATAAGGATGCTTCATGAAGATGTTTCATGAGGAGGTTTTATACAGGCTCTTGCATACAGAATGTTTCATCTTGAAGTTATTTTACCCAAATTAGTAATCAAAGATGTTTTAGTAATGAATGATAGTAGTGAAGTTGCATATATTCCTGTATATTATTGGAACTGTGCATGTTTTTAAATACTGCCTGACAGAACTGTTTCAAATTGTTTCTTTTGTTTGAGGTAAATGTTTCAGGTAGGTTTTATGAAAATTTTGTGGAAGTTGTTAAAGGAATTTATCTTCATACTGCATATAAAGCCGAAAGGTGTAATTTTTGGGCCTTTTACTGGTGGCCAAAAATGTCTCACGTGATCAGGGCCTAGACCCAGATCAGGTTCTCGGCCAACAATTTGTTTCTTCTTATTTGAATATGGTTGGATTCCCTCGGTAGGTCTACCTCGGAATAGCCTCTGTATAGTTTTTCACCCCCGGTGAACCCTCGGAATAACCACCAATAACTACATTAGCGAAACCAAAAGACTCCCCAAAATAGAAATCTAATTAAACGCATCAACTTAAGTTATTATTACTTAATTAGGCCCAAAATTTCCCGAAAAAGGGAATTCTCAAATGATTGGCCTTCATGAATCGAAGAATAGTCAATTAATCTGATTATAAAAGGCTGATGTAAGCCAGCCAGACCATTTGGTCAAGATCACGTGAAAGAAGTTTCAGTTGTTTCAGAAATGTTTCAAATGTTTCAGAATTGTTTCAGTTGTTTCATATAATTATCGTGATGTTTCATATTTTTAAGTTTCGGATATTCAGAATTTCATGACGTTATAATTCGCATTATCTCATGAATTATTCATATTTTCTATAATTCTCACGTTTCTATTAATAGCAATAATATTCAAAAACTCGGTTCAAAAAATTAAACTGAAACAATCCTGAAACGCAAACCCAGTCATTTTTTAAATCCCGTTTTGCTTTTATTATTGGTTAATTTGCACCCATATTGAGAATTGAAGTAACCTGCACTGGTCTTATATGCACTACCCTCAGTTAAACCTCCATTATATAAGTCAATAAATCCAAAGAATAAAATTTAATTGATTAAAAGATTTTCATTTTTATTTTTGTTAGGTTAGAAATAGCAGGATTATTTGTTTGATGATTTTTTATGAATGTAAAGGAGAGTCTATTTATGTCTAAATTTGACTCATACAGAGTGCATATAGACTTACTTTAATTTGGTAAAGACACGCCAATCAAACTACTCTATTATATTAATCAAATTCCCGAACCTAACATAATATTTAAAATCAAATTGAATTTAATATCAATGATATTTTTGGTATAGTTGAAATAAACAAAAGAAAAGAAACAAGAAAGAATAGTTCTTCTCTCTATACAGGAACACGTAGATGATTCAAAAATTCCAAATCTACTACTTTAAATCATTTTAATTGTGATTTAAAATGTAGTATAATATAAAAATATTCAATTTTCATTAGTCAATTTCATGATAAGTTTTTAGATTTCAATTGAGTAACTAGTCAAACTCATTGAATGATTATTGAAACCAATAAAATTATAATTAATGGAATTTTAAAGCTTTGACTATTTTTCAAAAGTAAAATTATAAAAAATTTCATTCTTAATTCTGTTCTTCAACTTCCAAACTTGAAATTTTTATACCTCATCTGAAATCCTTTAAGAAATGTAATAATTAATCAAGATTTCAAGTTCAAATTCTAATGAGAACGAAAGGATTTGGTGAAAATTGCCCAATTTATACGTAGTATTTACATTTGGTGGGACTAGAAAATTAATGGATTAACTTTGAAAAAGAAAATGACAGTGAGGAATTCGGGAAATGATCAATGTAGTTTTGACCTATGAATTGATTGTTGATTTGAAACTAAGGGGAAGATTAATTAAATTATCTAGTAGCTATAAGGCAGACAAATTAGGAATATACTATGGTAAACTCTACTATATTCTACTCTACTATACTCTACTCTACTCTACTATACTCTACTCTACTATACTATACTATACTCTACTATACTACAATGTAATATACTATACTATACTTGTTAGGGCCTGATACGTGCCAGAGCCAGACCTGCTCCCACGTGACCCTTAGCCAGCCAGGTTCGACCCAAATTCTCGTTCAAACATCTTCAACCAGCTAGATTCGGATATAAATAGTCACTCTTCATCCTTGGTGAAGACCCATTAATCAACAAACTCGCTTTGCTCTATGTCGTCTTACTCTTCAAACCTAACATATTATACTGTACTCTACTATACTGTATTATACTATACTGTATTATACTATACTACACTACATTATACTCTACTCTACTATACTATACTATATTATACTGTATTATACTATATTATACTGTATTATACTATATTATACTGTATTATACTATATTATACTGTATTATACTATATTATACTGTATTATACTATACTATACTATACTGTACTATACTATACTTTACTAATTAAGTAAGAATTTCTTACAGCTTAACAGATTGGTGTTCCGGTCTAGACCAAACCTGCACGCTATCTAATATAACCAGTCTTCAAAATAAATTGTCTTTTACTTAGAACTATTTCTTTCTTAGGAGCCCATCATTACCTAACAATTACTAATACTGGTACTGTACTGTACTGGTACTAGAATTGTACTGGTACTGTACTGTACTGGTACTATACTGATCCTTAAACTAATTCACCATTCTTCAATTCTCTAATTTCTCTATATCTTAGGGTTCTGTCACCATGAAATCTATATATGTAGGCTTGCTTGAAAATCATCACAAACCCTAAAACTTACTTTTCTTTATATGAAAAAATTTAGTTAGGGCCGGAATTTCACGCTCATTAACTATACGAACTTCTACTTATTTTGCCCACCAACAAATTAGTCTTCTCTCTGCTTCTATACTTTTTGCTCTGGTCACGTGACCAAACTACAATTAAACACTTCCTCTGATATTCTTTACCTTTCACCTAATTCCAATGGTTTCATCTTCTTCTTGGCTTGGAATCACATACAAATTCTTGGGTTCTGGCGTTAATTCTGGGCCTAACTTATACTTCATTAAATCACAAAATCCAAAAAAACAATTCATTGCTATAAATCTAAATTTTCAACCCAAAGTTTTCGTTATATTTTAAATCTCTGGTGGAAACTATACTCCTCGCTTATGTGCAGGACAACACATCAGTTTCTAGCACTTAGATTACTTAATCAAGCTCTTTAAGAGAATTTCCATTATATTATTACTCATACGTAGTAATACACTACTCCTCTCTTTACTGTACACATACAACCCCCAGATTTCCACCAAAAAGACGGATCCTTTTGGTAATCCATACTCCATGTCAACAATATGTGGTCAATTCAATTAATAAAAGACGCCATTACAACCGGTAAATGTCGTCTCCACTCTTCAATCCAAAAATAAATTGAAAACGATTTGATCTCATAAAAATTTCAGAATTATGGGTGTTCAATCATTTGATTAAATGAATAGGACTGCACACTGGCCGCGTTGCTGCTTTTTGCAGCCAATTTTAACCAGAAAATCCACTCAATTCAAAAAAATCCCTTCATCTTTCATCTATCCACCATAAAACCAAACTTCATGCTCATCCTCAATTCGATCTGAAAACATGGTTTCTTCATCACCTCCCGCTTCAAGTCTTTCTCTCTCAACTGAAGCTAACCGAGTTGCAACTCTCTTAGTATAATCACCTATTGACCGTGGTTGAATGGTATTTCCACAAACAGTCATTTGCTGCTGGATATGAGAAAACCAATCTTTAAATTGCACCTGATCAGTATCTTCGACCAAATTGAAAATTGTTAACCAGGCCTTTTCTGCAGCTAACCGAATTGGAATCACTGCATCTCTTAAACAAGAGAATACCGCAGGTGCCACCAGATCCAAAAATGGCTTCATACATTCTTCATGCTTCATCCTGGCAATCGTCCTTATAACAATAAGTGCAAGTCGACGAGTATCGGTGGAGTTGGATGCAGGTGCACATGCCAAATTAGCCAATTGTGAAACACATGATTCTCTAATTTCAAAGGGAACACAAAATTCTTGCTCCTGCTCAAATGATTCAGGCAGCTTTTTCTCTCCATGAAGTAGCAAAAGTTTGCCTATAGCCACGGTGGCATTATCAGAAAGATAAGGTAAGGAAGCGTTTGAGCAATCAAGAATAAAACCCACTATTTCTTCTAAAAGTTCTGTATGGAAAACGTGACCTGGAGCATCCCGTAAAAATGAGTTGAGCGATAAGATTGCAAATTTCATATCAGAAGATTCTGAACGTTTGTTTAAAATCTTGGTTTGAAGAATATTAGCTGCCTCTTCCGACGACAATATTTGTGAAAGTGAACCCAAAAGACGGGCATAAGAAACCGCTGATTTCTCGCTGACCGAGCTTAATTCTTGTTCCACCAAAGCCATGATCAGAGTTTTAGAACTTTCACTCATATTTTTTCCTCCTTTAAGAACCACCTGAAGCATAGCCTTTAAAAGAGAGTTTTTAATGGCTTCATCTGCAGTTTTGGCTGCTGTAACTAACTCAGTAACAAGAGAATCCACACGAGGTTGGAATCCAATAAGAAGTCCTAAAGCATCAACTGCTCCATTTCTTAAATTTTCATTTGATGGGTCCATTAACGATCTCACAAATGTTCTTTGAAGCTGAGGAATAAATGGACGCAAGAATTGTGGAATTTTTTTTAATAAATTGGTCAATGCCATTAATATCGCTGTCTTGATATCTGAGCTGACCCTCTCTCCAATCACACGAATAAGCGGGCCGGTGATTGGCGTAGCAAATGGTTTTAAAATGTCTGGAGGCGTTCTGGCAATGATTTCCGCCATGGAAAGCGCTGAAACCTCTCTTTGCTCCGAAGATCCGTACATTAAACCATGGGAAAAAATTGGTAAAACACAGCTGGGTCCTTTTGGAATACAAAACCCGGCGAGATTTTCACCTCGAACTCCTGCAATTAGCAATGCCTGGTGTGCAGGTTTGATCAATTGTTCAAGAATAGGTTTTTCCTGTACAGAAACCAAAGCAGAAAGTGCTTCAAATACTCCTGCAACAACATCGGGATCTGAATCACCAAGGTAAAAAATGAGCTGTGTAGCTGCGTCCTGCACATAGACCAGGTAATCAAGCAGTGTACCCTTAAAGAAAACAGCCAAACGAGGAGCAATAGCGGCTCTCTTTTTCGAATCTTGATGTTTTACCAATGCCATCAATTGCTGCATGACTGGATGCACTCCTGCGTCATCAGTAATAGATAAAAGCGTTTGATCAAACGCATCTTCAACAATTTTCTTTTCATCGTCATTTGAATCAATAATTGCCTGAAGCAAAGTATTAATAATAGCTCCAAGACGAGAGTAAAGTGCAGGACCAGCCACCGATGCCAAAGCTGCTAAAGCTCTTGTTTTAAAAGAATCAATAGGTGGAGCCATTAAAGTTGGAATCAAAATTGGGAATACCACATCTGCCTTTGTTGCCATAATATCTTGTAAAGCAAGAAGAGCGTTTTCTGACTCGTCCATTTGCAACATATTCAATAAATATGGCAAGATCTCATCAATAACAACTTTACCAATTCTATTTTGAAGCGCTTCAAATGCTTGAGCTGCTGCAGAACGAACTCCAGCAGACAGATCGGTCAAAGCATCTCTTATAATCAGAATAAACGTATTCTGGAACTTTTCCAACGCATCGCTATTGGCAGAATTAATCAACTCTGCAGCAGCAAAGCAAATACCCTGTTTTCCATCAGAATCGCTGGATAAAAGTAAATCTTCCATTGTAGGAAGCAATTGTGCCAAAGCATTGGCACCCACACGACGAACAATATCTCCTAAAGTAGTAGCAGCAATAGTTCTGTGAGATTCATCGCTGGATGCAAGTCTGGTGACAAGCATTTGAGTCAAACTAGGAATAATTTCCTTAACCGTTTTAGGAGTATTGGCCACCAAAGCTTTCCAAATATCAATGGCTGCTGCTCTAACCACACTGGTAATATCAGAACGACACACATAAACCGAGGCCAAAATGCGATCTCTTCTTTCTTGGCCCAAAACATCGACGAGGTTTCGGTTGACCTCCAGTTGCTCCTCTGTGAGCTCATTCTTGCCCGAAATTCCGGTGACTTGGAATAACAAATCTCCAGTAAGTTCCACCGAGGAAAGCCTGATTCGGTAAGAAGAATCAGCCATTCCTTCTTCCAATTTAGGCAATAACAAGTCAATTGCCTTGGAAGCATAATTCTTCACAATTAATCTTCCGGCCTTTAAAGCCGTACCCCTGATTTCTTCGTCAGTATCAGCCAAACCAATCAAAATAGGCGGAATAATTTGTGATAAATATGGAGCAAATTGAGACCCAAAACACACAGGCAAATATAACAATAATGGCACATATCCTGCACGCACATGATTATATGGTGACAGAGCATTGGCAAGAATACCAGGAAGCATTTCGTCCAACTTGACAAGACCTAATCCGGCAATAACTTCCGCCAAAGCCTGAGCAGAACCAAGACGATCGCCCGCTTTAGAAGGATCATTCAAAGTACTGGTAAGACGAGGTATCAAATCAGAGAAACATTCCTCTCCCAATTTCTCCACCAAAGAACCAAGCGCTCTGGCTCCAGTAGATCTGGTTTCAGGTACTGGATCCACCATAGCCACTTCAAGTTCCGCCACCAAAGAGGGTAAATATGGCAAAAGATCATTACTATCAACCAATATAGCCATATTTCCAACAATTTGACATGCCTTTTTTTTGGTAGATGCAGATCTCTCTCTCATTCCACGATGAATCACGTGAATAATAAGAGCTAACGATGGACCATCAATATAATGAACAAACTGAGTTTTAATCAATTTATCCAATGCTTCTTCAGTATATTTGGTAGGATCACCAATTGCCTTGATTAAATCTGGCACAATGGCTTGGATCTCAGGGTTTCGAATCACTTCTCCAAATCTCTTAAGCGATTGGTCAGCAGCTTTTCTCACTTCCTTATGAGAATCATTTAAAACACCCACAATTTCAGGCACAATCGTCGATAAAGATGCAGATAATTGCGTTGGATCAAGATAAGCCATAGATCCCAAAAGTTCCACTGAACCTTTTTTAGATCTCCACGCCACATCATCAAGATTCCGAATTGCTAGCGGAATCAATTGTTTGACTCCATAACTAGTAGTGCATTTCATAATCTGGCGGGCAGCCAAATCGGTAGCATCACGAACCTGAGAACTAGAGTCACCCAAAAATTTTAAAATGATGGGCAAAATCTCAATCACGTAAGGTTCAAACATAGAGCCCAAAACCTGCGATAAACAGTCGAAAACAAAAGAAACTCCTTCCTTTGCACTCTCATTTCGCTTATTATCAGCAGCAGACGTGAGTTCCCTCATGACGTCATTGTTGAAAAGAGCTTTAATACCAGATCCTTTAACCAATCCGGCAATACCATATGCAGCACCTTTCCTTTCTGCCAAAGTTTTCCCCTTCCAAAGTTTTTCAAAAAGATTTTCAAGTGTTTCTTGAAGAGAATCATTGAATGAGCTAACTAGAGGCGCAATACACTCAGAAACTGCAAATTGAACATCTTCTGATGGAGTATCAAGGGTCTGTAACAAACGATCAAAGATGATTTTCAACCGATTATCATCAGAAGCCAAATGCCGGCCCAAAGATCCATATAAAATGATCACCAGCTCATTGATTCTATCTTGTTTTTTAGAATTCTCGTCTTTTTTAGCCAAACAAGTTTCGAATATTTCAATGAGAATCTCCACGTTATTAGCACCAGATTGTTTGATGATTTCTGTCCCTGCCTCTAAAAGTTCCTGTGCTACCAAATCTTCCTTATCGCCTAAAGTCTCTTCGGGAACAAGAAAAGTGAAAATTCGTTGAACGGCCTCGGAAGATTTGCATAATGGCGATAAAAGACGTAATGTAATAGCAATTGTAGAGCGAGGTTCCCAATAATCACGTTGAGCTGCTGCTGCATTAATAATAAGACCAAATTTATCTTTTTCTGCAGGAGGTGGTATCTCCAACTTCTTGAAAAGTTTTAACAACTTATCTGACCAATCCAAATAAATTGGTTCATTTTTTGCAACCACTTCAATGGCCGAAGCGAGCGATTTAGCCACGGTCAAACGAAGTCCTGTATCTTTTTGGTCAATATAAGCAAAAAGTCTTTCTGGAGCGTCGCTTGGAACTTTAAAATCGCTATCTTCCCAAATAGTTTTGGCAAGCTCAGCAACAGCATTGTCTGTATCATGCATAGTCAACCAAATTTGGTCTGAATAAGTCAAATCTTCAGTCAAATCGAACTCAGCATCAATGCTTTGAAGAATAGCGTTTTTAACAAACCCATCAGGAATCACCAAATTCAGAAGAAGAATTTCCAAATCCTCAATAGAGGAATTCACAGAAATTTGTTGACAAACAGTTGAAAAACACTCTTTGGCCATTTTGGCCCGAGTAGGGATTTTCATCAATTCTATAAGTGACTCCAAAATCGGCCGACGTGGAATATCTTCTGTTTCAAGCATGTTCTGAGCTGAAAGAATGCTGATAGCCAACAGAAGATGTTCTTCCTCAGCTTCTTCACTGCTAAATTCGGAAGTGACTTTTTTCTTTTTGGAATTTTTAAGTGCAACTTCTTTTCCAATCTCCAAAACCTTAATGATCAAAGGTGCGATGTAAATATAACCCAGTACTGTGAACCAATCATCCACAAGGATTTTAATTCTGAATAAAATCGTCCCTAAGCTTTCGAGAACCAGTTGTTGAGTATATCTTTCAGGGATTCCTTTAATTCCATAAAGTCTCAAAATTATTGCACCAGTCATTTCTGCCAATGGATGCAATCTATCCTTAATTTCATTTGATGCAGTAATAAAAGCAAGAGTGCCTTTTTCGCCAAGTAACTCATGACTTAATGGATGTTTCAAGAGTTCAAGAAGATCAAAAATTGCCACGCTAAACCATTTCGAGCCATGACTATTCAAAGATTTCGAATTGCATGTGAAGGTATCAATTATGGCAAAAGCACGAGTAAATTTTCGGATGATTGCGTTAATTTTGGCTCGGATTGCAGATTCCTTTGCAATTTGTGCATTAACCAATACCTGCTCTTCTTTGGTGAGCTTTTTTTGCATTGATTTCTTGACTGAGAGCTCTCTTTTAAGATTTTCTTCCCATTTTCTTGTTTCATAATCTTTTGAATTCTTATCCTCAGCTTTCTTTGACTTTGTAGCTTCTAAAACATCCACAACGACTTGTCCTTCATTACCTTTCCAAATTTCAACCGATTGTGAGTCAATTTCCAGCAAATTTTCAGTAGAAAGATCGCCTTTCAATACTTCAACAACCCGATTTTGACATTCCTCGGGATGAACAAACGAAAATGTATTCAAGGCAGCACATGCAGCTTTGGCAAGAGGACCACTTTCTTTATACTGCACCAAAACGGAAAAAATATTGTCAGTGATGGCCGAGACGTTGTTAGAAATAAGCTTGAAAGGATCCAAAGATGAACGCAATGTTAAACCAATCCAAAAATCGTTAACTGCAATTCCTGCATGGTGAGCAATGACAAATAAGCTGATCAACATTTTCTCAGCACCTTCTTTCAGACAATTTTGCAAAAGAGTGTTGATAACAGGCGACAAGAACTTTAAACAAAATGAAAGTTCTAAATCATTTGCAGTTTCTGAAGAAACCACAATCTCGTCGATGGCCTGCATAAAAGAGGAGATCATAAGCAGCTCATTAATTCTCGAAACATCGGATATCGCTCGGACTGCTTCCATTCTCACAGAGTATTTGACATTACTTGATATGGCAAAGTAAAGGTATGCCAAAGCAAAGTCATGTGCCTCTTTTTCGGTAACATAAGTGTATGATGCAATTAAAGCTTTCAAACACCAAGATTGTTCCGAAGTAGACAATTTGGAAATGGCCTTACCACTCAAAATAATGGAGAATTTATCGTTGGAAACGTCAAGGACCGAAGAAAATGGTTCCTTTTCCGAAGAAAAATGGGCCGAAAGAGCAAGGGATACGTAAGCTGCAGTTACTCCCTTGTTAGAAATGCTCAAAAGAGGAGACTTATTAGCATCGGTTAATGCTTTAGCAAAAGAAGGCTTCAAAGTCTCGTAAAAGTCAGAAACATTTGAGTTTTCCACTTGAAGCAACTCTTTTCCGATACAAGCAGCCCAAGTACTCCTAAGAGGAAGCTTTGAGCTCTCCAACCCAGATTTAAATTGTGACACAACATTTTTCTCGTCAGCAATCTTAACACCCTTTGCAAGTGCAGCCATAAAAGCTTTAGAAAGCGCCCGCAACAAATTTTCAAGAATATGTTCGTTTTGTTCTTTTGATGCAAGTGGCAAAACATCATCAATGAGTTTCTTAATAAAAAAAGAATCCTGGAGTGGGAAATGTCTAAAAACTTGGGCAATAAGCACTTTGTGTTCGACATTACTTGCTCCCTTAAACGTTTTTGTAACTTCATGTAAAACAACCAAAAGATCATCGCTGGATATTGTAGGAAGAGATTTTTTGAAGATATTCTCAAGCGTTTCTGAAGCAGCCACACGAACATGTTCTTTGGTAGATTTAAGACCAGACATAAGTTGAGTCAACAATTTTGAGGAAGCAAAAGATGTTGAAATATCAACCGATTCATTTTCAGCAAAAAGGAACACGGAAATTTGACAAAGACCAAATTCTGAAGATTTCAATATGGCTTTTTCCAAATCAGGCAAAATGGATTTAACAAATTCTTCAGTCGACACAAAGTTTTTAAGGAAATGACCAACAAACTCTTTTAAGGCATGTGGAGAAGGAGCGGTTTTCCCAAGAATAACCAGTGAAGAAAATTGCTTAACGACTGCGGAAACGTGGCTCTTTAAATAGTCAAAGAGTGCAGGGTGCAGAGGCAATAAGTCATGCACAGCATCGGATAAAACTCCTATAAAAAGAATACCTGCAGAAGTATTCTTACAATCAAGCACAGCACGAACACAAAGATCAAGGTATGCTTTCTGCAGCGTAAGGTCCTGTAACAGCAACACATGCATAAGCGAATGTTTCAGATGAGCCAAAGCAGAATTAAAAAGCCTATGACGGTGAGAGGGATATTGAGAATCCTTCAGTGGCAAGCTAGAATCTACTGCTGATGCAAGCAACAATACTTGAGCAGCAAGAAGTTTTGATGCAATGCACCCAGATGCACTTGATGCATTTGTGTCTGTGGAGGAACCAATATTTAAGGAGGTCGATTCGTTCTTTGAATTTTCTTCCTTGCAATTCACTTCACCATCGAGCACATGAACCCATGCCAACAAAGTGAGTACATCAGTAACGGCCAAGTTACTCAGGACTTGAGCAACATCATAGATATTATTCACAAAGAATATCAAGTATTTTTGGTCTTGTTTGATGAATTCTAAAAGAGCTTTTTCTGCTTGCAATCGAGATTGGGCGTCGGAATAATGGTTGTAAGTTCTGAAGAGCAACTGGGCCCATTTTTGAGCAGCGGGTGTTTCTTTGTGGGCATGCAAATCTTTAAGGATTTGCTGCCATGCGGCAATTCTGAGCTTGCAGCTCGACCCAAGAAGAATCTGGCCGGGCTGCTCTTGGAGAGCTTCTTTTAATGTGTCAGCGTCCATAGTGGTTGATGAATTGAGAGACGGAAAAAAAAGTTATGGGTCGCGCCATGTGACTTGAGTCACGTGACTCACTTTAAATAGTTCAAAAATATTTTAGAATTTTGGCAAATCCGATTCTGTGAAACTATGGACCGGTTTGGGTCTCTTAGATTATTTGTGAAATTGGAATTATATGAAGAGACGCTTGAGTGCAGGGTCCTCTTTGAATACTACTTTGTATGCAGGATTATTGATTTCTATGCTTGAGTGCAGGATCCTCTATAATTATTGAAGTATTACCAATTTACCCATTTTCAACTATCCCCCCAAAAAATCGAAACCTCGTCAATATTTGGCAAATCAATCTCCCAAGCAAATTCAAGTCTCAAGATGAAACAACCTACAGCAATCCGGGTAACCCATTTATGAATATATAAAGCACACCAAAGCGCGAACCCATTTTTTTCCTCATCAACTATAACAGTCAATGAGGAAAGGCTACAGTTAATTCATCCGTTGCAGCAAGGTTTCGGCCGACTCACCTGGTGGGCGCTGTGGAGAACATCACGGCCATTTTCATCACCTATTCTAGTGATGTATTTTAAACTGAGGCTGTTGTTGATACCAATTGTAAGTTTACTTGGAATAATAGTAAAAACGGGAATATAAGCATGAACGGGAATATAAGCATAAAATCAGACAATCAGTATTATTACGGATTTGACTGTTTCTTGATTATGTTATTTCTTGATTATGTTATTTCTTGATTATGGTATTCCTTGATCATGGTATTCCTTGATTATGGTATTCCTTGATTATGGTATTCCTTGATTATGTTGTTGAATAATTGTATTATATGAGTGGTGTACGGGTGTAAGCCCCCTATTAATCATATGAAACATTTACCGCGTAATATATTTTATATCGTACACCAACTCTTTCCATGTTAGTTGAAGAAATCCCACGCAAACTCAATAATAACCTGGCAACCATCTACTTTCTGTCACTGGTAAACCTTCAAGCACGTGCGGTCCCAAAACTGCAAGAAGGCGAAGAAAACCGCAGTTCTAAAGCAAGACCAAAAGTTAATTATAACCTTACGGAATTACTAAATGCTCAAACACAAGGAAATACCAATAGCAATGTTAAAAGTGGGGATTTCAAGTCTTCACATCAAATCCAGCTTGAGCGGTTCATTTCAAAACGGTTTTCCGATTTAGGTAAAGAAACTCCTAATGGTAACTTTGAACTACCGAAAAACTTTGCCTACACCAGCATTCACAAACACAAAAGCATTCAAGATAAGAAAACCGTCCGCCTTGGGAATACTCCTTCAACCAAGAAAATCTTGGCGGCACGCAGAAATCTCAACTCTTATTTTGAAGAAGAAAAGAACTTGATCTCCATCAACACCATTCTTGGAGTTAATTACTCGTTTGCAGAACAGAATGATGAAGTTGACACAAAACGAAGAAAGACTCATTATGTCAGCAAACCCAAAGTAAGACTTTGTTGTATCTGTGGTTCTCGTTCTCATTACTCTAGATGTCAACATTGTGGGCTATTTTGGTGTAGTGTTCGGTGTTTACGTCTACATCATGAACTGAGATGTACTTAGACGAATAAGGAGAATGGAAATAACAATTGGAATTATCCACAAAAATGGAGTCGAGTTCTTTTTTAATATGACCAAATAATATACTTAGCATCACGTGATAAGTATTTAAATACAGTTCTTCATACATACTTTCTTTCTGTCTTGGCAAGGGAAAGAAACTTAACCCAATTTACACTTAGAGATGTTCGGGTTTTTTTCACCTTTATATAAAATCCTACTAATTATCATTAGTTCGTTCATTTTGTACTATGTGCAGGGCCGCTCGAAAGGTTCCATTAAGGAAATTAATTTTTTGTCCCCAGCCAATTTTCCGGTTTCTTAAGCATCTTGAATTTGGCATTCTTCACACTCGATTATCTGGACTATCACGTGCCTCCAGAGAGTTCTTGGCTTCTGGCGTGATCCATGCTCGGTTATGAAGCGAGTCACTTTTAGGCGCCATGCAGTTTCAGCAAGAATCATCAAATGCATTAATCGGCCCACATATCTGAAAATACCAACCATAACCCAAGGGTCTCTTATCCTCGCTTAATAAATATCATTCATGTTTGAAGAATATCATTCATGTTTGAAGCAGCATCTTTTGCCGTAGCGACACGAACCATGCTGAGCCCAATTAGCACAGGGCTTAGATCTCCAATTAGATGGCCGCTCAACATTCTTCAACTCATGGTTTCCATGTGCAAACTGACACTTTTGACCATATGGACAATTGCCCAGTTTAATAAAGGAAGCACAAAGTTCAGTCTTGTATAACTGAGTATTCAAATTTTTCTGGTTTCTCGACGTCGACGATGAAGATGAAGATGACAGAACTGAGTCGTTCCGAGACGTTTTTCTCTCCAACACATTACCATTTTTATAGAAACTTTCGCCGGTTTCAAAAGTATCAAGAGTATCTTCACTTTCTCTTCTGGTTTTTCTTTCTGCCCGCTTAAAAAACTCCCCTGAACTTCGATGCTGATCCAAATTGTCCTGGGTCAAAGGAAGAAGACTATGGGGTAAAAGCGTCTGAGCATATGCCAATGACTGATCTCTGAGCATCATGGAGCTCTGTAAATCTGAGTCTTCCGAGACGTAAGTTTGTTGGGTCCAATTTTGCAGACGAGGCTGATAATCAGACCAATCATTGGGGGCATAGCTGTCCCATGCTACACCCATACATGCAGAAAATGGGCGGTAATAATAACCAGCCAAATTATCATAGGATTGCACGGGCGATTTGGCACTGGGTGCAGTTTTTGTCTCATGCCACAATTCCGGAAGCAAATCGTCCAGCGATGCTTGTTGGTACAGACAATTGGAAATGTTTTCCCGAAAAAATGGGGATGAGAGCGTTTCCATGATATTCAAATCGGGAGATTCAGAAATTGGATGAATGGAACTCAATAACAAAACTCAATAACAAAACTCAAATTAGAGCTCAAAACAAAACTCAAATCAAAACTCAAATCAGAACTTAATAACAGAACTCAAAACAGAACTCAATAACAGAAACTCAAAAACAAAAATAAAAAAATAAGAGTTCAAAGTTTCAAATCCAAAACGTGGAGTAAAGAATTCGGTCAACAAAATGAAAAAGAAGTTCTGTTCCAATAATTAGGCAGGATCGACAGGAGGGATAAGCCAAGGAGTAAGCAAAAGTATAATATGCAAGACAAGAAGGCAATCAAAAAAACGAAAAGGATAATTGTAAAAACAGTCAAATATTTCACGTAAGCTTCACAAAATTCTGGCCGCCCATTGATATATAAACGACGCCATGTGAGGAGTAGCCAGATGAGGAGAAGCCTGCAGGACGAATTAATCGACGAATATGCGCGAGGCTGCGAGGGGTATTAAAAACCGAGATGGAATGAAGTGGTGAGATTCATTCAATGGGGTAAGGCCAAAAGAAAAAAAAAAAAAAAAATTGCATACCCGAGTCTGGACTTCTCACACGATGATGGATTGCTGGGCGCCGGCGGCAGAATAAAACTGTTAAATGCATTTATGAATCATATCTGAAACATAAGATTCCCAACTTCGGAAACCTTCTTCGCAATCATACCAGTCAAGTTTGCCAATCTTTCCTTCGTCCAAATAGGGGTGTTTCAGGCTTCGCACCTCGCTCAGGAAAGCGGAGATTGCAATTGAGGTTGGGTCGCGGCGCGCACGACCTCGCAGCATTGTTGAGGGTGGGAATTTCTTTTTCGCGACTTGGCCGCTGTGATTCACTGCCAAATGGCAACCAAATGCTGAAAGTGGTGTCACATTTTAAATCTTATGAGCGCATTCGAAACAAATTAACAACAAATTCACAGCAATTCACGAGGAATCCAAAGCAAATTCACCCCAATTTTTTTGATGAATTCACGGCAATTTCAAGGGTATTCAAGGGGAATTTAAGGATTTTCATAGGAAATTCAAGGAAATCAAAGGAATAAAAGGAATAAAAGGAATTAAAGGAATTGAAGGTAATGACCATTCAATTCACACTGTGCTCACTTCAAATTATCATCGAATTCACCACCATTCAAAACCATTCAAAACACATAAAAATGCCTCTTTTTTCTTCTTTTGTCATCTCGCCTAATTGTTCTCTTCTTCCGTTTTGAATTGTCCTGCATCGCTGCGGCAGTGTTGACAAATATCAATTGCTTAGAGAATAAAGTAGTTTAAGGGAGGATTTGCAGGGAAGGGGTCTCACCCTGGTTGCAACCGCCAAGAGACATGCATATGAACGACATTGTTAAACTGGCTGCATAAACGCATTACGCGCCGCGGATTATGATCACGTGATATTTGTGCACGTGGTTTTGGTGCACGGGTTTTTGGTCTTCATGGTGCACGGGTGTTTTACCCGCGTTACATGCACTATCACGCGCTTGTTGCACCAAATTCAACCCTTCATCTGGCAGTCATGGCCATCCTCAATAACCTGCGAGATGTAAAGGTTTGGCTTGCCGAAACAAACCCTCAACGTGTGGCGTCAGCCAATGTCAGCGCAATCCTACTGTCAGTTTCACCCCCTGCCGCCGCTGCTCTACGAAACCCACCAATCTTCAACACATCCGCCACCCCCTCTGCATCCACACCTCAAACACAACTACAATCTCCAAGAACGCTGGATGGTTTGCCCCAAACAAAAAGATACAACCATGTCACCTCCAGCGAAATTCCAACAATTCTGGCGCAAGAACTGTCAGATATTCTTCGTCCTGCAGCCAACGCGCCCCACCAGAATCGCCCCAAATCGCCACAATCGCCATTATTTGTTTCAACTCAAATCAGTGACCTCAGCGATGCCGATGAAGAACTCATCAATATGAATATTTTGGCCCAACCGCCACGTGTCGTTCTGAAACACGTTTCAAACGCGTCGGTGACAAAACAATCATCCAATCAGGTGAAACATAACCCAAACTCCGGGCCCAATGCATCAAATGTCCTGCAGAGTACTAACTACACCTCTATTCCGCCACCAAAACGACCTAGCATTTCGGCTCCGCCTCCGCTACCATCGAAAAAATCACGTCTCCAAAACACAATGTCAAGAGACCTGATCCTGCCCGCGCTTCCACCTCAGACTCCAACACCTGACCTGCACACAGCTATGCTTCAGGAGTATATTCGAATATGTGAAGCAAAGATTCACCTTCTTACAAAGTGCAATGCCGTTAATGAGTCCACGTCACTTTCCCTAGATGCCAAGAAAATTTGGCACACAACACAATATCAACCCAAACTCCGACATGTTGATAAGTCGCTTTCCCAATTGAGACCTAAATTGACGTTTTTGGATCCGCTTCCGCCGAAAGAGGATTTACTGAATATTTCCCGTCTTTCTTCGGTGCACAGTATGCAGGACTCCCAAAAAGGAATCTTTGATTTTGTCCTTGGCCCTTCAATTATCAACTCTGAAGCTCCAATTTTGAGCCCTCATAATGATCCTGAATCAAGCATGCCACAAAATATTGATGTACTGCACCTAAGCGTCCAGATCCCTGACCTGCTCCCCAATTACTCATCCAATGTTCAAGAAGCCCGGCAAATCATAATGGAACGTCGCCAAAATCCCGGGGTTCCTGTACTCAAGGACCCGGACCAAAATGAGTCCGAAGATGATTTCGGTGAAGGTTACCTTGCAGGTTTACAGCTGTCACAAATTGAAGACGAAGATACTGATTTAAGTGGTTTTATTGCACCCGAAGACGAAAATGATGACTCCATCGACAACCTGTATCTAACTCAGGCGACGCATTTGGGAGAAATCGACACCGACGAAGATGATGTGGAATCACAAACTCCAAATTCGGTCTCGGAACTACAGGATATTCGACTTTCTCAAGATGTGGCACAAAAAATGGGCATTTCCTATGAAGACGAGCCTCAAAAAGAGTTTATAGAAGTGTTGGACGATGATGTGGGGGATACAGGAGGCGATTTCACCACACAACTCAATGAGGGCCGAGACGAAATTGTTGAAATTCTCCTGGAAGACGAACTTGACGATGTGGATCTTGACGGGCTTAAGGAACTCTCATATATCAAGCAGGAGCCTGGAGAAAAAGCACAAATCATTAGCGACAGCGATTTCAGCGACAACGACGATGAACTTCTTCAAATTTCCAAAAATGTGGCCACCAAGCCAGATCACAGCACTGAGCCATTTCTTGAAGAAGTATATGGGGTTCTCCGGGGCCAATTCCGACTTACAGAGTTTCGGTCTAACCAATTAGAGGCCATTGTGGCCACATTAAAGGGAAAGGACGTTTTCGTGCTTATACCAACCGGTGGAGGCAAATCTCTCTGCTTTCAACTTCCTGCTTTGGTTAAAGGAGGCAGAACCAGAGGTACCACGGTGGTTGTTTCGCCGTTGATTTCTCTAATGCAGGATCAGGTACAACACTTGGTGGCGAAAAACATTCGGGCCGGCATGATTAGCTCCAAGGGAACTGCAGACGAACGGAATGCTACATTTAAAGCACTTACATCCGGTCAATTGGATTTGGTATATCTTTCACCAGAAATGATCAACAATTCCGGGCGGGTGCAGAAGGTTATATGCAAGCTCCATGAAAACGATATGCTTGCACGAGTTGTGGTGGATGAAGCACATTGTGTGAGCTCTTGGGGACATGACTTTCGTCCTGACTATAAAGGAATGAGTTTTTTCAAGCAAAATTTCCCAAACGTTCCTATTATGGCCCTTACAGCAACAGCCAATGAAAAAGTTCGGCTAGATATCATCCATAACCTCCGGATGCAGGAGCCAGTACTTTTAAAGCAAAGCTTTAACCGAACAAATTTGACATATGAGGTCAAAAACAAACCTCCAGGCATATTTGAATGGATTCGTGATTATATCAGTGGAAAACACCGTGGAAAAACTGGAATCATTTATTGTCACTCAAAACAGTCTTGTGAAACCACAGCTCAGAAACTTAACGATTACGGTGTCAGTTGCCAGTATTACCATGCTGGAATGGACCCTACGGAACGATTCTCGGTGCAGGAACAGTGGCAGCATAATCGAATTCAGGTGATTTGCGCCACAATTGCCTTCGGAATGGGAATCGACAAACCAGACGTACGTTTCGTCATTCACATGTACATCCCAAGATCTTTGGAAGGTTACTACCAGGAAACTGGACGTGCAGGACGAGATGGAAAACCTAGCGACTGCATAATGTTCTACTCCTATAAAGATGCACGGGCTTTGCAGAGTCTTATTCAAAGAGATGATAAACTTGAGGATCTGGCCCGTGAAGCTCATCTCTTGAAACTTCAACAAGTTGTACAATATTGTGAGAACAAAACAGACTGCAGACGACGTCAAGTGCTTCATTTTTTCAATGAAACTTTTGATCTAAAAGATTGTCACAAAATGTGTGATAATTGCTGCAGTAGCGTGGTCTCTGTGTCACGTGACGTGACTGATCACTGCGTGTCCATCACCAAGCTCGTACAGCTGCTCCAGGCTGATAAAGTCACTATAATCCACTGCCAAGACGTGTATAAAGGAGCACGGCATGGAAAAATTCTTAAGCAGAATCATCACAACAATCCATTCCATGGTGTTGGTAAAGATTTGGACCGCGGCGACATCGAGCGCATTTTCTATCATTTGCAGTCGGTTGGTGGACTTTTGGAGTATCAGGTAATGAGAGGAGGGTTTGCCTGCACATATGTCAAGTTGGGACCACGGGCCAATGAAATAATGAAAGGTACTCATCGGATCGAGCTTTCATTTGCGGAAAAAGAGCCCAAATTAACCAATTCCAAGAGTATGCGGTCCCAACCGGTCTCTATGCCGGATTTGGCTGCCCTTCGGTATACGGAGTCATTTGTGAGTGCCCGAGATTTAAATTCAGGCAGCTTTGACACTCCAAGGCCACACCTTTTAGGAAACCTTTCCTCTTCGGGTAACTCCTTCTCTCCACGCATCTCATTACCCGAGCAAAACTTTAACGGCAAAGTTAACGAATCCAACAGTGAAATCATTAATCATGCTTACGCCGAACTCCGCAGTCTTCGAATGCTCAAGCTGCAGGAATTAGGTTATGGTCGTGCAAACTACTTTATTAGCGATGCATTACTCAAGGAAATGGCAATAAAACTTCCAACAAACGCCGTTGATTTTGCCAAATTAGATGCAGTCTCCAAAGAAAAAATTCCATTTTTTCAACATTTTAAAAAACTCTTGGCGTCGTTGGCTAGGGCCAGGAAAAAGGCCCACCCCTCTAATCCTGCATGCAGCCTGCCGGCCCAACGCCTGACGCACAAGTCTTCTCAACGGGGGTCTCAGAAAAGGCGACAGCCGAAGAAAAAGGCATCTCAGTTCCGTGCCATGCCAATTTAAGCCATTGGGACCGGGACACATTACCCCGGATTCCTGCAGGTAATGAAAACTTTTCCGGCACACAGATATGAAATCCTGCAGACAAACCCCCGCGGCCTCCACCTCCACGCTTCATGCTACATCACCTCCATGACCCATCCTTTTTCCCGCCGCCTCTTGAAAGAGCACCGGGCAGCCATGGCGAGCTCAACTCCCGGTATACATTTCCTTCCGTCCTGCACAATGGACATGTATCACGTGCACATCACCGTCGATAACGCCCTCTATGCAGAATCCCGCTTTCTCCTTGCCATCACCATTCCTCAAAATTATCCAGTGGACTCGCCACTGGTGAAGTTTGTCAGTGATGCAGACCACAATATACCCGTGCATCCCCATATTTACTCCAATGGCCATATTTGCTTGAATATCTTGGGTTCTGATTGGACGCCTGCATGCGGTGTGGAATCCGTTGTTTTGAGCGTCCAAAGTATGTTGAGCACCAATACCGTGTTTGAACGCCCTCTTGACGACAATCAATACATTAATCACGCGCCCACAGATCCAAAACGGTCCAATTTTGTTTATCACGACGATACGATCTAGCTAGACACGTGATAGGCACGTGTTGAAGTGCACGTGATGAAGTGCACGTGATATGCACGTGATAAAGTATACGTGATAAAGTTTACGTGACCGCCTTCACGTGATAAAGTGGTTAGTACCTGATATTGCATACGTGGCTGTCGCAAGGTTGTGGAATTGTATCCTGTGTGAATGCATGAAACCATAAGCAATGGTATTGATATACTGATTCACCCAGTATGAGTTTTACGATTTGTATCACTTTTACGCTGTTAAACTCGCTACTAATCTCTATGTTTCATGATATGGTTCAGCATTGTTTCTGAAACGTGTCAAGAGTGTTGCTGTTCATTGTTGCTAAAAGATTGACGGCCTGCATGCAGCGGCTAGGCGAACCCACGTTGGCGCGAAGTCCGATTAATCGGAAGAACTCCGAGGCGCTGCAAGAATTTGCCTAAAAGAGAGCTTGAGTGCAGGACAATCTGAAAATTTTTCTGCGCGAGTTATTCCGTGATCTCATAGTTGTTGGGTTGGCGATAGCGTGTGTGCAGTACGCCCTTTAAATGACGGCGATTTTAATAAGCGAAAGTCAACGGAGTATGCAGGGATGAATCTTACTTCAAGTCACGTGGCAAATGCCGTAACCGCCATTACCGAAGGCCGGCGCACAGTTGCTCCGGAAGTTCAAGCGCATAGCATATTACGCATCCTGCAGGCAGCTCACCATACCCCTCCCTCTGGCACCAACCCACGAAAAATTTCCCAAACCTTGGTTAACCATTCAACAATCGCTTTTCATTTTCATTTTCAATTGGTTTAACTTTGGCTTTTCTGTATGGATTTACTGGCCCCTCTCGTGAAACAAGAGACCGTGTCGCCCAAACTCGGTGCCATTAACCCAGATTACGAACTCCTTTCATTTAAGGAGGAACTATCCAACACACCAATGCTTGGCGGTGGAATCAAACCCACCGATGTCGATTCCAATATTTCCAATGATATTACCAAATCAATCAATTATGGTACCAAGTCTGTCAATTACAAATCTGGTGTCAATGCCAACCCTACCACCGGAAAAGACGGTAAATGCAAAATCCCCCAAACAGACCTGATTATTGAACAAGCATGTGACCTGTGCCGGAAACGCAAATTAAAATGTCTGAAAGAATCACCAAAATGTCTGAAATGTATTCAGCATAAATGGTGTTGCTCATATCTGCCACGTACGGTAAGATCACCATTAACAAGAGCTCATTTGACGGAGGTTGAAGCCAAAGTTGCTCATTTGACCGATATATTACGTTTCCTCTTGCCTGCTTCTATTGATACTGATACACTCGCAGAATGTCAAGATTATGAGGCGGCTTTGACCCCATACCGAGACGTTTTATGCGGTACGGCTGATCTGGATACTCATCTGCCGATGAATCTGGTATTCTCCAATCTGCCGGAATCTAAGAATGAAGATGAGTTTGAGTGTTGTGATAAGCAACAGATCAAACAAGAAATCATGGATGATTTTGCTTTGAATAACATTCCTACACGAAACACCCAATATTTGGGTCGAGCAGGGAATAATCGAGCCGGACTTAATCGAGCCGGGAATAATCCAGCAGGTAATAACCGAGCAGGTAATAATCCAGCAGGTAATAATCCAGCAGGTACATCTATCTCAGAAAACAAATCAAATTTGGAATCTGATCTTCATCAAAATCCTCAGGTTTATGCCTATAAGAGTAATGACTTCACTCTAGGCAGAGATGCAATGAATGACGGTTTGAGATGCGATAACTTCTCCAAGTCCAACTTTCCAGATACATCGTTGGATACATCGCTTGTGGGATCAACAGATTCTTATGGGGCTTCATTGACCAGTCCTTCTTCGCTACTTTCTCTCAACTCCATCGACAACTACGATTACGACGAAAAGCCGGACCTCGAGTTGCACGCGGCCAAGCGCCAAAAGTTACTGATTTCCCTGGCCCAAGAATACCTGTCGATTTTTGACGAGGTTCTCTGTGATGGTTTCAGTTAGCTTCACGACCATATGACTTTCTTCTCTGCTGTATTTTAACGATTCTCCATAATGAATGATAGACTAGATGATGTAGTGGTATTGTACTGCACAATACCTCTTCTGCCGGTACTGCAGACAAGCTCACATACTACTACCAAATTATTAAAACCGCTTATGGTGGTACTTACCATAGTACTAGGTATCTTGGTACGTTATTCTGGGAATATTCAAAATTTATAGTTAATTGGGATCTCAGTCCGGAATGTTGCTGTCACGTGATACCTCGGATCTAAGTGCACCCGTACCTCCAAGTAAACTCTTAAAGTAGATTTTAGGCAGGCTAAAATAACTCGAATATCAATAATATTAATTATAGTACTGTTTTTAAACTCTAAATTTTTAAGTGGTTAGACGAGGGTGCTCTATGCAGTACCCCTGCTTCTTTAACCCTAAATTTTTGCAACCAAAATCTCCAGTAAAAATTTCGACTTCACGACGTAATCATTGAGTTTAAGAATCCCTAGGTTTATGCACGAAGCACTTTGTTACATGCAAGTTCCCTATAAAAAAAAAATCGTTTCAAATATGAATGGTACTGCACACAAGTACATTATAAGGTACACTATAACACCGTATAGAGCTCGAAGATCTGAAACACGAAGCATTTCCAAAAATAAATCTTATCAACATTATCCAATTTACTGCTACTTTAGATTTTTATGGTACTACACTTGATGGACAATATAGTGTACTATGTGCCAGACTATACATTACTGAAACCCCGAAATGTAAACCAAATTTACGCATACAGAAAAAGAAATATTTCTTTACCAGCTGAAAGTATCCCAATACGAAATACTTCTGTAAATCATGAAATTTAGTTAACCAAAAGTGATGGTCCTGCAGAAAGCATGGAGTCCGAGACCCGGCCCCGACCCTGGCCCAGGGTCAGTGATTGGGCGACGCACGACCCTCCCTTAAAGTGCGGTCCCAGTATGGAACACCTATAAACTATTTCTTATTACCGAAGTTCTTTTTTATCGCTGATTTTGACCGAGATTTTGGTTTCATTTTTACTCCACAAATTTCCCCTCAACCCAATATTCTTCATTTGCCTTCGCTGATTCGTCCAACTCCGATTTATCCGGTCAACTTGTTTCACTTTTGTTACATTCACTATTACTACATCAATTCGAACAATCTTGATACCTGAAACAAAATCAAACACAAAGCCATTGTTATAATAATCTGAAACAAAAGTGAAAACATTTCTGTGTTTCAGTGTGTCCCAATTGTGATTTCTAACCAACATTTGATCTCAGTTGGCCTTACTTGTCAATTTTTGGACCAATTTGTCAAATTTCAATATACCGAAGAATTTGAATCATTCAGGCTGATTGATTGTTTTTAATCGATAACTGGTGACTATACTGTGACTATACTGTGACTGTATTGTGACTGTATTGTGATTGTACTGTGAATTTCCGTTGACGGAAGAAATCATTTCTTTCAACTTTATCAAATTGCCCAAAACGCCATTTTCTTTTATTCTTCATCAATATGACGGCTTTACGCAATTGGACGGCGCTAAAGCGCAACATCAGCAACCGTATTCGTCAGGCGCTTGAAGAACTTCAGGAAAGCTTGCGCAATTTGGATCGAGCACCGGCTCCCCAACGTGTTCCGGTCAGAAGTAATTCTAGACCAAGACTTACAGGGCCACAATACGGGAATGTCAAATGCCTGTGCAGGGGTTTCTGGACTCACGCTAGAGATTTCAAACCCACCAATACTTTCAGAGGATTTAATTCGTTTAAGGCATTCGATTACGGCGGGATCAGAACGTTTGGCAAATCTTCAAATCAAGGAGCTTTCTACTCCTCTCGGTTTTTCGCTGGTGCTAGAAACTTCTCCACCTATTCCAAATTCGGCTTTAATCAATGGAAGTGGCGTCCAAACACTGCCATACAAACTTATTCCCATCGCACTCAGTTCCGTCTGAAACTGTTTAGCAGTTTCTACAAAACGCCAACGCTAACGGAGCTTCTTAAAAAGAAGATGGGCACAACCGACGACGCTTTTGCGCCGCCGCAAAATCGGGTGCTGGTATCCGCCGCTATTCGCAATAGCATGCCTTCGTCAATCCGCCTCAATGTGCTGTTGACGGAGAGATTCCATGTTATCGTCATGGATTTGGCTCGTGGCTCTACATCCGAAGGATGCTATGTGGATTTCACCCTAGAGCCCACACTCTCCATTCCTTCTGCCACCACGTTGCACCCAGACATCTTGACCGAAATCATGACTAATCTTCGGCGCTTTGAAAAGCACTTGGCTGAATTACAAAAGGATCTCATGCGACTTAGTGAGCTTGGTGAATTGCCCTTGAAGTACATGCAAGCAGAAAAGGTGATCCGAGTTTTTTTCCCAAACTGTGACCGTGACCAACTTGAAAGGTTATTGAGAGAGAAAAATGTCTTGGGCGGTGTCATCTACCAAGACACTTTGGGTCAATACGATGGCATAGAATCTGATGCGTCGGTGACGTCAATCCTGGACTTTGACATTTTGAGCAGCTGTGGCTCACCTTCGGTTACTACTGACCTGAATTCCGCATCCGCTGACGACGTCTTATCATGGGAAAGCGATCACATTGTTCATGTGGAACCCGTGTCAATGCTGGGTCACGTGGACTTTGTTGAAGAAGACTGGGCGTACTAATGTCATGAGACATTTGGAATTGAGAAACGAACACCCTTGATGGCAAGCACATGCCTAATTGATTAATTGGTTTGATGATAACGATATATAATGGATCTGGTATTCTATGCAGGACGTAGCTTAGAACGTAGCCGCGCGTTTAGGCGGTAGCGATATGTAAATCGCGTGCAAAGCTAAAACTACTCTTTATGGGCAAGAAACAGAGGACAGGTCAACGGGTAAAGGCCCCGTCGCCCAAATCGGACGACTCAGCTACGGGAGCCGGAATTGAACCATATGTGAAGCTAGAATTCCAGGCAGCAGATCCAGAAGGGGAAGCACAAGCGCAAGGAGGTTCAAGAACAGAAACACAACCAAAATCAGAAAAGGACACAGAACCAGCGGAAAAGATTTCAAAAATGGAAAGCCATGCAGAAGAGATATCAGGGAAAAAAGCAGTCATGGAAGAAGAACCATCATTTAGGGAATCGTTGGGAACCAAGCTGCAAGCAGAAGACGACCCCGAAACAGAGTTACAATCAAAAGAGTTTCGCGAAATAGACTTACAATCGGAAGATGTTCCCGAAACAGACTACTCCGGGCCCAACACCGAAAGGGAAATCCCAACCGATTTTCAACCCTCGACCCATTCCTCAAACCCCCTTCTTCAGGCACGGCAATCGGAAAGTTGCGTGAAATTTCGTAACAAGGACGAAACTCAACAACAGGCAATCAAATCAGGCACCGAGTCCATCAAAAACACTTTTCGTGATATAAAAAACACCATTGGAAACCTCCCACCCGAGCTTTTTGGCTCTGAGCCCATCGACTGGGAATTCTGGGCCCAAACCGTGGAGAATTATCATGCAGTGGTGAAACACCAGCAGGAAGAACTTCTGGTTCAGGTAGCCAAAGGAATTCCCAAGCAAATTCGGGGAATTATTTGGCAACTTGTGGCGCAATCTAAAAACTTGGCTCTTGAAGAGCTATACATGAATCTTAAAACAGAACCATCTGTACATGAAAAAGCCATTAAAAAAGATTTGGTTAGGACATCTTTTTATCCAAATATTGAAGCTGCCAATAAAGCTTCTGAGCTTTATAATGTGATTGCTGCATACTCCAACTTTGACCCAGAAGTGGGTTATACTCAAGGCATGGTATTTATTGTTGTGCCATTAATCATCAATATGACTGAAGCCGAATGTTTTTGTCTTTTGGTTACACTTATGAAAGAATATGGACTTCGGCAGCTTTTTTCGCCGGATATGCGGGGTCTACATTTACTCCTATATCAATATGATCGACTTTTGGAGCAAAATCTGCCATTGCTTTATAATCATATGTGCATGCAGGGTGTGCGGCTGTCAATGTACGCCAGCCAGTGGTTTTTAACGTTTTTCAGCTACAAATTACCGCTTGATGTTGTACTTCGCATTTTTGACATTATCATTACCCAAGGAGTTGAGGCGGTTCTTCGGTTAGGGCTCAATTTGGTGCTTCGCAACGAATCTCACCTTTTACAGCTTCAATTTGATACTCTTTTGGATTTCTTGAAGACGGGTTTGTTTGACATCTACACTGGTGAAGAAGAGGTACAAGAAAACCGGCGATTCTCGCTTCTTTCGCTCAAAGCGGCACTGAAAAAAATCGATTACCGTTTGGATGCTTTCATTACAGATCTGATGTTGGTTGAAGTGGATCCTGAACAGTTGACTAATTTTGCTGCAGCATTCGATGACATCATGGCGCTTGATCTCAGCCGCACTGACCTCATTGCAAGTGTAGGAACTGAGAATCAACAAATACGCCGTCAGCTTGAACTAGCGGAAGCGCTGTATGCCGAACTTGACTCTGCACACCAGAGTCAAGTTCTGCTGTTGGTGGATGTGAAATTGAAACTTCCTGAGATTGTTAATGAGATTACAAATCTACGAGAGGCGGTCACGCTGTTGGAGCGTCAAGTACAATCTCTTGATTGCGGTACGAGTGATTTGCTTCCGCAAGACATTGAAGCGGAAATCCATGTTCTTTTGGGAAAAAATGCTATGGAGACGGAGAAGTTGGCTGCTCTAGATGAGGAGTTTAATCAATTGACACTTGAGGAGGCGCGCCTTGATGAGTCTCTTAGGGCAAACAAGAAGTGGTTTTGGTGATTGATACAGGAATACAGGAGTGCAGGTAATGCAGAAAAGGTAGGAGTGCACGTGAAAGGCACGTGAATGCAGGAAACGGCTGGAGAAGGTGCAGGCCAAAATAGGAAATTTCACATGGTGGTGTCACATAGTGTCAGAGTGCTCTATTTCATGTCTGATTATGCAGTGCAGGAACAGTTGCGAAGTTCGCAGCACCGATCGCGAGTCAGATAACCAGACGACCTGCACCCAACCAAGGGCTTATACCTGCACATAAGCGTGTGACTGCTGGGCGCGTGCCCTAACCTACTTCCTAAAGGTGCGCATTGAAAATTTTCTTCCAACTACACACTATGGCTAGAGGACCTAAGAAGCACCTTAAGAGATTGGCAGCCCCATCCCACTGGATGTTGGACAAGTTGTCCGGCACCTACGCCCCAAGACCATCTGCTGGACCTCACAAGTTGAGAGAGTGCTTGCCTTTGATCGTTTTCTTGAGAAACAGATTGAAGTACGCTTTGAACGGCAGAGAGGTTAAGGCTATCTTGATGCAAGAGCACGTCAAGGTTGATGGTAAGGTTAGAACCGATTCTACCTTCCCAGCCGGTTTCATGGATGTTATCACTTTGGAGGCCACCAACGAGAACTTCAGATTGGTCTACGACGTCAAGGGTAGATTCACTGTCCACAGAATCACCGCCGAGGAGGCTTCTTACAAGTTGGGTAAGGTTAAGAAGGTTGCTTTGGGTAAGAGAGGTATCCCATACGCCGTGACTCACGACGGTAGAACCATCAGATTCCCAGACCCATTGGTTAGAGCTAACGACACTGTCAAGATCGACTTGGCTACCGGAAAGATTACCGATTTCATCAAATTCGAGACCGGTAAGTTGGCTATGGTCACTGGTGGTAAGAACATGGGACGTGCTGGTGTCATTGTGCACAGGGAGAAGCACGAGGGTGGTTTCGACTTGGTTCACCTTAAGGACGCTTTGGACAACACTTTCGTTACCAGACAATCTAACGTCTTTGTCATTGGTACCGACTCCAGCAAGCCTTACATCTCCTTGCCAAAGGGTAAGGGTATCAAGTTGTCTATCACTGAGGAGCGTGACAAGAGAAGACAAGAACAAGGTTTGTACGCTTAAGCGTGTGCTCGCAACTTAATAGTAGCATATAAGCAGTCTTCCTGATTATAATGTAGTTTTTAAGGAACAAATCATTTTTAAGTTCAAAAAGTGAATGTGATAAACTTTGGTTCTTTTAGATAGACTGCATATAAGCATATCGTGAATTACCTGCAGTACCGCGATATTACCCCAACCAGTTCCATTCACCTTTAAACCCACTTCACCAGCACTATAGCATACCATGAAACGAGTGGCAGCAGCAGTGCTTTTGTTGCTTACGTGGCACGTGATGGTGCACGTGACCGGGCATCGAAAACTCCGTACCTCCGACGTCAATTTCCTCCATACTACAGACACCCACGGGTGGCTTGGCGGCCACAGAAACCAGCCAGCGTATGACGCCGATTGGGGTGATTTTGTGTCATTTGCACAACACATGAGAGAAAAAGCACATAAAAACAACCAGGATCTTCTTCTCGTGGACCTGGGTGATCGACACGATGGAAATGGGCTTCTGGACGCCACCACGCCAGCGGCTAAAGTGTCCAATCCCATTTTTGCCGCCCAAAACTATGATATCATCACTTTGGGAAATCATGAATTGTACCAATGGGAAAATAGCAAACAGGAACTTCTGGTGCTAGTGCCCCGCTACGGGGCTAATTACGTGTGTCTGAATGTTGAGGCTTACATCAACGGCCTGTATGTTGAGTTTGGCCAACGGTATCGATACTTCGAGACGCCAATCCAAAAAAGGCGTATTCTTTCGTTTGCATTTCTTTTTGACTTTGCCCGGGCAAATCTGCGTACACGTGTTACTCCTGTTAAAGAAGCAATTGTTCAGGACTGGTTCAAGCTGGTATTAAAGAAGTATGGCCCGGAAGATGTTGATATGGTAGTGGTGGTTGGTCATATGCCTGTGACGCGGAATTGGGCGGAAATGGCCATTTTGCATCGGTCTCTTCGGAATCGTTACCCAGATACTGTGATTCAGTACTTTGGTGGCCACAGTCATATTCGGGACTTTCTGGTATTGGATGAACGGCTGACGGCGCTTCAAAGCGGGCGTTTTTGTGAAACAGTTGGATTTCTTAGTGTGAATCTTTCACCAAATTTATGCATTCGAAATCGGTTCTTTCGGGCATACCTTGATTTTAGTACTTCTTCGTTTGGCTTTCATGCAGGAACACATGCCTTGACTCATGCTGCTGCTACTGTTAAAAAACAGCTTAGGCGAGCTCGAGAATTGCTTGCTTTGGACACTATCTTGGGTCACGTGCACGCGTCTTATTATATGGATTATGTTCCAATTTCACATCCACATAACATTTACCGCATGCTCACTGAGAAGGTTCTTCCTAGGCTCCAGCCAAAAGATATAGGGAAAGATGCAGGAAACCTCTCGAAGCTGAATTTGGAAATTTCAACTTCAGATTTGATGATTGATTCAAAAAAGAATTTGTTTGTACAGTCCTCCAATTCAGCGTTTGACAATTTGCTGCCTCCTCAGCGTATCATTATTATCAACACAGGCTCGGTACGCTATGACTTGTACCAAGGCCCGTACACCGTGGATACTCACTATATTGTGTCACCATTTAAAAATGATTGGGTCAAAATGACACTATCTAAAGATGTGGCTATCAAAATTGCTCCCAAGTTGAATGAGCAGGAATATATAATGGGGCTCCGGGCGCCCCATATGCAGGAACCACCATTTCCACCACGATCCCAATATTCAAAATTTTCCGAATTTGGCACCAAATTCGATTCAATTGGCTCAAAGATTGCCAATTTTCCAAGTATCAACTATATACCCACAATCTGGGCCAAAATCTGGGCCAGACTTGGTGCCAGACTTGGTGTCAGACTGCCCTCACTCTCCAAAGGGTACGTGACACATGATGATTTCGGAAGTGACGGCGATGACACGCCACATCGGGCAGTGATCAACTACCCCATTCCAAATGTGGTCAAGTCAGAAGAACTTAGAGAAGAAGATGACTCGCCGGTCGACGTGGTCTTTTACAGTTTTCTCATCTCCAGTGTCACGTGGGCAGTACAGGAATTAGGTGCTGATGTCCCAGAAATCAATTTTTATTCTGATACTTATTTAGGGCAGTTGCTCTCGCAATACGTGGGAACAGATCAGCTTTAATAGCTGAAAAGTGTGGGCAGACCATAGAATAGCCAGAGAATTTAGGTACTAAGTATCTAATAAGGTTGTGGACTAGGATTTGTTGAATCAATGGCTAGTTTTGGTTATTCAGAGTGTTTATTCAGAGTGTAAATGCGGAGTGTTAATCTGGAGTCTCAATTATTTGGTTGGGATGTTGATCGTTGGGAGTGTTATTGGGTTGAAAGCATTTCTTTTCCTGAATACAAGCTATCTGACTTGTGTACCTGACAATCCGACACTTATGACGAGTCAGTTGAAGTTGGTGATAATGATGATCAGTTAGAATAGAAAATGTCGATGATTATCAGTAAACAAAATCCAATGCATCAAGATTGTGAAACTACATTGCCTGATATCATAGAAAAAATTGGTATATTGACCTGTATCCAGCAATACCTTTCTTATACCTTCATACTATTAGTCTATTAGTTACTATGAATTCTATGTATACTATGAATACTATGTATACTATGTATACTATTAGACACAATTCCTGTACCTTACCATCCACACTTAATCTGACAAATCATCAGAAATGATCGATTCCTATTATTTGAACTGCTTCACATGAATTTCACGTGACTAAAGAGTCACCACACTATCATGCGGCTTATACGTAATACGGTAATTGAAGCTACTAATCACTTCCGCCTCATCATTGGTGGCCACCGCCTGGTCCACCACCATATTAAGGTTAAACCCGAACCAAGGCCCATTTAAATACCGTCCTGCCGTTTGTGCAGGTGCAATCAAATCAGCACCCTCGCCTAAACGTGATCTCCCACTTTCGTCAAAGCGTATTTTCCCGTTGGCAATCACGGTGTAGAGTCCTGTACCTGGGATTAAGTGTGTATCGAAAGAGGACATCTGATGCTGCGTGGAAGGACTAGCCAACCATTTTTTCTGGAACTCGAGACGAGCATCGTTGGAAGGAGCTTCAGGGACGAGTGGCACACCGTTAATGACTATAGACGCCAGTGGTTTCAATTGCTTGGCGAAAGACGTAGCGTAGCTTTCCACAGAGGGAAACTGGGGCTGGTTTCCGGATGGCTGCGCAAACTGGAGGTCCAACGATGCTATAAGTTTTTTGAGAAGCGACTCGATGGGTAAAGCTGACGTTAGTACAGCTGTGAGCTGGAGAAGGGGTACTTACTTGGATCTGGCTGATTCATGAGGAGAAGAGTTGCGCAGTTTGATGATGATGATATATGAAACACACGTGCGCATATCACGTGAATGGTCATGTGAATGGTCACGTGCGCAGTCACGTGTACATTATCATTTAATTGATCATCTATGTCTCTAAAATGTGTAAAATATAAGAGAAATTTCATCAAGAGTTGTACTATTTAAATAAGTATACTTGTAATGCGCTGAAGTATTTCGGTTGCGGCCATACCAAGTGGAAAATACTGTTTCCCGTCCGATCAACGTTAGTCAAGCCACTTAGGGCCACAGTGAGTAATGCAGTGGGAGACCATGTGTGAAATTGTGGTGCTGCAATCTTTTTGTCCAATGTTTTGGACCATTAAAAATTGCATTAAATTTGAGGGAAATTCTACTGTATACACACTAATCAGTATGAATTTGATCGATTTGACTTGAGATGTTCACGTATGCACTTTGTCACGTGTGTTTTTGATCACGTGCGTTTGCGATCACGTGCGATTTTCGTCATGCATTCAGTGCAGCAACGACCAGTACATGCAGGGCACACATAGCAACCTTCTACGTGCACACTCCAAAAGTATATAAACCCCCTATCCCCCACCTTAACCCCAATCATCAATGCCAGACGGAGAAACAGCCAAAAATATCGCAGTATCAGTTGCAGGATCTGTAGGAGGAAACAAAGTTGCCGACAAGTTACACATGGGCGGTGCAGGACATTTAGCCTCCGGAGTGGCAGGTGGACTCTTGGCAGGTGATGCAAAGAATAAGGTTGATGAAGATAAGAATTGATATAGGAATAGAATGAGAATTAAGAATAATCTGGAATTGCAGAGTTGTAGAAAATTGGGAATTGCAGAGTTGTAGCATTGTAAATGTAGACAAAATAATAGATATCAAAGGGAGTGTATACGCAGAGACTTACGGGTTGCCAACATTTGATGATCTAATTTTAATTAAAAATTCTAAATTTAGTTGAATCCAAATTAAGGAGATTTGAATATATTTAGAGGATAAATTAAAGACAACTTTATTGGACTGGTTGATGGGTGCAGGAAAGGACACTCTTATAGTAGTATAGATTCCAAAGTTTAATCTAATTAAGGCTGAAAATAGTAAATTTTGATTCTAGTGGCGAAAATGTTGTAATTCTAATTTCAGCTGGGACCAAAATGAAATCACTGATTTAAACTATGGGTCAAGTCTTGGTACTGCAACCAAGCCAAACCCATCAATACTCCATAGTAACAGTACTCCATAGAAACAGTAGTTCAGTAACAGTAGTTCAGTAACAGTAGTTCAGCAATAGTACAGTAGCTGTAGTTCAGTATCATTAAGGAATGGTCATTTCATTACTTATATGTTTGGTTGAATACTCGTTTCATAAAATTCTTAATTGATCCATCAATTAATGCGTTACTATAATTGATGTAATCAGTACTTAAAATGATCAACTGAATCAGTGATACGAAATTTAACTGATTATTCGTGAAATTCATTCAACTTCAATTTACACTTTTTTATTTTTTTAATTTTTAGAGAATTGGAAAAAAGTGTTCATAGTATTAGAAAGTAGAAATGAGCAAGAGATGCGCGAGTTTTAAATACCCCACAGTTTCTAATACATTAAAAGGAATTAACCATAGTGAATAAAAAGGGAAAAAAACACAGAACCAAAAGTAAAGGATGAAATTTTGAAAGTTGAACTAATGTAGTAATTTTCATCTACTTAAACTGCATATATTTGGATTTTCAAAACTGTGTTGGAATACATTTTAGGAAACTGGTTATCGCACACTATACAATGATTAGACACTATTCGAGCCAACAAAAATATTCATGCTATCATTAGTGAGACATTAGTAGTTAGTGAGACATGAGAAAATAGTGGAACATGAAACATTAGTAGAACATGAAACATTAGTAGAACATGGAAACATTTGTGAAACGAACTTCATATCATTTTGAAACATTCCAATTACAATGAATCCTTAATTATAGAATTCCAAAATCGTAATCTTCTTTCCATTCTTGGTGGACCGTTTCAGCGTGAAATGCTCCATGCTCATCATATAGGATCAGCTCATGTAATAGCTTTAATGTTCTAGGCGCTAAAAATAAATAGGGAATGCTATTAATAGAAACGTATTGCTATAGTTAACAAATTCCATAAATCACATAAATTATATTTAAAATATTTTCAATTATTGATATTCCCTCTCACTTTGCTTTTGCTAACATTACAGTCCTTAACACTACTGAAACCTTAGTATATTTCTTATTTTTTTTCGTAAACTATTCATACTGCACATGGCTTCAATATCTAAATTTCATCTCACTAAAGTTATATTTATCACACATTCCACATTCCATCACCAACTTCATCCCTCTCATTGAAATTTTATCTGAGTACTGCATCCAAGCGCGTGGATCACCCGCTTCTGGTCATTTCACTCCGCTTCCGTGCGCGCGCACCAAGCCCCAGCCACCTCCTGCATCTACTGCCACATATTCCAGATCAGGCGCACTCATGGCTGGTTCTGGTTATTCTCTACACCAGAAAAACCAGCACCGCAAGCCGCTTGCCTATTTGGGTTGCGCCACTGATCTGATCCAGCCCTTATTAATACCGGCCATTGCCCACATTCCATCTTTCATTTTCTCATCTCTTCCAACCTCTTCCATTCGCTTACTACGAGATTATCCTTCTCGTATATCCCTCGCTAGTCCACGTCCGCGCCTGCATCCAGAAAGGCTGCTTTCCTCATCCTGCAGTCAACGTTTGCATCCAATGAGTGTGTTACACGCCATGAACTCCAGTCACACCTTTCACAGATCCGAGCCGGCTCTCGGCTTCTTTCTTCCTGCTTACGCAAAGCGCGTCAGATCCGTTTCCCCACAATTTTCTGCATCCTCTGTCAAAAAACGCTCGCACAGCGAAACTGATAATGCTATCACCGAGTCTATCCCCATCAAACGGTCTCGAACAGCACCTTCTTCGCCTCCAGCAGAGTCTCAAAACTTGGATGAATCTCCTATTCAAATCCCGTTTCCTCTTGGTCTGAATGCTCCCAATACCAGAGTAAAGCTTCCTGGAATCAATGCCATTTCTGGGGTTAAACTTCCCAGCATTAATGACGCTTTAGGGCTTCCGGCCACTCCTATCCGGAAAGTCATCCCTACAGTTTCACTAGATTATTTTGACACTTATAAGCCAAATGACGAAAACTGGAGGTACGGGCTTTTGGACTCTATTCGAAAATCAAAAAGTCTAGCTGCATTGGAGCAATACCACCAAAAATCCACCACCACAACTTTACCTTCAATCCGGGAATTAGACCAGAATGTTCAACGGCCACAGTTCGATTCTCGAGTAGGCAAATCCTTCCCCACATTGCCGCAACAGCGCAAAATCAACTTTCCCTATGAGTCCAACTACACGTACTTGAATAGCACGTATATGAAGGATGTGGAGAAATTCCCCGAATATTTGGAATTGGCACAATCTTTAGTTCAGCTTTCCAAGCCAGAAAAATCAGCCAAAATTCCTTATTTGGGCGAATACCAAGATGAAATCTCTCCATCAACTTCTCAATACACATACCCTTTCAAGCATGAAAAGCCCCAGAAGGAAAATCAACCATCAACCGATTATCCATTATACAAGAACCAAAAGAAATCGCCCAAAATCATGAAAAGTTCATGTTTTGCCCCAAAATCCCCCAGCAACTTGCCTCACAAATTCATACCCATCACTCCACCTTCAGTTAAGGACAAATCTCGCCTGGACTTGATGAAATCACCACCGAAAAATCACAGTTCACCAAGAATATGTATATCTTGTGGATCCGATCAATCTCCATGTTGGAGACCCTCTTGGAGCATTCACGAAGGCCAACTTTGCAATTCTTGTGGATTGCGATATAAGAAGACGGCGGCTCGGTGTTTAAATGATGAATGTCGAAAGATCCCTGCTAAAGGAGAATGGGCTTTGATGCAGGCTGAGGGAACGAAGGTTTTTAAAGATGGAGTTCGGGCTCATAAATGTTTGGAGTGTGGGTGGAAAGTGGAGACACGAAAATGATTGGAAGATTTTACCTTGAAACCTCAATCCGGAAACAACAGACCATTAAGATTCACACAACCAAATTCAATTTCTTTGTGAAGAACTTTCTTAAATGGTTTTCCAAATGGGACCATTCTGGAATGGTCCTACCAATCATACATCAATATCAACAATATTGAACGAGTGAATTCAGCGGAGCCAGCAAAGTTAGCGGAGCCATTCATCCTTGAAATTGAAAAGATGATTATGGATGCTAACGACGCTGGATGCAGATGATGCTCCAAGATCATGTTGACTTGCTTGTAAATTTGGCACATGCATAATATCATTAGATCCTAGATCTTAAAACCCCGAAATAATTATTGAAACCAAAATAAATATTAATTAATTTGAAACGTCGCGTAAAAATTTAAACAGGACTTTTGGGATTCTGGTTTTCAAATGGTGGGATCTTGGTAGATGAATATGGAGAATGAGCAAGATGGAAGAGAATTGGGGATTGACCAAGAATTAAACGAGGGGAATATGTGAAACAAATTCTGAAACAATTAAAGTAATTATAAAAGAATCTGAAACACTCATGCCGTCTAAACCTCAAAGTGGCAAATTAGGTGCTGCTTTTCTGAAACATTAATGAGACTCTTATGATTACTAGGTGTGATGCCCGATTTGGAAGCACCAAAATTTGAGATGTTTCCAATACAAGATAAAAAGCCAATTCCATTCTGGTAAAAATCCAAAAGCCAATTCCGATTCTGATACAAATCTTCCTAATCTGGTAAAAATCAGGGCATTTTCCTAATTAAATCATTTATTAGAAATTTCAAGAAATTTCCCAATCAATCTTAATTATTGACCCTCTCATCATCCTCCTTTTTTTACCAAATCTCCTAGCTTATCATTATCGCGCGGAATCAGATGGAAAGGTGTCGAACACCGCGCTCTCACCTCAATACTACACCTTTTTCACCTCCGTCTTTTCCCCCCACCCCTCCCCATTTTCCTTGCCTCCCAATCCACCATCCCCCCCACAATCCGGCTCAAGAAATGACGCTCATCACAATCACAATCAAGTCGCTGGGCGACAAAAAGCATTCGGTGCAAGTCGATACCGATTCCACTATTGAGGACCTTAAGGTAATTATCCTGGGCGAGGCAGATGTTCCCGTGGAAAACCAGCGCTTGATCTACAGTGGCAAAGTGCTAAAAGATGCAGAGACTGTGGCTTTTTACAAGATTCTGGATGGTCACAGTATCCATTTGGTCAAAAGTAGTGGCGCTAAGGCTAAAGCCGTGGCTAATACTACTACCCCTGCCACTAGCTCTCCTGCTGCTGCTACCACTGGTACAAATGCTTCTGTACCATCTAACATTGCTGCTGGTCAAGGATCTTTTAATCCTTTGGCAGATTTGACTGGAGCTCGTTACGCTGGCTACGCTCAATTGCCTAATGCTTCAATGTTTGGACCTGACGGTGGTATGGGCGCTTTCCCTGACCCAGAGCAGCTTGAGTCGGTCATGTCCAACCCAATGTTTCGTGAGCAGATGAATGCAATGTTGCTGGATCCACAGATGTTGGATTCTTTAATTTCTCAGAGTCCGCAGTTGCGCAACATGAGCCCTGAAGCACGCCAGATGTTGCAACCCATGTTTCGTGAAATGTTGTCTAATCCAGAAAGTTTGCGGTCCATGATGAATCTTTCTCGTAATTTCCAGGCTCAAGATGGAGCTTCTGCGGCTTTTCCAGCTCCTGGTTCCAACCCTACCGTGGAATCCGATTCTGCTGCTGCCCCAACCGCCCCCAATTTTGCCGATATGTTCCGTGGTTTGCCTTCTATGGATTCGTTTGGTGCTGCTGCTCCGGCAGATAACAGGCCGCCCGAGGAACGCTACGAAAACCAATTGAGACAACTCAACGAGATGGGTTTTTCTGACTTTGATCTGAATGTGGCCGCATTGCGCCGAAGTGGCGGTAATGTGCAGGGTGCTATCGACCACTTGTTGTCCTCAGCATTCTAGCACTCTAGTGTGAAAATATGCAGACATACTGGGTCAAAACTTAGATCTCTATTACTGTCTGAATGTTTGAAACACCTGGACTGAATTACACTCGTTAAAGGGAAGTTTTTAAGGCTTGTCCTAGATGCAGACTACGAATGATCTGATGCAGTAGAGTCACCAAGGTGAATAAAGTTTTGTCAATAGCAAAATGAGTAGGAGTGAATAAGCAAAGAAAGTAAGAATAGGTTTATGATCATAACTTTGAAAAGAGCTCGTGTATAGTTACCGTAATGGAATTAAAACTGCCTTTATAATGGACCAAGGACATGGCTTATATACAGGCACTCACCGGTTAATAGTTACGTGAGAACTGCGCAGATTCCTATGGTACTGCATATAACACCCAACTGCTAAGCTTGGGACCCGAGTTTAAGTGTCTTTTCTAACTCCTGATAATCTTCCATTAAAGAAACGAATTTCCCAGCCCTGGAATTCCCCCACTTCAAAACACCCACTTTCATATCTCAAGGTCGTGCGCGGCCCACTCAATACATGTCGCACACACTATAACCTCCCACCATAACAATGGCAGACGAGCACAGCGCTACTCCCGGCATGACGGCGTCTTCGAAACTGCTACAGCTGGAATCAGCGGATAATAGTATGCCTAGAGAGGCCAATTCCGAGCCGCACAGCCCAGATCTAGCCCATGTCGCTCCTCAAGACCGGCGGCTAGGAAAACACCTTGACGCCATCAATCCCTCCATTCCCCACATCAGCACGATGGACTCTGTGGATTTCCAACTTAGGAAACTTGTGGGTCTCACCATTCAAAGCAGCAAGCACAAACCGGGGTTCACTATCGAAGTCCTTGACGAAATCACAGACTTGACCCGCCAATACATGCACTCGTTGATCGAATCGCTCCACCGGCTCACGGAAGTCCAGCGTCACCACGTTCCCGGAATAGCGGATCTTGAAATGTGTTTGCAAACACAGAATGTGCTGCCGAATCACCTCTACCAAGAGTATCAGCGAACACAGAGGCTAGATGAGCCAACTAAGGCCACGGCACAAAATATAAAGGGCCAACTCGACCATATTCTACGAGAATACAACGCTGAACACTATAATTTGGACAAAAATGATCCATCCTTGGTGTTTCATGCCAATGAACAATACGAAATTGCAGCTTTGGTACCCCGCCAAAATAGACCACGTGATTACATCCCAGAATATTTTCCTGATTTACCGCCTGACTTCACCTATACGCTGACTGGTGACTACATGCAGACCATTCTGGAGTTAAAGGAGATTAAGGTCAAGTTGGCCGACGAGCTGCGTCTCAACGAACTGTCTCTTTATAAGCTCATTGACGATGACGATGCTCGCTGGATTAGTGTTTTTGAGCAAGCGCTTGATGAGCTGTCGGAGTCGGAAAATGATGAGATAATGAGCGTTAATGGTGGCGACAGGGATACGACCGATGTTGAAACTCCTGCACACGAGCACGACAAGGAGATTGCAACCCCGACTCCAGAGTTTAAGAATAGGTTTGATTTTGTGGGATATGCCAAAAAAAGACATCTCGCCAAAGAGCGATATGCCATGGAGATACAACGCCGCAGAGATCTTCGAGAGAGAAATATTTTTATGAAAGCAGAAACTTTCTTTTCTGCTGCGGCTACAAAAGTTGCTAGCAAAAATGACAAGGAGTTTTTCCAGCAGGCGCTCGAGAAGCGATTCAAGAAGGTCATTAAGGCCACGCGAAAAGCTGAAACCAATAAGGTGGTTGCTTTGAAAGAATTGCTTGAGAAGAAGCGCATAGAAGAAAAGCAAAAGGAGCAGAGCAATGGATTGTACGAGTTTGGGTTTAATTTCGATTCAAAGCCCAACTTGCTGGATAGTGACGACGAGATGCAGGATGTGGCTGAGAACAAGCCAATTGTTTTCGATGAGGAGCGAGATGAACCGCCGATAGAATTCAATTTTGGTGAAGAGGCTGACCTCGCTTCCGAAGCTAGTGATCTAGCGGATTTGGAGGCGGAATTAGAGGCGGGGGTATCTCTCTATGAAGAAAGAGGTGAAAACGGAGAGAATGGAGAAAATGGTGGACAAAACGGACCGGCCCAAAATTTAGCCGATCCTGAAACTGCGGTAACTACCAATCCCGCAACTGATGCCACCATGTGGGGCCTGGATATTGACTCCGATGAGCTCCAGGATTTAGAGTAAACTGCATATAGAATGACGCGCGACCTGCATATAAACGACTTACACCCGTGCACCTGATCTTGATACAAAACACACATCTCGCGTCTCAATACAGCACGAAACCCATTCCTCCAATAAAGCCGTCTCATTACACAAAGCTTCTGCGGACAATTCCTTCATTATATTTCTGAATTTCCACGATATACTGCATTCTGAAGCAACACTCGAATTGAACCAAATTGCAATCGCTAAAGCTGTACATAAGACCATCCCCTAAATTTCAGAGAACTACCAAAAGCAATCCACAAAAGCCCGAAACAAGCAGTGACTAGAAAAATGACCAGCTTGTATTTACCGCTGTCGGTTCCATTTCCCGTGACAGTTAGCGCTGTTTTCTACAGCTCTGGCCAAAGTGTCCAGAAACACAGCACGCTTCTTAAATACAAATACTGGGACTATCAGGACGATCCCAACCTGAAAGAAGAACCCCCTCATAAAATACGCGTGGAGAGAATTGGAACTTTTGAATCGCCTATTGAGGGAGATGTTGTTCTGGTTAATATTCGTCCCCAACAGGAAATCGCCCACAGCGGCGTGGTTCTCTACACCATATTTGAGGCATGTACTCATACCGTACAATATGGAGGACTTTGTGCACTCTGTGGAAAAGCTGTGGAGGATGATAAAGACTATTCAGGTTATAGTTATGATGACCGAGCCACTGTGGCTATGTCTCACGATAACACAGGGCTTCGAATTTCCATTGAAGAGGCGGCCAAAATCGAAAAATCTAGCACGCAAAAATTGGCCCAGGATCGAAAATTGATTTTAGTTGTCGATTTGGATCAGACAGTTATTCATGCTACTGTGGACCCAACAGTTGGAGAGTGGCAACGTGATCCAAGCAATCCAAATTACCCTTATGTGAAGGATGTTCGTTCTTTTTCACTAGAAGAAGAGCCCGTCTTGCCTGCAGGCTGGACTGGACCCCGTCCACCACCTTCTAAATGCTGGTATTATGTGAAATTGCGCCCAGGTCTTCAGAATTTTCTTGAAAGAGTTTCTCAAATTTATGAGCTTCACATTTATACCATGGCTACCCGGAGTTATGCACTTGCAATTGCTAATATTATCGATCCAAATGGTGACTTTTTCGGTGACCGGATTTTGAGCAGAGACGAAAGTGGCCTGTTGACACATAAGAACTTAAAGCGGCTCTTCCCGGTGGATCAGTCTATGGTGGCCATCATTGATGATAGAGGAGATGTGTGGCAATGGGAATCCAATTTGATTAAGGTGGTGCCGTACGACTTTTTTGTGGGTATTGGCGACATCAACCTGAGTTTCTTGCCGAAAAAAAACGGACAGCTTTTAGGACCATCTAAGAGAAGAAAGACAATTGCGCGGCTTGAGGCCATGGACTCTGAAGAGACGGAGAATCAACTGAAACCAAAAACACTGGATGAAAATGGGGCCAAGCCAGAGGTGAATGAGAAAGAAGCCGAGAGTGAGTCGAAGGGAATAAAAAAGATCGAATCCGTGGAAGGGCTTGATCAAAATGGTGAAAATGGTGAAAATGGTCAAACTGCTGAAACTACTGAAACTGCTGAAAATGGTGAAAATGGTCAAACCGGTGAAAATGGTCAAACTGGTCAAACTGGTGTAGCTGAAGACCCAGAGAAAGGAAACTCTCCTGTTAACCGGATCTTGCGTCTAGCAGGAGGTGAAAACAATCAGGAGCTTCTAGTTGAACAGCTGATTACACGTAATCAGCTCGTGGAACAACAACAACATGATCGGCCGTTGGCAAAGTTGCAACAAAATCTCGACAAGATTATTCATGATCACGAAACACCAACTCCAGAAAGTCCCGAAGAAGATAGTGGCGAAGAACACCTTTTAAAAGACGATGACTCTGAGCTCATAACATTACAAACAGCATTGGAGACCATTCACCAGAAATTCTATCAGCTTTTGGATAAGACAAATAGAGGGTCGGAACGTCCAGATTTGACGAGGATTATCCCAGATCTCAAACGGGAATGTCTTAGTGGCATTGTGGTGCTTTTTTCTGGAATTCTTCCTTTGGGTATGAACATTGATAATGCAGACATTGTGATTTGGAGCAGACAATTTGGAGTTCGTGTGGTGAATGAGGTGTATCCCGAAGTGACCCACGTTGTGTGCAGGGACCCGAGTTCATCAGTCCAGAAAGGCGGACTAACTCTCAAAGTTCGTGTGGCTAAGCGGACGATTCCGGACGTAAAGATCGTTAGCCCTGATTGGCTTTTTGCCTGTTTGAGTCTGTGGAAAAAAGTTGACGAGACTGGATTTCTCATTGATGTTTCTGAAAGGGACTGGCATGTTTCTTCGAGCGATGTTTCAAAGTACCAAAAGGCTTTGGAAGCACAGAATAAAAAGGTAAAGAGCAGGGAACAAAATGACTCTTTGTCACCAATTGAGGAGTATGATTTTAACGATGCAAATGAAGAGGTGGATGATTTTTTGGCTGGCCTTTCTGATGACGATATGGACGTTCTGGAGGAAGAGGAAGAAATTGAAGATACTTCTAAAAGTGGATCTTCATTTCTTAAAGGACTCTACAATGAAAACAAAAGAAAGCGAGAATTTCTGAATGACGAGTCAGAAAGCTTTGAAGACGAATTCAACAAAAAGTCGCGCAGTCATGGTTCTGAAGATGTTGACGATTTAGATGAGCTTGAGCAGGAACTCTTGGACGAATTGGATCATTTGACCGATTAGTGGAATATTGCGACAAATTCAACAAAAAAAAACAAAAAAAAAAAAAAGAAAAAAGAAAAAAAAAAATAATACATTGGTTGAATAGACCAATTTCGGGCTGATTAGGGCGGCTGCAAACCCTTCCTTTGGCATTCGTCTTTGGTGCGGCTGAGCCTGATTTCTTCGCAGTCTGCTTACCAATGATCGATCCTTGGCGGCTTGAGTGCAGGACGCAACGGTTAAAGCTGCGCAGCTAAATATAGTTAAGGCGCAGTACGTTCCTACGATGAGTGACCCAAGACTATAAAGTCACAAGAATTTCGCCAGAGAAGTTTGAATCCAGTCAATCCAAATCAAGAAACTGATTTGAAACATATTGATCATTTTCAATTAAGTGACCGTTTCAGTGACCAATTCAGTGGCTTTTTATACCCAGATCAGAAGTTGCGTCCGATCTGAGAACCGTTGACTTAAGATTTTGTGCCTAATCAAAAAGGATTTCAAATCAATTATATCAGTCAAATCATTTACGGGTGAGGGAAAAACCTGTATACAAAAGAGTTTTTAAAACAAAGATTCGAAATTGCTGATATTTTACCGAATTTGCTGATATTTTACCGAATTTGCTGAAATTTCGCCGAAGCTATTGATATTTCGCAGAAGGTACCGAAATTCCGAAGAAGGTACCGAAATTCTGAAAAAGCTACTGAAATTTCCAAACCGCAGACTCGTCTTCGCACTTGCTGTACTGTATACAGGACAGTAAACAATTGCCTGGCTAACGGAAATCATCTAAAAACGAAATTCACAGGTTCTTACTACAGCATGTTTTTCCGATTGCTAGTTTTGTTCTTCACCATTGCTACCATTGTTCTTTCATCGTGGTCTCTCGTGGGTTCCTACAAGAATGAAAGCTACTTAACCAATAATTATCTATTGGGATTTCAACTCTCCAACTTGAATCTTCTGGCAGTCTTAACTCAGGCGCAGAGCAAACGTGATTTTATTCCAGGACTAGCGGAGTTACCAGAGGTTGTGATTCCTTCTGAAATCAACCAAAAAAACCAGCCTCCTCCAACCCTCAAGCCTTCCAGAACGCTTAAACAAAGAGATTTTGATCTTGCTAGTCTCACATCACTTGCTGGAGGAGCCACATCACTTTTAGCCGGAGTGGCCAGTGGAGCAAATGTTGCTTCTATTGCTTCAAGATTGGCTACATCAGGCGTAACCATTCCAACCTCTGATATTGCCAATGCTCTTTCAACCGCCAATGTGAATAGTATTGTTTCTGAGCTTCAGGGATTTGCATCCACGGCATCAATTCCATCATCATTGGCTTCTTTGGCAGCAGATTTCGATGGAGATGTTTCCAATCTTCTCTCCGATATCGCTAGCCAGGCAAATATTTCGGATCTTGGTCTCTCAGATTACTATAACGTCGGATTCTGGGGCTACTGCAAAGGCAATATCGAAGGTGACAGTCTGAAGGAAGTTTCTGAGCTTGGCCGCTTAGGAAAATCATTTCTGAACAATCATGTTAACTATACCTACTGTTCGAAGCCCAAACCCGGCTACAGGTTGGATCCCTTGAGACTTATTAGGCACGAGATTGTGCAGAAAATCTCCGATTATGCACAGGGTCTTTCATCACTCACTGGAGGTTTAAGTGACTCGTTTGCAGCTGATTTGGTCAACTTAGCATCTAATATCTCCTATGATAGTTTAGGATTACCAGGTGATTTAAAGCAGAAACTAACGCTTCTCAACAACTTGACAGTGGCGGGATTTTCGCTCATTTTAGCGGGAACTTGTTTAGCATTTATCTCACTTATTTTTCAATTTGTGGGACTTTGCTGTCTGCCTAAAAACAAATTTTTATCATGTTGCAATTTTTTGCTTATGTTGTTGGTATTTCTAGTGGTTTTGATTGGTTCTGCTTTAACCACAGCTGCTTATATTTTGGTCCGTCGCATAGTCAACGATAATGTGAAAGAATATGGAGTCAAGACTTACTTGTCGATCCAATTTTATGCATTTTCGTGGTCTGCAGCTGTGTCTGCACTACTATTTTTGGTGCTTAGTATTATAGGCTACTGCTGTGGCTGTTTTCACCATCGTCAGAAATATGACCGTACCAATGAAATCCGTTACGATCACAAGTATTAGGATAAGTCGGAGGTTTTGATTTCTTAACTAACCCGATTTATGAAATATGATGAAGATTTGGATATTTCAATGAAAATAGAAGCTTAAATATAGAAGCTTAAATATAGAAACTTGTATGTATGAAGACATGTATGTATAGAAGCTTAAATATAGAGGCTTAAATGCATAGAAGTATTATATGTCTTTGAAATTGAGAATTTTTGAAAATGTTAAAATCTGGTGGAATTAAAAGAATCAACATTTTCAAAAATTCTTAAAAGACTTATAAAGTGAGGTGTACGGGTGCACAACTGCGCATCTCCAACAACCACAATGTTCTGTGCCTTATCAGGGCAAATCGCCAAAACTCCGGTGGTTTCACCCAAAAGTGGCTCTATTTTTGAAAAGTCGCTTATAGAATCATATATATCCACCGTTGGAAAAGACCCGGTTTCTGAAACTCCACTTAATGCTACAGACCTCATCCCGCTCCGCTCCCAGAATCCCCCTTACTCAGAGCCCAAACCGCCTGTATACAACTCCATCCCTACAATGCTTCAGGCATTTCAAAATGAGTGGGATGCTTTAGCTTTAGAAACTTTCCAGCTTCGAAAAAATCTTCTGGATACCCGGGAAGAACTCAGCTCTGCTCTCTATAAATATGATGCGGCTATTAGGGTAATTGCCCGTTTGACCAGTGAACGTGATGAAGCCAGAGAAGCTTTGAATATGTTGAGTGAGGCGGTGGCGCAAACAACGAAATCGAATGATGTTACGCTGGAACAGGCCATTGGGGAAACTGACCTTAAGGAAGCGGTATCGGACATGAAGAAACCGAATTCGGATGTGGAGAAACCGGAATCGGACATGAAGGAGGAAATGACCGCACAGAAACTTTCAAGTGCACGGGAGCGGCTTTTTTCGCTTCATAAAGCGTCCAAATTTGCTTTAGCTATGACCAAATCGTCGCAGGTGCAGGTTTCGGAGGCACGGGTTTTGGCGGGGGCTCTGGTATATGCTATTTCTGGCAGTGAAGTTGCTATTTCGGATTCTAATGAAACTTTTGTATTATCTGCTGAGTCGCTTGAAAAGTTGGAATCTTTCTCTTTGACTTATACGATGTTACTGTACCTTCAGACGGAACCTTTTGGCGTGAGTGGCTCACAAGTCAAGTTTCTCCGCCAACAAAAAAGCTTTAATGTTGAAGATATCCAAAATATCTCTGTACATCCCTTGGAGCCATTATTTGTGATTACTGGCAAAAAATCGTTTTCATTGTGTGATTCTGATGGTCCCATCTCTACAATTGATGTGGGGATGGATATCTCCGCCTCGGACCTTCACGTGGACGGAACGTTGTTTGGAATTGCTCAGAATAATGTTATAGTTATTTATGACTTGACAACTGGTCAAAAAGCCTCGGAAATTCCCGTGGAAAATGGCCATATTGTGAGCAAATTGCAATTTGCACTTAATGGCTATTGGCTCGTGGCTGCTACCACCGGATCGCTGGCATCTACAGTTACAATTTACGATTTGCGGAAAAACTCGGTGCTTGAAACTTTTACTTTTCCTGCTGGCGCCACGGATTTTGCTTTAGATCCTTCGTGCCAAATATTGGTGACTTCTAATGGGTCTTTACAGGTACACCTCTACACCAAAAAGGGTAAATCTTGGAGAGAAAATGTTAAGGAAGTTGATGGCGAGCTCAAGCTGATGTCGCTAGCTTCTACTGTGGAACAATTTCAAAGTGAACTGGAGTTGAAAGTGTGCGGGCTTCAAAAGGATCAACTCGTGGAGTATCGTATATCTCTTTCTTGATGATTAAAAGTGGATTTATGAAACGCTAAATGTTGGGAAATTGGAATCATTAAACGTGAAAATATGAACATGAACAACAGGCGACAGAAATGGTGTTGTATTTAGTTGACAGGAGGAAGAATTAGAATTGAAAATTCCAGAAATGGACATGAGTCCCAGCGTCCAAAATTACTAATCCAGCGTTTACTCAAATGTCAACAGCTGATGCTTCAATTTACAGTCATTGATTGAAACTCTTTCGCTCGGATCGAAAAAAAAAATGAAATTGACATTTCTGCTGAAAATATTGGCCTCGGTGTGCTCCATTAATTGACATTGAATTAATTGACACTTACGGCTAGGTAGCTTGGTGAGAATTATTACCTAATTAGTCAATAAGATAATTCCCAATCCAGTATAAAATTCCTTTATTCTAATTAATTTATCGGTGGTTTTCCGGCATATGGTACATTTATTTATGGTATTGTCAGTAACCATCCTGTATGTGCGCATACCACTCCACATTTCCTCACCTCAAATATATCAGCCACGTTATGCAAGATACTACTACTTTGGATGAACTTGTGAAACAATGGGTATCAATAGACCCAAATGTGCAGTCCCGTCAAGAAATTCAAGAGCTTCAAGCTAACAAAAATTACAAGATTCTCGGCGCCAAGTTGGCCCCCCGAATCGCATTTGGAACCGCCGGTCTTCGCTCATCAATGGAGTCTGGTTTTGCCCATATGAATGATGTAACCATCATGCAGGCTTCTCAGGGGCTTGTCTCATATTTGTTACAGAATCATTCCCCAAATCCCGCCCAAAAATCCCCTTCTTTGGTCATTGGCCACGACCACAGATACCATTCCCAAAGATATGCCGAAATAACCGCCAGCGTGGCATTATCTTCGGGATTCCACGTGTACTACCTTGGATCAAGTACACTTTCAGAAGAATCCAAAAACTCCACTCAGGAGGCAACGGCTCTGAAAGAAGAGAATAAGCCCTGCTACTGTCATACGCCATTGGTGCCTTTCGGAATTGACCATTTTGAAGCATCAGCTGGAGTCATGGTTACTGCTTCTCATAACCCTGCTAATGATAACGGATTCAAAGTGTACTACGGAAATGGGTGTCAGATTATCCCGCCACACGATGAAGGGATTGCGTCATGCATTGATTCCAATTTGAGTCCCTGGCTCGAAAAGGGAGTTTGGGATGTGGAAGGAAATTTTAGGTGGGGAGAAGAATCGGGGAAGTTGGAGTTGGTAAAGCATGAACTTTCACAACGCTACGCTGATGCTGTGAAATCAAAGTTGGCTGCAAATTTGAAAACCTCCTTCGAATTTGTATACACTCCAATGCATGGGGTAGGTGAAGAGATATTCTCCAGAATTTGCCATGATTTGGGTGTAACTTACCATAGCGTACCGCAACAAAGCACACCAAATCCTGATTTTCCTACGGTAAGATTTCCTAATCCAGAAGAATCTGGGGCTCTTGATTTGGCCATCAAAAAAGCTCAAGATCTTGGTCTCCACTTAGTGCTTGCAAATGATCCGGACGCAGATCGTTTTTCCGTGGCTGTGCATACAAGCCAAGGAACATGGCGCCAATTGACAGGCAATGAAATCGGGATTTTGTTTGCCACATACGTCATCGAGCAACTTACACCAAAAGATCAGCTTTCTCAAACGTACCTTGTCAACTCCACAGTTTCATCCCAGCTTTTAGGGTCTATAGCTGCCCAAAACGGTTGCCACTTTGTGGACACTTTGACTGGGTTCAAATGGATTGGTAATAAAGCCATTGACCTTAAAAAGGATGGCAAATCAGTACCTTTTGCCTACGAGGAGGCCATTGGCTACATGTTTCCTCTTGTCAATGATAAAGATGGGATTTCTGCAGCAGTGATGTGGATGTGTCTTTACGAGGACTGGTTTTCGGCTGGCAATATCGACCCAATTCAGAAATTGGAACAGATTTACTCTCGTTACGGTTGGTATAAGGAATGTAACGGCTACTATAAGCTCGGGGACTTGCTGAAGACTGCACAGATCTTCAATAACACTATTCGCTCATCTTATGACAAAAAGCCCGAACAACTCGGAGATTTTCGGGTCTTGCTGTGGCGTGATTTGACTACGGGTTATGATTCCACCACGGAAAATAACATTCCACTTCTTCCAGTGGATGCAAAGTCTCAAATGATTACTGGAGTTCTTCAAAAAGGAAATGATAAGGTGCGGTTCACGTGCCGGGGGTCCGGCACAGAGCCCAAACTAAAGGTTTACATTGAAGGAGTTTCCGAAGTGGGTGAAGCTGAAGCTGCTACTGTGGCTCGTCAATGCTGGAATACGTTGAGAGAAATTTGGTTCAAGCCAAAAGAGAATGGACTTGAGGAAGTTGTATGATTATTGAGACACGTTACTTTAGTAGCTGATGAAGCATTTCCTGGCCCAGCCATTGTGATCCTGTACATTGTATAAACACACAGTACATTGTATAAACACACAGTACATTGTATAAACACACTATACGCTTTATAAACTAAAATAACGTACTTAAGAAATTAGTATGGAGACATATCATAATTAATTAATTATTCTAATATTGGGTTCCTGCATCTAACCAGGAACCAGGCCGACCAAATTTCTCTCTAAAAGCTGCAGACACTTTTCGAGGTCGCGCGCCTGCATACACGCCCAATCAAATTCTACGTGTGTTCAAAATTTCGATCCTCATACAATCGGAACTCGCCATGAACAAGCTAAAGCGGGCCAACTCCGATCTCCCTGTGTATGTATTACGATTTGTGCTTGATCTATGTGCAGGACCCTATAAATAGTTCAGAAGTGGACAAGATTATCTGAAGTACTAACCTCAGTTATAACAGCAAGCTTAAGCCCAAGCGGTCGTCTCGAATTACGACCAAACGCATTTGGAGTTTAGTTGGCTTGCTAATATTTATATTGGCGATATTCCGGCTTTTAAAAATCCGTCAGGCTCCAAATTTAGTCCAGGATCAACACAAAGTTTACACGGTGACCAAAAATGGAGTATCTGAGAAAACATCGGAATACGAGGATCCGGAAGTGGCATTTAAAAATTCCGTGGATATTTATGACCTTGCTGAATATACTGGCGGCAAACAGGACGACATTGTTTTATTTCTCATGCCGTTGCGGAATGCTGAACATGTATTACCAATGGCGTTCCACAACCTTATGAATTTAACTTATGATCATTCATTAATTGATATTGCGTTTTTGGTTTCGGATTGCTCTCCTGGTGATACCACTTTGGAAACTGTGTTTCAATATTCCATTGCTTTACAGAATGGTACTTTGGCTGATGACTTGGTAGCACTAGAAACAGAGAAACGCAATGCAAACGTCAAGGTGACCAGTGACTTGTACAAGTCTTATATGGACAAAGAGTACATGAAAAACGTGTACAAGGCTTATAATTCGCCCGATCTGTACCATTCCGGCTACAGAAAGCCATTTCGTTCTGTATCCATCTACGTGAAGGATTTTGGTCAGGTCATTGGCCAAGGTTTCTCTGATAGACATGCGGTTAAGGTGCAGGGCATCCGGCGGAAACTTATGGGTCGGGCTCGGAACTGGCTCACCTCCAATGCCCTTAAACCCTACCATTCATGGGTATATTGGAGAGACGTGGATATTGAAACGTGTCCAGGGTCTGTGATTGAAGATTTAATGAAACACAATTATGATGTCATGGTGCCCAACATTTGGAGGCCATTGCCAACTTACTTGGGCGGGGAACAGCCTTACGACTTGAACTCGTGGATCGAGTCTGAGCCTGCGCTCGAACTAGCCCAAAAACTCGACCAGGATGATGTCATTGTGGAGGGTTATGCTGAGTATCCAACCTACCGAGTTCATTTGGCCTATATCCGAGATCCTAATGGAGATGTCAATGAGGTGGTGGATTTAGATGGTGTTGGAGGAGTGTCGATCCTTGCTAAAGCCAAAATCTTCCGGCAAGGAGTCAACTTTCCTGCATTCACCCTTTGGAACCATGCAGAAACAGAAGCTTTTGGGAAACTCGCCAAGGCCATGGGCTTTACAGTTGGAGGCTTACCGCATTATACGATTTGGCATATCTTTGAGCCCAGCGAAGATGACTTGAAGCATATTGCCAAACTTGAAAGACAAAAAAGACGTGGAAAGAGGAATTGATTCACTTCCTTGCGGCTTGAATATATGAACCAACATTGCCGTTCTATCAATGCCCTAATATTTATAGCTCACGAAAAAGCATTTCGAACAAGGCATCATTAAAAAGGAATTAGTGTAGGAACCAAAGAAGCCGAGGATATATTCAAAAATATGGGAAATCTAAAAAGTATTTGAAAAAGAACATTTTCAGTAGGAAGGCAGGTTTTGTAATCTACGTGAAGCCGTTGGCACCACTCAGGGATTGTTCACTCCATTTTGTTCATCATTTAAATGTTAAGCCGAAGGAATCGAACCTCCGCCCGGAGCGCGCGCGCTACCAGCTTGGCCACAACGAAATATAACAAAGTTATGATTATCTGGTTTGAAAAGTCCAAATAAACTACCACTAAGTTCGAAAATGATGTGAAACAGAAATGGTCAAACGAAATCAAAAGTTTCTTGTTTGAAAATGCGAAAGCAAACTTCAGTAGCCCTCCTCAAATAAGCGTAATTGCCTTAAACTTGTAATAAAGGTAACTACAAGTGATACATCTGGATTCCCAGAGGTTCAGCTTATGTTTATTCTTCTTCTAGCAGGAACTATATTTCGGTCTGTTTTACAAATTGAAATTGAAAACTGGGAATTTCACACTCAAGAAGTTTGATTCATGATATCATGTGCATTAATAGATTCCAGTCCCCATCAAGATTCCCTCAAATTTCGGACTTATTCCCAAACCCTCACGTTTCTCTTTCATTGTTTCATCGTTGTCATTTTAAAGGCACTGCATATTCTTCTCTTGCCCCTAAGGCAGATCACCTTCGGATTCATTATGTAATCACCACAAGCCACGACAAAGTAGCGTACATAAGCACCACAGGATAAAGTGCCAAAATAACACGGCCCGGCAAAACACCCAGACATTTCAAACTCATGCTAGCAGCATAGATACTCCAGAGCGTCAACACCAGCATCAAGATGAGTCTCACAAGACGAAATGGGATAAGAAGCGTACTTATAACCGCACCCACAACTATGGGAAAAATCAGGTACCCCGTAGCGCTAATTGCCGATAAAAAGGAGATGGTGCCGCGTAGAAGTTGGATGTTGACGCCAACCACCAAGTAGAAGATCCAGATAAAAGAAAATGTTCCGGAAAAAACCACATTGGTCTGTTTCTTTGGAGCCGCTGCTCCCATTGCCACAGAATATGCCAAGGAAAATATAAGCGGGCCCCATAAGTCCCAATCGAGAGATGCCACGACTTCTGGCAGCGGTTGAGAGTCGTCGTCATCTTCAGAGGTTGCTACCGGTCTCATTACCAGATCAGGCAATTCAATTCCATTTTGTGCAGCCATTTCGACCAATCGAGTTTGCTGTGCCTTGGCCATTTGCTGGAGTTGTGCTGGCCACACCACAATCGCTAACCGCCGCAAAATCTGGACCAAGTCCCGTTTCAAAGTTTGCCAGACAGGCTCGTCTAGAGTATCTCCGCCATTGAATTGACGCTCTCGGATTGTGTTGTTTTGCTGGAATTCGCTGGATTTGACGAATGGCGTGAATGCTGTGGACAAGTCCACTTGGGGTGTCCAAGAAAACCGAATGGGCTCGCTCTGGGCGCTAGAATTTCCGGTGGCTTGCATGGGAGGGCGCCCTGTAATAGGAGCTTTCACATCAGGTTCTTCATCTGCGATGATAAAGTCGCTGTTGGCAAAGTGGGCGTCATGGCTCATTGTGGTGGCAGGAGAAGGGGACTGCTGGAAAGCGCGGTGCGCACGTGCGCGGTCACATGTATGATCATGTGCGCGGTCACGTGTCTCTAGTCACGTGGACTCATAATCCCCTCGGGTGATGCCAATACTGGCTGAATTGTGTCGGCCTTACAAATTGTGTACCAGTAATTCTATAATTCTATTTACACATTCGATACAGGGCTGCAAGAAACAAGTTGCATTTTCGACGGCGAATGGTCTGGTGTACGGATGTCACAGCTCAGAACTACTGTTTATAATCGTCCTTATGATCATCCGGAGTTAAGTGCTTGATGACACGTGCAGGACATCCAACGACCACAGTATTTTCTGGAACATCTTTAGTAACCACCAGGCCCAGGCCAATGACTGCACCATTTCCAATTGTGACCCCAGGCATGACATTCACTCCTGCACCGAACCACACGTGATCTCCTACCGTAATTGGCATGGCATACTCAACACCTTGGCGCCTCAATTTAGGGTCAGTTGGGTGAGTAGCAGTGGTAAAAGTGCAATTTGGCCCAATAAGGACATTGTCGCCGAAAATAATCAAGGTGCAGTCCAAAAGAGTCAAGTTGAAGTTTCCATAGAAACCCTTCCCCATTTTAACGTTGAAACCATAATCCACATAAAATGGAGGCTCCAAACACACATCAGGCTGAATCAGGCCAAATATCTTGGAAAGATGTTGCACTCGTGCAGCCTGGTGTTTTTGAATATCATTACCGTATTGTTTCATACGAATGTTAGCATAATCAAGAGCATCTTCATGGGCCAAGTTTCGGCGTGTCCATAATTCCTGGTTGAAACAATCGTAAGGCAACGATGAGATCATTTTCTCGTATTCTTCTCCTTTTGGGAGATTATTAAGATTGGTGTATGCAAACTGAACAAGTTCACGATTAATTTCCGTTGCAGTCATGGAGGAGGGATTGGAGATTGTCAAATTATTTAGGAAAGCAAATGAATGAAGTCAATTTTTTGATACAACTAAAATTAGAAATGACAATAGATTGAAACTTTTCAAATATAGCGAATGATGTGGAATTCAATCTGGTAAAATTTTAGGATTTTCAGGGTTTTGAGGGGGACGCGTTGGGGTATTTATACCCCACAAATTTGCGAGTTTTTACGGTGCTGCCACTCCCCATATTTCTTGGCCTTTGAAATGCAGAACGCCCCATATTAATAAATTAATTATTGCGGCACGGAAAAATTCAAAAGATGTTTCTGGTCAATGAGGTGATGACTGTTCTAGGTACTGCACCCAAGCACTGCACCCAAGCACTATCCTAATTAGCTATATTCAATGCAATCACTGCATTCGTATACTGCACAAGAAGTAAACCGTTATTTGATGTTTCAGATTTGAAACATTTCAGAATACCATAATGAAACCTTAAGTAAAAGTTTCCATTTCTTAGTTTTGGATTTTTGTAGCTTCATAATGGACTGTGTGGGTGATCCAAAAAACAAGTTCGCAGCTTTTCTATAGTTTACACTATCTAGTAAAAAGTCTAGTACTAGTTACGAACTGAGTGAGAATAATAAAACAGTTTCTGATTTTTTCTTGTAAATTTTAAAATAGTAGACGTAAGCAGAAAATGTAATTTCCACCACTCAATTCTACAAAACAAGCTTGTAAAAGCAATCAAATTGATATCAATATCAAAGGCCTTGTTGAGGTCTCGGTCATCTAAAAGAATCAATCATTGAAAACCTCAGACTCAACGGTTCTTTTCACGCCCTCCTTTTCAGCAAGCTCATTAAGAGTCTTGAAATCTTCGTTATTCAATGTAAAAGTCTTCAAGTTGCTAATCAATCTATTCTCCTTCACGGACTTTGGCAAGGGAATAGTACCACGCTGAACACTCCAAGAAATCAACACCTGGCCAGCATCAACATTGTTCTTTTTGGCAATGTTAACAATAGTTTCATTGGTAACCAATGTAGACTTGGAAGATCCCAATGGACAATAGTTTTCAACCATAATGTCGTTATCAATTAACCACTTGGTGAGCTCATGCTGTGGCAACAAAGGGTGTCCCTCAATCTGGTTAACCACCGGCTTAACGGTGACCTCCGGGTCACTCAATAAGGTCTCAATCTTTTTTTGTGTGAAATTGGATACACCAATAGATTTGACTTTTCCTGTCTTTAACAATTTCTGGAACTCCTTATAAGTGTCAACGTAATTCCAGTCATCGTAAGGTTTACCGGTTTCTGGGTTAAGAGAAATTGGCCAGTGAACTAAGTATAAATCCACGTAATCTAAGCCCAATTTGGTTAATGATTCCTCGAATGTTTCAGCCACACTCTTATGTTTGTCGTTCCACAATTTCGTGGTCAAAAAGATTTCCTCTCTTGGGATTCCAGAGTTGCGGATTCCGGCACCGACCTCCTCTTCGTTGCCGTAAAAAGCAGCCGTATCAATATGTCTGTACCCATTTTTCAAAGCAAACTCAACGGATTTTTTGGCATCGCCTTCCACAGAGTCAAAGGTGCCCAAAGCCACTTGAGGAATGGTGAGTCCATTGTTCAATTTCAACGTGGACGTGTTAGTGTGTAAGGACATTTTTGGTTGTTTGAAATATAATTTATTTAGGAAAAACTTGCTGCTTGAATGCCTATGGAAAATTGAAATTCTGTGAATCGTGGGGTGATTTTGGGGGTTATTTATATGGTGGCGGGGGAAAATGCATGGCAACCGTGAGAATTTTCGGGGCAACCGCCACCACTCACCATTGCTGCAAATATTTGAAACGCACATGAGACTTGAGGGATTTTTGAATGAATGCTGCTGCCCAAGTGAAATAATCAAATCATGATTTCTATTTTTAGTTTTGATAATCCCAATTTGTACTCAATCCACGGTGTGCAGGTAATTTATTAATTTACTAGGTTTTAGGTGGGTAGTGAGAATGTCCGTTGAATATGCCGCGTCTCCTGCACAAACTTCTTGCACTGTATAGTGATATAATGGTATATATATTACAGATAAGCATCTGATGCCAGATTCCTTAACATGGAAATTTTTAGAGTATATAAGATTTGCTAGTGCATATAAATAATGCACATAATCTAATATCCCTGGAAATTGGCCCTTATACAGGGGTCATTTATTAGGTTGCTATACACACTGAGTAGTAAAATATGTACAGTTCAACATAGAATAGAATCTGATGAATTGATGTTTAATTGTACTCGATTTATATTCTAATTGTACTTAACGTAGTACCAGCTATAATTCTGGAAAATACTGGAAAAATTCTTAATCAATTCTGAATCAATTCTCAGCTCGATGCTGGTACTACCTTCATTTTACCACTAATGGTTTCAAGAAATTAATCCTCGAAAATGGCAGGCATGGGGTTGTTGGTTCTTCTAGCACCTTCCTTCTCGGCCAAGTTGTTCAACAAAGCGAAGTCCTCGTCACTGAAAGTCACCACCTTTTTGTTGGACACGAGACGCTCAGTCTTGACGGATTTAGGCAAAACAACGGTTTTTCTTTGAACGGCCCATGATACCAAAATCTGTGCTGGGTGAGCATCATATTTCTCAGCCAAAGACTTGATGGTTTCATCCTTGAAAAGTGGAGCTCCATCTCCACCCAAAGGAGAATAAGCGGTGATTCTGATATCGTGCTTCTTTAAGAAGTCATACAATTCAGGTTGAGGCAATAATGGGTGGGCTTCAATTTGAAGAACGGCCGGCGTCACTGTGACTTCAGGATGTGCCAAAAGCTTCTCAAGTTTCTTTTGAGTGTAGTTACAAACACCAATGGATTTAGCCTTTCCGCTCTCTTTAAGCTTTTGAACTTCCAAGTAAGTTTCAATTGACTCGTTAATGGTGGCGTTTTTATCATCAAATTCTCCATCAAGTGGCCAATGGATCAAGTATAAATCCACATAGTCCAAACCCAATTTCTTCAACGAATCCTCAAAAGCACCTTTAACATTCTTGTGGTCAGTATTCCACAATTTGGTGGTGACGAAAATCTCTTCTCTAGGCACATTGGCAGCCTTGATTCCTTGGCCGACTTCCTCCTCATTTCCGTAAACGGCTGCAGTATCAATGTGTCTGTAACCATTATCAATGGCGGCTTTAACAATATCTTTGGCACTGTCTGGAGGAGTAGTTCTCCAGGTACCAAGACCAATGGCTGGGATTTTGTTTCCGTCGTTGAGAGTGTAAACTGTGGTATCTTCGTGTAAAGACATTTTGATAATTCTTTTTCATCAATCAGCCAGGGCCCGTACTTATACGTCTCGCTAAGCCATTGCTACCCACGCATAATGACGTGAGCTTCATAGCAATTGTTGACGCGTCCTGCACACAGGCCGTGGCTCGGTCTAGATAGTTTTATTGTGGAACGGAGCTCCACGAGAAACAGCAATCCAAATTGAACCACGGAAAATTGCAATTTTCCGAATGCAGAATTCATTCCACGTCAATGTTTGGTAATTGATTAAAACCATTAAGTGCAAAGTAGTGAGTACTGCATCCAGCCTTTCAGTACTGCAATTAGCCACTTATCAATTAGCCACTTTTAGATAAGCTACTCTTAATAAGCCACTTTCGGAAAAGCCCCTTTGCATTTAGCCACTTTGCATCTTACCAAAATTGCAAATATTCTGCAATTAGCCAATGTTGGATTTAGCCAATTTGACGCGCATGAAACTGTCAAGTCCATCATACCACGTGAATCGATTACCCTTAAATTTTCTTTCCAAAAATAGCTCGCATCGTAGATTCAGATACTTTGCTTCCGTTGGATTTCTTGCTAACAGAAGATTCAAAACTGGTGGTGGTGTTCAGCCGGTGTAGTGGAACGGGACTATGTTTCTTCTTCTTTTGTTTGAGTTTCTGTCCAAGATTTTTGAATCGAGATGTTTTTTGTTCAGGCTCTTGTGTTTTGGGAGAATTTGTAACTGGAAGCGACACGCTACTCAGACTGCTTTGACGGGAGTATTTGGGCGCAATAGGTTCAGATTTCTCTAGCTTGGCTTCCTTTTCCTTTTCCTTTTTACCCGTCTTGGATATTTCTTTTGCTTCTTTAAATGCCTTTAACTTCTTTCGCTCATCTTTCTTTATCATCTGTGCAATTTGTTTATCAAGCTTGCGATTCAGCTGTACCGACTCCGATTTTTGATCCTTAAAAGGAATCACTTTGATTTTTTCTGGCGTCTCTGTGGGAGTTTTTTTGTTCACAGACGAGTCTCCCATTACCGATTGAATAGTGGATGTCACAGACTTAAGTGTTGCAACCGATAAATTTGAAGATTGCTTTGTGGTCAAAGGCGGTTTTTCTTGGTTAATGTTCTTTTTCTGTTCCAATTCCTCCATTTGAAATCGCTCTTCTTCAAATTTCTTACTGAGTGCAGCGTAGTCCTTCTTCGTTTGTTCCAATGAAAGTCCCATTTGACGTGCATTCATGGATCTTAACATTAACTTCACATCCGTACACACAGATGCCATATCAAGAATGAGATCTATGACGTAGTTGCTCGGCTGCGGGAAGTCTGGAGAAACAAGCATTTCCAATGTAAGCGAAGCCAAGTTGATAATTTCAGAATTTCCATCCTGGTCGTTTAAGTTGGAAGGGTTGATGGTATCGTAGACAGTTTTGTCAAAAATTGACTTATATCGAATCCCTGGAACTGTGCCTGTCTTCATGTAATCCAAGTAGTGCAAACCTGTAGTTTCCTCTTCACTGGTACTTGTAGAGTCATCAACACGAGAAGCTTCATCATCATGACCAGAAACATTGGCTTTAGTATGATTCGATTCGTCCACCACATCTGTAGCTGGCTCATTAATGGGTGCAAGTAAAATATCAGCGGTCTTAAGCGAGCTTTTTCGCTTACTTCCATTAGAAGTGGAAGTCGTGGAAAGTTTATGCACATTGGATGACTTGCGTAATAATGCAATATCCATATACCCGTCATCAACAGAATCCATAAAATCCGCATACTCATCCAAAGGGTAACGAAAGTCTTCAGGCATAGGCACGCCCGCTTTTTCGAAAAGATCCTGGAACTTTCTCTTGTATAGCTTTCCCTCCTCTAATACAATAGCTTCCTTTCTTCCAACGATTCCATAAAGAACCTCACAAATGAGGTCATAAAGCAACGGTACCTTGAAAAATCTCGATATTAACAAACAATCGAGAGTGCATGGATGGAGCGTCCACTTGTTTCCAATCTGACCTGTGTAGAGGTACTCGGCAAATGCCTTCACAGAATTGCTGTCAAAGGGAATATACAACTTTCTTGGAATAAGTGACGGCTCCATACTGTAGTTATCCACATCAATATTTTGCAAATCTAAGAGACTTCGTTTTTTCACTGGGCTAGAATGCAAACTCGGCGACTTGGAAGATTCATTAGAGTCTCGAATATCCAGACCTGCATTGTCGTTGCGCAGAATTCGGTTTACTTCCAGTTCATTTTGGCCCTTCTCTGCCTCTCGCGTTCTCTCGATAATTTCATCAATGAGGTATTCGTTGCTGCCTGATCCGGAAGCTGGAGGAGTTGAAAACGGCGACTCACGTGGTGTTTCTTTGGATGATTTGCTGGAAGGAATATTCCGTAGTGCTGTCAATGTGTGTAACAAAGAGCCTCTGGGTGATGGAAAATCTGATGAATTCTTTCTCGAACTGGAACGAAACATCAGCGGAGCAGCGGAGATATCCGGAATGGGTTCTTTGGGTAAAGGAAGCTGCGAAGGGATTTCTTTGAGATGGTATTTCAAAAGTGAAGTTCCCGATAAGTTGGAGATCTGCGAGCTTCTTCTCTCCGTACTCTGTTTAAATGGATCTACCGATGGACTTTCTCGGGAAGTAACCGAAGTGCGGTCTTCCACGCTAACATTGTCCTGAAACGGAAGACGGAATTGTGGCATATCTTTTTGAAATGGATCTTTCATAGCTGGAGCATCTTTTGTAGGCGAATTGTGAAGCTGAGAAGGGTGGCCAGTCTCATGGACTTGCTTATCATAATCAGAATCCATACCAGTACTTGTTCTGCTAGACCATAACGAGCCCAATTTTGTATCTGGAGTTGTTTTAATTTGATCATGTTCAAATTGATCTACTGCCCGAACGTAGGCTCGCGCTAATAAGTCAATGAAATATTTTCCCCATCTTTCCTTCAAAATCGACAAACAAACAGGAATTCGATCGCCATTGGATGATATTAGCTCAAAGTCAGATAAAAGATCACCGTAGCGAAGCGCGTTTCGGCCTAAAGTAATGGCTGCAGGAGGAAATGTGGACCGAACTTTGGTGAACTTCACTTTGGGGGCCGCGTAATGCACATAATCTTTGAACGATGTCTTAGGAGCCGAATCTTCGTTTGGTTGTGAAAAAGAGCCCACTCGCGTAGACAGTTCGGGTTCGCTCATTGGTTCTTCGCCCGATGTGGACGAAAATGCATCACTATTGGAGCTCAATTCAGACGAAGTGTTATGATGAGAGATTCTTCCTGGGATTTTTCCGCCAGCAAGTTCCATAGATGCGAGGATGTTGGTGACTGGCAAACTGACAGTGATCATAGACGAAAAGTAGCGTACACTGCTGGTTGTCTGCGAGGTAACATAGTTACCAAGAAGTACAACTTTGTGATGGGAAGACCACACAAAACCACCCCAAAACCGATGGGAGCCATACTCATGATGGCAGAAAATGTTTAATCGCGACCATTTTCCCGTAGGTTTATTGTAGATGAAAATGGAGATATCGTAATCGTTGGCGAGAAACCCAATCAAGACGAGATTCTGCCCAAATAAGCCTCCAGTGGGGTATTTGAGATTGTAGGGAATAGTACGCCTGATGTGATGATCATTTTTTTTCTTCAGTTGAATCCCCTGTTTTTTCCACAACGCAGGCACTTTTGGGGAATATATTTGTTTGCCTAAACGGCACGTCATCACCGGATTAGTCAACTTTTTATCTGATTCTTTGCCCGTGGGGGCGTAGATGAATAAAGATTCCGTTGACGAAGATTTAGAGGTATTTCCAGCAGCAGAAGACTGATTTTGGTGGACTGAGTCCGGCTCAGACTCTTCAGTGAAACTGATGATGGAACTATCGAGGTAGTTGATGCTAATGTAGTTCAGATCATTTGTGGGGCTGAACCGCTGATTCTGGGAAGCGTGATGCAGAACTTCCGATTGATCTGGATCCAAAACCTCCGTATTGACCATTTTGGACGCTGGGTACTTTAACGGAGGCCCCGCTTCCACGTAGCATTTATCAACAAGGTCATACATGGAGTTTTTGTATATTCTTGCGGAGTTGGCATCGCAGCCTCCAGCAATCATAAGCCCAAAATGTCCTCGCTTATTGACGAAGGTGAGGTGATCTATAGTGGCGAGCTTATGGCTGTATCTTGGGCAAGGAATCAAAGAATTGGACTCCCAGCCAGATCCGTCATGAAGAAGTTTCCAGGATTTGGAGAGAAGATTGAATTCCCAAAGATCATTGCAAGGAACAAGTTGGAAAGCGTCAGCACCGGTACCATAAACTTCACGAGAATTATCAAGAACTTCAGATATAACCAAACCGCCAAATACATAAAGACAACCTTTACCGGTTGCGATTTCATGGAAAAGCCGGGGTTTGGGGCGCGGCAGGCCCGATGGAATAGGAACACGAGACCACGAGCGGGAAATCAAGTCCAAGAAAAAGATTTCACCAGAAATATATCGGCCAATGTTGTTCAGCTTGTTATTGGTGATTTTGCGGGTAAATATGGAGGAAATGAAGTCAATGGATACGTCACCATCTAGTTCAAGCCCAATGGTAAGGCCACCAAAGATGAACACAAAGGAATTGTAAAGAATCAGCGCCAGGCCTGTTCTAACGTGTAAATTTAGACGGTCATCTTTTTCTATGGGTGGTGACTGGAGTGTGTGGCACCCACAAGCTGTTGGAATAAGTGTCAGCATAAATAAAGGATTTGGGAGATTAGAATCAGTTGTAGTTTCAGGACTGAAGCTATATTGGAGTATCCTTTATCTGAGGTTTCAAATGGATTTTTTGGTGGTTGATGAAGTATGAATAGATTGTTCAGCTCTGGATTCGGGAGTAAGGTTCAAGTTAAGGACTAGAGATCTGGAGGAGGAAATTGGATCTTAAGGATGATTGGATGATGATAAGTAATATGATCTTGGACTATAATAAAGAATCTGATTTTGGATAATGATTTCAAATCTTTAATTGGATGATGATTTTGGATGATGATTTTGATATGGTTTCACGGATTGATAATTGGTAACAATAAGATTCACCCACCAATTGAGATATCCAAAATAGCAGATTGTAGCAAACAAGATATTTCAAAAAAAAAAAGAAGAAATCAATTGGGGAATATTTGAATGATTTGGCCAAACACGCCGCGTTGTATAATAGTCCAAAGAAGAAATAGTATGAATTTTGCAGGGAGTGCGTGAGCAGAATCCTACGCGCGAGGATTGGATTAAGTGCTGCAGATCACCGATTACTGCGAAAGCAAGTTGGGTTTGGGTGCTAAAAGAGAATTCTATTTTTCATGATTAAGGTTAGGAATTGATGAAAAGGGAAAATGGGGGAATTTTTGACGAAAAGGGATGTGACCAAAAGTGGGGTGATTTTACTATTATTAGACAACGACGTAATTTAATGGATATACTTAAAGTAGAGTTATGACTGAGGTATTTGACGGACTGGATTGAAACTTCTTTAGAGATGTTATTACTGTATACGGCCAAAATTGATCCTTAATATTTGGGCATAATTCGTAATAATCAATTTTTGCGTTCTTACAATTATATCATGGACTGTATGTATCAGGTACTCAAAATGTGATGAATGTTCATACTATAGAGAATTATTTTTGGAACATCATGAAACACTTCTTTTTTTTTTTTTTTATTTATTTTCTTTTTTTGAAACAGTTCATGAAACATTAATTCGCTTCATCTGAAACTCTAATTTCCTATATGAAACTTTCAAAAAGTTTACGTGAAACTTTAATTCATTCTATCCAACTCTAAATAGAGTATCTAATTCTCATTTACTCCATTTGAAATACTTCTTTGAAACTTTTTGAATAATACACCTTGAAATTCTTTGGAAAAAATTCACCTTGAAACTTAACTTCAATCTTTGAATCAGCTCAATAAAAATTGAAAATGGGCCTCACCATATTAATTAGACCTCATTTATGCTAGCCGAAATGTGCATTTGATTTTCATTAGGTAGATCATTTTGGAAATCTCATTCAAATCACATTATTATCATTCCAGATTTCAATTTCAAATCTTCCATTCACAGAAATCTCGTAAGCACCTGGGCTCCTTCATCAATCAAAGATGCAACCCAATTTATTTCTCGCTGTGCACGTAAAAGATCGCCCTTAGCCACATATTCCCGAATTTGTGGGAACGTATTCCAATCATAAACACCATCACCATTCACTGGAGCATCGTAGGGAAACCCAAAAAGAGTATTGCGATAGCCTGCTCGAAGCATCGCACTGGCACTCGACACAAAAAGTGGGTTGAAAGCAACCATATTGTCGTTAGCAGAACGGCGTGTTGCTGCCAACATAACCGGCTCGAGAGATGAGGATGTCTCAATAAAAGTCTTCCAATCGAGCCGGAATTCCTCAAGCGTCTTGCTTCTTTCACTAAGTAACAGAATTGCTTTGGTTAAGGATTGGTAATTAAGTTTGGATTGCACTGCGTCCTGGTTCTGCGCCATCATTTTGTCCACGTGTTGCTCGAGGTTTTTCTGATATTTTTCAAGTGCATTCAGAAGCGTAAGGAAATTGTAGGGAATAAGGGGATCTTCAGCCAAACGAAGACCAATTCGGGCTAATAACTCCACCATTGATTGCATCTTCAGCGTGTCGGAACCGGTTTGAATTCCCCAATTGGAGAACGTATCCAAACACGAGTTCTCTGGACCGCTACCTCGATAGCCAATCTCCATTGATGGAATATTCAAAATGTTCACGAACGGCACATAATTTTTTTCTTTCATGAGGTTACAAGGAAACATCTCAGATTCGTGAGTTTTCATATAAGCATCGTAGAGTGACTCAGAGTTCTTGTTGTCTGCTGCTTTGACCTTTTGCATTTCTCCCCGTATCACATCATGAAGAAGCGGATGAGCATTCACATCTAGAATTTCGCCGTTGGTTATGCCGCTAACCTCCACATATAAATAACCCTGTTCTGCCAACTCCCGTTTTTTATTTTTGACCCAATCAGCTGATCCAGCCAAATTGTATTCGGTGGCATCAAACGAAATGAAGTAGATTGTTCGCGACGGCGACCATGAGTATCTTCTTTGAAGAGATGTGAAAACCTTAACGAGTTCGAGTAAAGCCGCCGTGGATGAAGCAGAGGTACTTGCTCCATAGCAAAGCGAGTCTCTTGGAGCTCCAAAAATAATCCCCTTATTTGTCTGTTCACGTCCTGGAATCGAGCCAATCACATTCCAGATCAGATGTGTTGAACGCTCGTCATTTTGAACACTGAGTTTCATACGGGCCACAGAGTCTTTTCGATTTTGAGGGCTAGAACCCGAAAACAATCCATCACCAAAATCAACTCCCTCTTGACCAAGTTTCTTCACGAGAAATTCTCCATCTTCCCATGAAATTGGTACACATGGAATCTTAGCTGTCAGCGGTGAGTCTTCCCACTTGAATCGCAGAGACATTTCGTCATCGGAAGGCATGCTAGGGCTTATGACGTCACCTGGACTAAATCTCGAGAGGGCAACATTCATGCGCTGGATTGCACTGACGTGCTTTTTGCCTGCCCATTCGATGGGTGCCGTAATAAATACCACAGCACTTGCGCCCCAAAATGTGGCTTCTGCAACTTTGTTTCCTTCAGACACATTTCCTCCATACCTGATGAGAAGAATGGCGTCTTTCAAGTCCACGCCTGCGTCCTTGAGTTTTTTGAAGTCACTAGGTGATCCATAATTGGCATAAACATATGGCTGATGAATTTCGCCTTTGGATACAGGAGAATCAGGGCTAAATGACAAAAAATTCATCTCTGTGTCTCTTTCTTCGTAGAGCGTGGCAGCAAACGAGTCATCTGCAAGTTTCACATAAGTGTGGTCCTTTTTAGGGTAATTCAAGAATATTTCCGTCTCATAGAAATCTGAATTTTCGAGACCATTGTTAGTAAAGTAAGATTCCACGTATCGAGCCAATGCCAAGTCTCCAGTAGAGCCAGTCAAGTGGGGAATCGATGACAAATATTCGGTATTTTCCTTGAGTGTTTTAGCATCAATATACCGATGTAACAGGTCAGCTAACTGAGCGACATCATAAAACTTACCACTAGAAAAAGCTCCACCGCTTGCTCCGTTAATGCCATCACTATTTTCATTCATGGAGACTGCATACATGAGCACCACCACAAACGACACGTAAAGAAGCCGCTTAACCACAAGCGGATTGCCCACCTTTAAAATATACAGCTCAAATTTGGTACTTGCAAAAGCGTATGCTTCCCTTAGCGGTCTCAGGTAATAAAGAATGGGCGCCATAATGAAGCCCATACACGTGACACACACTTTTTTGAGGTTCAGTAGAAACTGAGTAAAGCCTGAGCCACGAACATCTTGTCGCGTAGCAGTATCATCAATTTCGAACTGTTGAAATCCGCCCGTATGCAGTGCTTCGTACTCTGGAGGATTTGAGGGCAATTCAGACATAATGAGTATGATGTGGTAGTGGCGTGGCTTGATGAAAGTGCCTTAGTTCAATTTCGGGAGTGTTTCGGAATCAATTGGTAGAAAACTTGATAATTTTAATTTCGAACTTCTTCTTTCTATGCAGTTTTGTCGAATGGAATTAGTTTTCTTTGTCTCTCCTGGTTTCGAATTGAAGTGATGAGCTGCCTAAATTAGCTATGGCCATGGAACCTATGCAAAACCAAAATGATAATAACGGAAAAGGAGATGTTAGCCTAATTCGGAAGAAAGCACGATTTGTAGCTAATAAATGCAAGATTCCTAGCTTTTGTCTTGGGGTGGCGTGGAGTAGGCTGAGTTAGAGTGTAGACGGTGTCCCTGGGTGCGCGATCAAATCATGTGACAGATCACGTGACTGAGCACGTGCGCGCCCGCGCAATAAGCAACCGCCTATACAGGAGACTGACCTAGCACTAGTGCAAGACACCAATCTTCAGAACAGGAATCTGACAGATTCATCATACACTACCGATACCCAAAATATCAGTGCTTTCACAGAATCAAAGTCCTAGTGGGTTCCACAAATATCCAACATTCGAACATAAATCATCGGAACATACAACAATCGAACATACAACAGAAGAATCCCCTCATTTATTCTTCATATCCGTGATTTCAATCAGAACTCAAAACCATTTAAGAAAGACTCCAATTTTTCAAATCTCATTTCAAATTTCAAATTTGTCACGGCATTTTCACAAAACATCATAAAGGTACTACCAAAGACAGGTTCAACCCAGAAGGGTAATCAAGAAGAAAGATCCAAAAAATATTCTGAAACACTTTTACCCCCTTTCCCAAAAAGCATTGAAAAATTCACTTTAAAATGAGCGGAAACAAGCGGCCGGAACTCAAGCATGAAGAAAGCGGTAAGCGCAATTCCAGAAACAGAAAACATAACGTAGTCAATAATTTCTTTGACTATCAGCTGTACCGAGATCTGCCAGAATTTCATCAACAACACCGAAAACATATGGTTAATCGTTCAAAACGGGGATCATTTGAGAAGAAAAAGAAACGACTCTTTCTCCATGGAATGCGCTTCATCAATCTTAACTACAAGTTCATTGTGGATGGCCGGAAACAGTACGCAATGCAACAACTCGACCCAAATGTTCCTGTGGATACGGAAAATATTATTCGGATTCTTGTACCAAAAGGTCCATCGTGCCCAATCTGTCTTTCGGACGATTTGGTGGCTCCACGTATGATTACGTCGTGTGGTCATATATTGTGTTTGACATGTCTTCTTTCTCTACTTTCAAGCGAAATTCCTACTCAAATGAAACGAGAAAGCAAGGCTGTTTTAGAGAAGTATAATGACTGTCCACTTTGTGGGTCGATTATTCGAAAACATGATGTGAAGCCAGTTAAAATGGTAGAAGTGGATGAACGGTTCGAGATCCCAAAAATTGGTGATGATGTCATTTTAACACTCATGACAAGAGATAAAGGAGGAATTGTTCCAGCTCCTCGTTATGTGGGGCCAATATGCTCGTTTCCTTGGGTAGAACTGATGGAATACGGCGAATACCTGCGGTTTTTCAAGGCAGATTTGGCATACATTTTGGCAATGTACGAGCAGGAGAAAGTTGATGTGCAGGCAGCATTTGATATTGACCGGGAACTTTACCTGGATGACGGAAAGTATGCCACTATGGCTTTACAAAACATTGAGGCCGATATTCTGGCATGGAGCGAGTCTTTTTCAAATCTGGTAACTATACCGGAATCAGCAAATCCTGAGCCTTCTGGTGACAATTTTTATTATTACCAAACAGGATTTAGGGCGTCAGCAACCTATGTTCTTTCACCTCTTGATGTCAAAACTCTCAAGGCAAGCTACAATGATACCTATACACAACTTCCTGATACGGTAGTGGCCAAAGTGGAAAATATCCGTTATGAAGAGCTTGATACAGAACTTGCTACGGGACAGTATAAATACCTTCTGCACTTACCACTCGGTACACTTTTGGGGTTTTTGGAGTGCACATGGAAAAACAATGAATTTGTGAGCCAAGAAGCGTGGAAGCAGTACGAATCTGAGCTTACCAAAAGAAGCAAAAACACTGCCAAAAAACTCCGGAAAGAAGAACTGGACCGCCTACGTGCTCTTAATGATACTGAGCGCCGCGCACGTGAGTACATCGAGCGGGAGAATAATGGACCACCGCCTGAAGATTCAAATGTCTGGCATGGAATGATGGGAAGTTTATCCATAAAAGATCATCGGGAACTACCGGCTTTATCCGAGAGTGCAGCGGAGAATTCGGATGCGCAGACCAAAAAGTCCATCTGGGGGACTCAAATACCCACCACCGAAGACGACAAGGAGTCGCTCGAAATGATCCGCAAGGCTCGTGAGGAGATTGAGCGCCAACAAGCACAGGATTCCCGGAATCGCAAACGGAAGAAGAAATACGTGTTACTTTCGTCGTAGCCCGGAGCGAAACATCACGTGACCAAATATCACGTGCATATAATCACATGATACCAGATCACGTGGGGAAAATCACGTGGAGCAAATCATGTGCCGCGTGCGCACGCCGAATACGTGGCGGTCTAATTACTTAGCCATACACACAACTCATGGGAAAGAAAATCAACTTGAAGTATGTACCCAGGATTTCCTCGATATTATACTGGAATATACTAACCGCAGCTCCCTCGTGGACTTGAAAACAGAAGCAGACGAATTCCTTCCCCAGGTATTCCTGCAGCTAGGCTACGAACAGTCGTTTGGCTTAATCGACTTGAAACTTGCACTAGGGTTGCTCACCGTGGCCATCAGCGGATTTCTTTACTATTTGGAAAAAAAGGTGGCTTTCAACGATAGCTATTACGTGATTGTGGCGCTAATTGCTGTTTATTTTGTCATCAGTTGTGCATTGTACTACCTTACCAAAGCCCCACAGTACAAGGATAACGTGTACATTGGATACCTAAATGGGAAAAAAGTTTGTGTGTTTACGTCGACGAAGCCGTTTGAGCCTGTGTACAGAGTCAAGGTGGTGTTTGACGATGGCACTGTGCACGAGGAGAACATTTCTTTTACGAATATGTATGACGAGTTTGGATTCTTAAATGAGACCGAAACTGTGGCCATTCTCAAGGGGCTAGTGGAGAAGAAAGAGCAGTGAAGTGATGTCACGTGATCTCGTGATCTTGGTGCAGGGTGAAGTTATCTTTACAATTCAAGAGTATCATTTAAGAAGTAAATTGGAAGGAATCGAGACATCTTAGTAATGAGCATTTTTTATGGTGAATACATATAATTGTATGGATATAAAAGCTAACTCGAATACAGGTATACTCATATAATTCTATGATCATGAATATAAAGTCTATTAATTATCCGGCTGGATTTTCTCATCCATTTGTGAAAACCACCTTGCGATTCGCTGTACCAACATTGGCATTACTTTCATAGCTGGAAGTAAATTAGCGTATAATGGAGCACATAAGACCCCCGTACCTCCCTGCTCGATGCGTTCCACTATCTTCTGAGCGAGACACCGATGGTCCACTATAGGAGCCAAAAATTGCCTGCTGGGAGTCACATCATCAAACATACACGTGTCCAATTGCCCCGGAAGGACAAGAAGGGTGTTGATGCAGGAATGGCGCCGAGCTTCTTCGGTGAATACCTCGTGCAACTGCATACAAGCAGCTTTCAGTGCCAGGTACGCCAGAAGATTACATGGTCCAAATGTAGCCAATATTGACGACACTGTCACAATGGAGAGCGGCGAGTTTCGCTTGGCCACGTGATCTTTCGCCACCACCCGTAAAATCGCCGCTGGTGAAAACGTATTCACATCAAAAACGCGCTGTAAAGTATTCGAATCGGTGCCAAGGAACAGCCCATTGTGACGGATACCAGCATTGTTGATAAGAACGGAAATGTGCTTGTTTTGGCGGGCTAAGGTGGAGATTAGCTGCAGGATGGCCTTCTCCGTCTCTTCCACTGATGCCAAGTCACAGTGAAGATACATGACTCCTTCTGTCAGCGACGGCTCAATATCCAACACGTATACATGACATCGATTCGCTAGAAGCAGCACGATTTCCCTGCCTAGGCCACGTGACCCGCCTGTGACCAACGCCACTTCATTTTTTGAGATTGGACGCCGCACCGGCCTGCGTAAAAGCTCGAGCCCTATGCATAGAAGAAATACCGGCGGCCACCAAAAACAAACAACAGCGTAAATTGCTATCCGAGCCCTGTAGATGGTGTGCACTATTGAGTCGATGTTCATGATGAGCATAGCGCGCTGCGCTCAAGGCATGAGGTACATGTCACGTGCCGTACCACGTGACTATCACGTGACATGACCCAAATCAATATTTTTCTACCTTGGTATCAAAAGAGTAGCCTCTCGCAATTCCAGCGTCACCTTCATCAATTTCAGCACCTTCTTCACCAAGCAGATCGGTACCCCAATCACTGCCTAAACCCGTCCACTCACGTGACCTGAGATGAGCCGCAGATGTCGAAACAGTATTCTTCAAAGCAACGGTGCCCGATAATTTCTGGACCAAAGCTTGTGGATTCTCATCTTCCTGCATAATTTGAAGATGATTGATTCGCCGTAACGGGCGTGCATTGACAAAGCGGCCAGTGACTGGATCAAATTCCGGTTCCTCATCGCTAGCATCATCAGCTTGAGGTTTATCCTCAATTTCCTCTTCCGTAAGCTTAAGAACACTTTCAAAATCTGTAATCCATTTTCCTGTCCAAGAAAACTCATCTCCAATTGCCAAAAGAAGTTCATATGGCGTGACAATTGGCTTAAAGTACTCATTATTCTGGTCCAATAAAATGCCTTGATGATCACAGCCCAAAACACACCAAAGATCCACTGCATCGAAATTAGCAAGTTTTGCCACGTTCGGCTTGCCCACCACAAATAAATAATGTTTTTTGCCTGCATCTTTGATTTTTTTGGCGAGCTCCGTGATGACACGCTTGGTATTGGCCAATGAAAGTGTATTCACAAGGATTCCGATGGTGCCTGCAGAACGGGCCATATGCATGTATCTGTACCTGCGCATGATATTGGGGAATGGGCCTTGAAAGACATTTCCGTGGATGTATGTTGAAACTGATTGGAACTGTGTACTGAGTTGAAGAAGTCTGGGTGCTTCTGGGACGGTCACATGAAAGAGGTCAAATTGCAGAAGATCTTCTTTATCTTCTTTATCTTCTTTATCTTCTTTATCTTTTCCATCTTCTTTTTCTTCTTTATCTTTTCCATCTTCTTCATCTTTTCCATCTCTTCCCCCGAATTTCCTTAGCAACCTGCCTAAAGCAACTTTACCAGTATTTTTTGGCTGATATCCAATACACGTGACTTCGTTTTGCACATACAAATCTGCAACAATAATTCGATATTCTGGCAATAGCTCAGCCACCTGTTCCAAAAGATAAGTATGTGGAGCATCTGCCATCAACACCACAGTCTGATCAGTAGGAACTGGAAATCGCTGACGAAATTTGATTTCCAAATCAACAAGATCTAATTGTGGTTTTCCAAACACATACGCTGCATTTATCGATGTCACAGGGTTAAGGCATGCATCACCAAAATGAACCACCAAATCGGCTCCCACATGCTCCGCTGCAACTTCATCAATACAGCATGGCGAGTAAGACGTATCGGCCAAAACCCAGAGTCTTTGGCGGGTCTTTAAGTCTGTGTTATTGCAATCTTTGTGTTCATTTGTAGATTCACAGCAATTGATTTTGGAATCTTTGGATTTGGTGCAACACGAATCGAGTTGAAATTCTTCGGTTTTATTAACTCTCTCTTGATTTGTTTCATCCTCTCTCTCATTCTTTATCTCATCTTTCCTCCCTTTCTTTATCTCATCTCCCTTACTATTCTCCGGAAGCATAACCTGGAGCCGCTGTACTATGGCAGCAGAATCACAAATCAAAGAATCCGGAAACTGAAGGGTAACTTTCTCATAAAGCCTTTTTTCGGGGTTTCCAGGGGCTCTGCGGTCGAGAAATCGGGCAAGTTCACTTAATGAGTAATAGTCGTGAATTCTGGCGCTATAATCATCACCCAGGCCTAGACCCAAATGGTCTCGCTTAATTTCCGCTTTGTTAATCTTAGCATATGTAAAAGCTCCGTTACTTTGGGGTGTGGAAAGAACTGGCGCTTGCACCTCAGTTGTAGGCATGATGGTCTAGTAATATATTAGTACGATGTGCGATGTCATGTTGTTGTATGCAGGCGATGCCCTGATTGCAAGCCAAGTTCTTATACTCTGAATACTAAGAATGATTTGAGTTTTACCCAATTGGTCAAGAAGATATTTTTTTTTGATCTCAGCTTGAAGTAAAAATCACGAGACCTCTCTCTTTTCTTCAATTGATTGTCTCACTCGGCCCAATTTCTAGGCATAGGCCTATATACTACCACTGTGCCCTGAGTGATGTCCCGCAAAATGTATTCGCCTCTTTGAACGGTACGGATATTGGACACATTCTGCTCCAAAACAAGTATCCGCTCATTTTCTTTTCCCACAACAACCGAGGTATGATTTGGATTGCCGACAATCTTTACACTTCCGCGGGCCGCGTTTTCAAACCGAGCACTTTCAAATTGCAAAATGTCTCCGGGTCGAATTTCGTCCATGGGTTCCTGTATCACGGAGAGCTGGCCAGTCGATCCAGAAACCTTTAAGATTGGGTATCCGTGGTGGTAGTATTGAGAAACAAACGCGTGTTTTCCACATCCTTTCTCAAGTGCAATCTTGGCCAAGTCCCAGCACTCTCCAGTACCCACCTTCTTTTTTAAATGGTGCTCACACCATGACACAATGTGGTCTCCAAACTGTGAGCTGTAGTTCATCAACTCTGTTTTTGTAGGTACTTTTACCTCAATAGGTGACGGCGTGGAACTCACAACTTGTACACTTGCATGTGCAGTATCGTCATTCTTCCATTTTATGGCATACTCAGCTCGTGACAAATCGGGGAATGTCACTAGGAATGTTCGGGTGAAGTCAGCCACACTAACTCCTGCTGATGAATACGTGAACGTTTCATATTGTGTCGAGTAGTTGAGTTTTTGAAGCGCCTTGATTTGCTCGAGTGTGCTCCCACTAGCGAAATAACCGGATGATATTTCGAAATCAAGTTGAGGCGGTTCCGCTGCTGCTTTTGGCAAGGGTACTGCGACCCTTTTATAGTTTCTGGGTGCTGGGGGTGGTGGCGGAGAAGGCGACACTCGAGAAGGAGCCTGAATTGGTTGGTTTTTGACCGCTTTTGGCGGAGGCGTCGATGTGACCAGTATGTTTTTGGCCGGTTTGGGAGGTTTTAGCTTGAGATTTTGTGGCTTCTGTTGAATCTCTTCTTTCACAATCTGTGGCTTCGAAACCTCTGCTTTCAAAGGTTCTGGCTTTTTTTCTGGCTTTTTCGGAATCTCTGGTTTCGAAAATTCTGCCTTTTTCAAAATCTCGGGTTTAGCAGCTTTTGTCGGACCCGACACTTGAGGCGAAACAGCTTGAATCTCTGGCATTGATTTGGCGCCAATCTCGGAAGACTGTCTCGTTGATACTTGTGGAGATTTTGTCCTTTCAAGTCGCAAATTAGCAATTTCTGCCGCAAAGTTAATCTGCCCTGGAACACTTTTTGGTTCCGGCTTCATTTCTGTTTCTGTTTTTGCTGCCAAAGCCTGGGACTTTTTTGGTTTTGGTGGAGGAGCCTTTTTCAATTTGACTTCATTGCCCAAAGTCAAATCGGGTACTGAATTTGAGCTTGCAGCTGACATAGTTCTTGGAGGTGGCGGAGAAGGCGCTGCCAGATTCAGATGGAGAGACAGGGTCAGTTGAGCGGCATCATGACCCCGTGAAATCAGCTGAATAGGAGATTCGACTTTTGAAGGAAACTTTTCTGAACGCAATTCTTTGGCTGTAGAGTCGAATCTTCTTGGAGGTGGAAGACCAACCTTCGAAGGATCTAACTCTGTATAACGAACCAGTCTGGCATTTGGTTCTGCCTGATCATGATCATATTGCTGTTTGGTTTCCTGTTTAGACACTTGCGGGGCCTGTGCAGAATATGCTGGAGGAGCTTGAGCCAAAGCCCCACTGGACCGAGTGGGCAATTGTGGAGCAGACAGAGGTTTTGAGTTCGTACTCGATGCTCCCCTATTCTTGTGGATTGGAGGAGGAGCAAACATGGATGCATCAGGAGCAGGTTTGGGTACTTTGACTTCACCATCACCACCTGCTAAATCTGTAACTTCTGGAACTGGAATTGGACTTCGTAGGTATTGCTTTGGAGCGGGTTGGTTTGGAACATCTTGAGCGGGATATAAAGCTTGGACTGTAGCTTGGTTCATATCCTGGTTTGTAGCTTGGTTCATAGCTTGGTTTGTAGCTTGGTTCATATCTTGGTTTGTAGCTTGGTTTGCAATTTGGGGTAACCCTGAGCCGGGGGCCTGCCCCTGTACAGAGCCAGTTCTAGGTGGAACCATTGGAGGAACGGAAGTGGCCTGCAGATATGAGGGTATTTGAGCAGGATCATTTTGTTCATGAGCCATACTTTGGGGCTGATCTGTGGAAGTTTCAGACTTTTGTCCACTTCCTTGCAGGTAAAATTGCTGGACATGAGGATTGGCCACTAAGTTACCAAAGGTTTGCAAATGAGGCGCTACCTGTTGAAACGTGTTGAGTTGGTTAGAAAAGCTACCCGTTGATGCAGAGCCTTGGGTTTGACTTGGTGCTTGACTTGGTATGTGGCTTGCAAGTTGTCCTAAATGGCCTGCAAGTTGTCCAATTTGACTTCCTGTTGGGCTTCCTATTTGACCCTGTGCTTGTCCCAATTGACCTGTTTGGGCTTGACCTGTATGACCTGCCTGGGCTTGGATTGAATTCTGGTCCTGAGTCTGAGGCATTGATGAAGGAATTGGATTATAATGAACTTGTTGATTCTGAACAGGAGTTGACGGAACAAGCTGGGCTTGAGGTTGAGCCTGGCCTCGACGAGGTGGAGCGGGCATTGCATGGAGTTGATCCTTGGTTAACGTAGGAACGGCCCCTGGAACATAATCGATGGTTTCTTTTTCTTTACTGCTTTCGCCGGATCGATTTTTGTATGTCCTATAACCAGCAGTTCCCAATGATTTGGTCCCGTGACCTACCCCTTTAGCTGTAGCCACGCCTGCTGACTTGAATTTTCCTTTGTTCTGTTCCCAGAATGACATGTTGCGGTGGAATACTGAGGGCGCGCGCACTCATGGTACATAGCGTTCCTGCAGCTATGCCCCATATACTTACCAGATATAATTAAAAGAAGTTATGGAAATTTTGATGGGAATCTTTAGGGAGAATTTGATTTCCGTTTTGGATGGAGAAATAGAAACGAAAATGAGTAGAAAAAAAATTAATTGTTGTCAGCGATGAAACTAGATGTTTTACGGTAATTTGGGCGTGGGTGCAAAAATTGTGAAATTTGAAAAAATTATCACTGATCATGATAAAAAATTAAGTTGGAATCAATTGGTACATATGTAGATTTGGCCAATTATTTGGGAAATACTAATCCGAGGGCAGCCCCACGTGACTTGCCCGACTTCCGGGGCCAATATACAGTTCCGACCTATTGAGAGGGGTCATTTAAACCGTTTCAATTGGCAAAAAAAAAACGACGTAGTTCTGACCTATGATCGTGTATATATCCTTAAAAATACCACTCAACCGGAAAAGCCGGTAAAATCTTCATAGCGTGGGCCAAGTCAGTACCCCCGGAACTGGACCCCGAGTCACGTGATCGTTCCAAAATACCAATACTGACTACGCTATTTGTACCACGGTAATCAAGACAGAAACAAAAGGTATCGACCTGAGATTTGGGCCACTCACAAAACTTGATTTTGGGTCCGAAGATGATTGAATTTAAGTGATTCATTGAAAAGTCTCGCAAAACGATAGTCACGTGCTCAACACTTGTCACGTGCTCAACACTTGTCACGTGCTCAACATTAGTCACGTGCTCAACATTTGTACGAAGATCAAGCGATAACAGCTTTCCTAAGCCATGGCAAGAAATGAAGCAAAACCCTTGAATTAATAGATTAATGGGTTGAAGATTCTGAAAAAAATTAAGGTTAGATGGGTGTTCTGCAGGACGGCCCAGCTCACTTCAAATGACCCATTGATTCAAAATCAACCCTATTTGCTAAACCATCTGACCAATTGCTTTCAAACCTTAAATCCGTCTTTCTCAATCAAGTGACCGTCCGAAACACTCATTAAGAAAGACGAATGGAAAGAACCAGAAGCGGTGTTAGAATCCAGGTTCTCTTCTGGATCCTTTTCTGATTCTGATTCTGATTCTGATTCTGATTCTGATTCTGATTTTGATTCTGATTTTGATTATGATTCTCTAGATCAATGTTAGTAAAGCCATCTTAACACAATGCTCATCCTGCCATTAACACCAAAAAGACTCCATGAAGCTTAGTCTCGAATGGCACCTTTATCATGCGTTGGTGCAGTTGGTGCATCTAGTGCTCCAAAAATACATCCGGACACCAGATCCAAATAGATCAATATACTCCTGCAAAAAAGCCCAGTTTTTTGTAGAAAGTAATCTGCAAAGTTTTTTTCGGATTAATTTTTGGCAGTTCCAAATTTCATGGAATCATCCCACTACGAGCACCAAGAGGTAACTCATCACACTACCAACAGCAAGACCAACACTTAAAAAGACAGTAGTAAAGCCACCAGCAGCTTCTTTTTCCTCGGCACCGTCACAATGATCACCCACAATCATGAAACATGAAGTGGCCAATTGGCCGTTGGAGAGCCCAAAAAGGAAATTGAGCATGATATACCACGAATCCGACGGAATAATGGCCCCCCGACCCTGCGGATGGATATTGCAGGTAAGAAACAACGGAATAAAAGCAAAACGGGCCAACGAGTAAAGAAATAAAACACGTGGGCTTCGAATGAGAACACGTGAGTTGGGCAGGCCACACCAAATACGGCCAGCCAAGTCGCCCACATTCCACACCAAGTAAATGAACGGAATAAATATGCTTTTCTTAAACAAAAGAAACTTCAGGTCTTTGTGCACTGACTCCACTACCGACGCAAACACAGGAAATGAAAGTGTAATAGAGAAGGTGAAGAAGATGGTCAAGACTATCAACTTAAGCTTGGACCAGAGCACTGTAAAGGGAACATGCGATTGTTGAACCAACTCTTCGACCATTTCAATCGTTTGATCGTTACTGCAATTTTCAGTATCATCCTCCATTATATTTGCCAACACCTGATATTGCGATTCTTTCTTATGGTAGCCACAGAGCGAGAGAAGGAGAATTGAAGCCACCGAAACTAAACTGGCAGTTATGTAGTACATGAAAAGCCCGTAGTTTTTATCAAGGTAGTAATCATCGGAATGTGCAGTTGTGCCAAAAATTCCCTGGTGATTTCGGTCGCCAATAAGCAATATTGACATTATCAATGCTATTGATGGAAGAGTTCCCGCTATAGCCTGGCCCACCATCACAGCGTTCGTATAAAGTTGACCTAAAACATTAACTGTGGCCATAGTACCGTTTTGAGCCATACACGTAGCGATAGCACTGAGAAGTACCATAAACATGAGGCCTGTGAAGAATACCGTATCCTTCATTTTAATGAAAACATCCATAGTACACGAAAATGCCATAATAACAAATATTGCAATGGTAAGTCCCAATCCAGCATTAATACGGTACTTGTAGTCTGCACCTTTCTGTTTTTGTGATAACATGTAATTGAAAGTTGTCAGGGCAATTGTCGATACCGACATCATTGTGGACGAATAGATCTTGACCAAAGCCGGCGAGTGTAAAAATCTATCACCATAGTATGCCAGGGCACTGAGGTAGCAATTCCAAGGCCAAAGAAGAGCAATTCCTATAATGGTGAACGTGGCGTATTGAAGCTGAGAAAGAACAACCTTGAAACCGAAAAAACGCCACACCACCGGGTCATACACCGCCGCCACCGCCGCCGCCAGATGTACTTGTGTCATATCTTGTAGCTCGAATGACTGAGGGAAGGAAGTGGGGGAAACCAGTTTGGAGGCGTCGCTCAGGATGTTTAACTTGTCTGATATCAGAGCGACGCGCATCTCCGAGGCCTGCACATAAAGCCCCGATAACCAAACCTGAACCAATAATTCAATTAAAAATGTCACTCTTTAAAGACGAAGATATTTTTTCTTAATTTTTCACGATAAATAGATGAGATCTTTTTTTCTTGTTATCTTTTTTTCTTTCATTTTCAACCGGAAATTGGTCTAGAGAATTGTATTAGTCTAGAGAATTGTATTGGTCCGAGGGTTTTTCTTCCAGATTAAACAATGACCAGTAAATCAACCAGTTTCATCCTTTTGTTCCATATTTCGATTCTGCATTTCTTGTAGATCTTCTAAATCCTTTGACATCTTCAATAACACAGTCATTAATAAATAATTCAGCTCCTTTATGGGTAATTTCAATGGCAGAAAATCACCCAACCAAAAATTTTCCTCAGAAAGATCATGGACTTGGAAATATTCAAGCAATTCTCGCCATTCCTTTAAATCATACTCTTTGCTAGGATGATCCATTAAATTGACAAATAACTTTTCGAAAGCACTCAAACTTTTGCTGATTTCTTGCGTCTTGAAAAGTTGGGCTTCCTGTGGCGTACTAGGTACAGGAGGAGGTTCTTTTTTTGGAGCAGGTTCAGGATCATCAAGTTGTTTCTTAACGGAATTATGAGAAAAAAGCCCAATATAAGTTTTGAAACTAAAAGCATTCGAAGTAAAGTTGTCAACCTTGAGCGCCATGTCGTAGATATGATCACCTGCATTCAGCACCAAAATAGTCATTAAAGGAACAGCAGCAATGGCCCAAATGATGAAAAAGACGCGGCCCAAGCGGGTTTCAGGGTGGAAATCTCCATATCCAATGGTAAGAAGACAAAGAAAACAGAAATATACCGCATTGAAGTAGTTCCATTTTTCAATTCTTGAAAATCCCAATGCTCCAAGAAGAGAAAACAGAATAAACACGGCCACAGTCCAAAGAAGCAGTCGTTGTGACTGGTGAGCCTGGACTTTTTGCCGGATCCGGCGAATAGCAGCAAAAGAGGCTTTATCGGTGAGATTTTCTGTATTCAAATTCATACCATTCAGAGAATTCAGAACATTCAAACGGTCATTTTGATCTGCAAAATTGGAGGGTCCAGACAATTGTTCACGAGCCATCTTTTTCAATGTCTTAAGCCGAATCAGTTCCACATGGTGCCAAAATATACTGGGTCCAGCAGATGTAAGTACAACCTGACGTAGAACAGAAACAATAAGACCCATAATGAGTACACCCACAAAAGAAAATGCCAATGCATATACTTTGGCTCCCGCAGTCTCAGGTACAACATCACCAAGCCCAATAGTCAACATAGACACAGTACAGTAATAAAGAGCACTCCCAAAGGGAAGATCAGGAATGAGCTTTGAAACTGCAACAGTACTAACAGCTTGCCAAACACAAAAAGAGATGGTGAATGACATAAGCAGGCGCTGTTTGCGGGTCAAATTGAGCGTGGCTGGATATTTCTGACGCCAGTATCCAATATAGTTCAACAACATAATGAGCAGGCATAAATAATACATTCCAACAGTAAACACAGCAAGCCAAAACCCCTCAGTATATATTAGACCAGGCATTGGATCTCGAGCAGTCACAATAATGCCTGCCATTAAAAGGGTGGCTGCAAGAATCCAGCAAATAATTGAAGTACACTGAGTAAAGGAGTAACGGAAAAGACCCAGAAAGTTCAACACTAGAGAAACATTGCCAAGAATCCCTAAAATAAATGATATAATATTTAAAGGGAGTACTGGGTGAGTTTCAGCGTGGTCTCGACGGAGAATGGGGTCATAGCGCCAATTCTGAATGAGTCCAATCAATGATACTAAATTGGCTAATGGAGCTAGACACGCCGAAATCAATGGGAAATATGCAGAAATCATGAGCCACAAAACAAATTGTCGTTCTCCTGGTTGAACGCTGAGATTAGTCACGGTGACCACGGGAATATGGAGAGAGTGTTGAAGAAAGAAGTGAGCCCGTCGAACGTCAAATGGCTCGTCATTTCGAAGCGCCGCCTGCCGTTCCAATTCCTCTATATGACTAGGGATAAGAATACATTTGAATTTGTCTTTGTATTTAAGGAGGGAATCTGATTTGAGAACCAGAATGGTGTTTTGTTGCAGATACCCGATGAGTTCCTTTGCGTCGGTGAATCTTCGTCGGAGCATAATAATTTTGGGAGATTTGGGGGAATGAATGGAGGAGAAGAGTGGGAAGTTTATGAATTTAGAATCCTTGGATTCCACGACAATTTGATGCTGGAGTTGTGTTGGGGATAGTGGGGTAAATAGTAGGGATTTTGGAGTGAGATTTGCTGTCTATGCATGGAAGCGCGCGGGCTCGTAACCACCGTTAAAAGAGTGGACCCACATAATTAGAATGAGCTTTATATTGGTTCTTAAAAATTATTATTACTTTCTTTGATACATTTGTAATAGAATAATGGAATTTGTGTGTAGTAGGAGCACGTGACCGGTATACGAATCCATATATCAGTAATTATCAGTACCATATATTTATTAGCTGTACATATCAGCATAGATGTACTCATTAGCCGTATTTATCAGCATGGATGTATTATAATACTTCACTTTATCATGTTTCAATATGTCTGTTCTCCAGTTTCGTGCCGGCACTTACTCTCGGCTATTTACATTAAAGTGCCACGGGAAGAGAATTACGCACATCTAACACGTACTTTCTCAAAAGATTCTTTTGAACAGAACGTTCAAGGCCAGTGACGTCACCATATTTACCCTTGGTAGTCAGGTCCAAAATCAGCCGTCTCTGTTCGGAATATTCTGGTGACATAAGCTTATCCAAAATAAGCTTAATATGCTGCATACGATTCTCCATCACCGTCAAATCCTTTTCACTCTCGTTAATGTCTGCATGGAGCACTGGCTCGGACGAAGGCCAATTCTCAATATTATAGCGCTGTTTAATCTCAGCCACTTGAGTCAAAATTCCCTGGTTATCTGCAAATGGATTACTATGGAAAGCCTTGGTAAGTCGATCCAAAGTCTTTAAATCTTCCACTTTAGTAATGACTTTTTCAATTTCGTCTTTTTTATCTAAAAACGCCTGCATGCGCTGCTGGTTCTCCAATGCCACTTTTTCCTTGGCCAAACTTTGATATTCGGCAAATTTCTGTCCCTTATTAACCTTCATTTCAGCCACAGCAAAATACTTTCGGGCTGAGATCTTGGGAATGCTTTCAATGCGGACGATATCGCCTTCTTTGCAGATATTTCCTTCATCGTGCACGAGATAATCCTTTCTCTTTAAAATTTCTTTGTGAACTAATTTATCATAGGCTTTGGTTTGAACACGGACCTTGACGGTCTTGTTCATTTTACCTTGTGACACCACGAGCCCGACGAAGTTTTGTTTGGCCATGTTGGATGTGGTTTTTAATTGTGATGTGCGGTTAAATTTTCAGAGTCGTGCGCACACCAAAAAGCAGGTGATCAAAACAAAAAAAAAAAAAAAAGGGTATAACCATAAACTTTATTTTGATTGCTGTTTCGTCTCTACTTCATTATATTCATCTATTCGATTCATTGATATTTTCTCCGCCTCAAAATTGGTGACATTTTGTCTAATTCCAGCAAGAATTTCCATGAAATTGCCAAAAGTCATGAGCACTGGTTGTTTCATAGAACTGGGCATCTAATGTACTCTTTCAGTCTCTAACTTTCGGTCTCTAAATTTCAACTTTTAGTCTCTGATTTTTAGTCTCTAACTCTTTAACTTTCAGCTTTTTTTAGCCTGTTTTTAGCCCGTTTTTAGCCTTTTTTTAGCCTTTTTTCAGCTTGTGGATTAGTCTTCCATCTCAAGCTCTAAATTTCTTTAAAGCATCCTTGAGCTTTTTAAGCATTATCTCATTTTCATCCTTGGTTCCAATGGAAATCCGTAAAGCGCCCGTACAGTTCAATTCGGAGCCACGGAACCGTACAACCACAGACTCTTCAGTTGCCAAGTAATTGTAAACGTTTTTCGCCGTTTCATTACATGGAACACCAGCCTTGTTTAAAATTTCCACAAGAATAAAATTTGCATCCATGCCACCAATATTCTTACCAATACCTTCCATTTTGGCAAGCTCATTGGCCACAACAGCTCGCTGAGTTCGAATCAGACACACGTGGCTAGCCATTACTGAAAGCCCCGAATTATCCGTACTTCTCATAGCCACAGTTGATGTCAACAGCGAAATGTTATATGGATACTTCATTGCGTTCAAAATCAACGAGAGCTCCTCATTGCAAAAAGTGATTCCAAGTCGAATACCCGCAAGTCCAAATGATTTGGATAAAGTTTGTAAAACCACAAGATTTTCGTATTGATTGACTAATGTGGCCATGGACTGCAGGTGGCCATGTTCTGCCTCCTCGGTGAAGTCAATATACGCTTCATCCACAACAATGAGCCCATTCCATAGTTTTTTGGCCTTCTCCACAAGCCCAATAATTTCAGAAACAGAAAGTAATTTAGCAGTGGGGTTACCCGGCGAAGTAACGTAAATCAACTTAATACTTGGATCACCTTCCACGGCGGCAAGAATAGCGTCACAATCAACTTGAAAATCAGGCACAATTAATGGTACCTTGACCAATTCCACATCATTAACACATGCACATATCGAGTACATACCGTAAGTAGGAGGACATACCAAAAGTTTATCTTTTCCAGGGACACAAACACAGCGTAAGAGCATATCAATGCTTTCATCCAGGCCTACCCCTAAACATAAGTTTGAAGGGGTAATTTTTGAAGCGGTTTTCAAATGGACATTTGGCGCCAGGTTTCGGAATTCCACAATTTGCTGTTTCAACTCAATTTGGTGTGGGTCAGGGTAGCGGTTAAGCTGCAAGTCGTGCTCCCAGGAAGCTATGGACTCAAGCGCCGGGCCATGGGTATTTTCATTTGCATCAAGAAGAATGCCCTCTTTGAAATCGTCACGTGCACAACGGTATGGTTCAAGGCGGGCGATATTGGGGCGGATTAATGTTTTGAGGTTGTACATTATAGTAGTATTTAAAGCTTGGTGACTCAGCGAGATAAGCGCAGCTGGTGCGGCTCTGTGCAGGAACCCTCCACTGTCTGCAGGAGCAAAAGGGTAGCAGTTGTGTTTTGGGGTAATTTTTGAATAGGTTCAATGAAATGAGCTAATCCTTTTTTTTCGCCTTTGATTTCTTTCGCTTTTCAGATTGATTGCCGGACTTGTGTTTTTCAGTTTTATGCTTTTCAGTTTTATGCTTTTCGGTTTTGGATTTGCCCTCGGAACTGACCCATCTGCGGGCGGCTTCCCGGTCCGAAAAATTGCCCAAAACAGGAACAGCCAAAGTGTCGGCTTTCGCTTTGGCCACCATCTCGGCCTGATTGGGCTTTGCGTTTCCTGAATCCATAGCGTATCCCCGGAGAAGCGGCGGGCGACCCCGGACCTCTGAAGTCGGCTTGGTCACGTGATCCAGGCGACCCACCGGAGCACTGGTACATACTGGAGCTTCCGTCACCCGAGAACTTTTCCGGCCCCACGGAAGCCGTCCAATAAACTTGCGCCAACGACTCTCGGAGGTCGTCCTACCCTCTAAACCACCCTCGAATGGCCGGGGGTCGACTTCATGCAGGAGCGCTGCCCCCGAGACTGTATTATAGTTTTCCTCACGTGCAACCAATAAAGACGAGCTATCAAAAATGGTGCTATTGCTAAGGAGACAAGACCAGCGTTGAAAGGCGGGGAGAGTGGTGGCGCCATCACGTGCCATCAGAGGAAAGAGGCTGGAGGTGCTTTTACGCATCCACGTCATGCCTGCAGTCTCATCTCTGGTGAGGGACTCTATGGGAAATTTTTCTTTTTGCAGGTGTTTTTTCTCTTTGGACGTGAATTCCTTGCCAGAATCATGATCAATAAAATTGTTGGTTTTGGTGCCATTTTCGAATTCAGAGAGCTCATTGGCTGGCCTTGGAAGGTTCACATCTTTAGAACTCCTTTTTTCGAATATCTGGCCGCTTTCGGCAGAATTTGCTTTGATTTCAGCAGAATTTGCTTTGATTTCAGCAGAATTTGCTTTGATTTCGGCAGATTTATCTCCACTTTCGGCAGAGTTACCTCCCTTTTCGGCAGACTTGGGCCCTTCTTTTGCAAACTTATCTCCCTTTTCGGCAGACTTTTTCCCCTTTTTGGCAGACTTTTTTTCCGTCGACTTTTCTCCCTTCTTCTTCTCCCTTCTTGTCTCCCTCCTCTTTTCCCTTTCTCTCAGTTTCCTTTCCTCCTCACTCTTAAACGGATCTTCGGTTTGAACAGGAATTAGCGAAAGATCTGACGTTGGGGGTTTTCGAATTGGTTTCCACGGTACTTCAAAAATATCCGTGTCTAACTCCTTTGGGTCGCCGGTCACGTGCAAAGTATCAGAGCTCTCGGCAGCTTCAGACTTTAATTCCGAGACAAGCCGCCGATGATTCTCTTTCTTCAGAGCTCTTTTCTCCTTTGGACCGAAAAACCCAGCGAGATTAGGATTGGAGAGACGAGACCGAATTCCAGATCCGATGCTGGAAGCCAGAAGGCGTTTTTGCAGTGGAGTATAATTTGGAGCATTTTCGGGCATCTGTGGCAAATCATCTTCGAAACGCTCAAAACTTGCACCATTTAGCCGCCGCACGAGTTCAATCATTGACAGATTTGAAATAGTATAGCTTGAACTTGCAGACTCTATAGAGCCTCTGCTTTCTCCGCACGAGATTTCAAGCATATTAGTAGTGAGTAGTTTGTGAGAGTGGGTGCAAAATGCAGCAGTGCGGGCGGCACACCCGTACACCAGATAAGGTATAGGAGACCGAGACCACTGAAGTGTATATAGACCAGACTGCAAATATGAACATATCTTTGAGTGTTAAGATATGAAGTGAGTGTTAAGACATGAAGTGAGTGTTTAGATAAGGACAATCAAAAACGCCAAAATCTCAGTATGAATCACAATCACAATGGAATCACAATGAGTAAAATCATAATCAGTATGGATATTACTCTTGACAGTGACATATCAGCCATTTGAAAGTTCCAGTTTCGGTGATGAAATGTTGAAGTATCACAAGTCACGTGATCTTCTCTTGATCCATCCCAGACAATTTTTCATAGTGGTACCTTATTGTACTCTAATGTAATTCCACATGAATCATCTGAAAAAATTTGGAACTTTATCATAATCGAAAAATCGAATAATAGCGGAGAAAAAAGATATCACAAACACATTGAAGGACTTCTGTTAAAGAATTTCTGTTGAGCCATGAATTATTCATTTGTAGATTCATGTAATAGTGGTGAATAGTAATGGCCAGTATTTCCACAATACCGAAATAATCCCCTATTCACTTCCCAAAGAATGGTACACTTGTTTCATAAAAGTTCACTTCGTAATCGCTGTGCTACTCTCTCCGCTAACTTCTGCTCTTCAAATGAGCTCAAACAACATGGATTAGTAACAACTAAGAAATAGGAGTTAAAACACGGGGTCATGGAACATTTTCGAAAAATCTTTCAAATCGATTTTGGTAGCATAATTTGGTAGTAAGTAATGAAAGTGGTGAAGATGTAATTATTAATAATTCAAGTAGCAGTTTGGTACGAGCAGATTTGGATCATAAGTAGAAAATCTGGTCAGAAGTAAAGTCTCGTATTAGAGTGGTGAATCTGGAAAAAGTCTCATAATAAAAGTAGTAATGTTGTAATAAAAAAATCACGTAAGAAATGTAGTAATCACGTAAGAAAATTATCCACCCTCAATCCTTATACAACGGCCGAGGTACGGGTGTGCGCACCAAACTCCAAACTTCACGTACACGTCACTCATACCACTACAATGGACTTTGATTTGAGATACGACCCCAAAATCAAGGGCATGGCCCTCGAAAACATAGAAAGCCCAGTTGAGCCAAAGCTCCAACTTGAACTTGATCAAATGAATACCCTCATTACCGAAATGATCGGCCTCAACGAACAGCACCCACCTAGACCGTCTCCAGAAAACTTTAACAAGGACATGTCCAAGATGATTCGCAAACTCTATGAAGGAGGAATTCAATCTTTTAAACAGGAGAAGTTTTCCGAGTCGGTCAAACAATTTACTATTGGTATTGAGGTTATCAATCGCAGAAATAAGTTTGAGGCATTCCAGGGGACGCTTCAAGAACTTAGTCTTTTGCTTATGAGCCGGGCAGATGCATACTTGAAATGCAAGGAATATTTAAAGGCATTTAATGATGCTGATATGCTTATCAATATGATGATGTGTACGCCTGAGAATTTCTTAAGAAGAGGCGTGGCCAATTTCTTTTTAGGTAATTATGAAGAGGCTCGTGCTGATTACCAGCGAGGCTTGGCTTTTGATGAGGATAATGACCGCTTGAGAACAGAGTTGAATATCTGTTTGGATACGATCTTGGAACAAAATGCCGATTACTTATGATTGAAGATTCTTTGGTGATGGCTGTGAGGCGTCATTTTTTACTGAATTAAGAATCAGGTTTTGAAACTGAAACAATCGAAGCAGTTAAAATTGGATTCTTCAAGTATACCGACTATTCAAACCAAAGCCTAGTGCTTCTCCTGGTATGTTATGGTTATTAATTGAACAAACTGGCTAATGAAATCTTTTTAAATATTCGTTTTGTCTATTATAGATTACACTAGTATCTTTTCTATTCCCTCCTTTCTTCCCTTCTTTCTTTCTTTCTTTCTTCTTCTTTCCTGCATATAGCCCCGCTACTCAAGCGCGTTACCACTTCACAAGTACACTACAACATGGCGCTACAGAGGGAGACGTTTATCGTACTTTCAGACGATGAAGAACCGGCAACCCTCGGATCTGATGTACCCCTGGCTGTCCCCTCGGCCGTGCCCTCGGCTTTGCCCTCGGCTTTGCCCTCGGCTTTGCCCTCGGCATTGTCCTCGGATCTGCAGCAAAGACCACCAGAGCAGGTCTCGGTGGCCAACGAGCCCATTGTTGTCATCAGCGACGAAGAAGAGGAATCCTCGGATTATCCGGATCAAAACCTCCTTGAACTACAACAGCAAAGAATTCCGGCATTCAATAGACCCCCCAACGAAGAAAGCCAAATCAACAACCATAACTCAAACACCCAACAAAGAAAGACTTCTGTCCAAATGCAAACATTCCAAACAGGAAATATCAACTCTAATCAAGAAGTTAGAAATCTTGTTCGAAGCAGAGCAGATTTTGAACTGGAAGGCGAGAGCCTGAAACCAACTAAAGGCGTGAATCAACGCCAAGTTTCAAATATGGAAAGTGATAGCGATATGATAGTGGATTCAGAATCTGATACAGAGGAATCCACAAAAAAATCTTCCAAATCCGGCAACTTTGGTCCGTCTTCGCCGGTAGATGCCATGGAAGTGGACTCAGATGATGAAATCGCCGTTCTTTCCAAAGAAGAAGCAGAGAGGATCGGCAAATTCAAAAAAACCTCTTTCGAAATACCCCAAAGTGCCATTTCTACACCAAGACCACAACCAGAGTTCAATCAGCCGGTTCCTGTCTTTCATGCGGGAGCACATGCAGCGGAGAGTGGTCAATCGGCGGAAACTGCCGCACAGGACCGGCTGATCCGATCATATTTTGAGCCGTTTTCGCTTCCGGAACTTCTTCAGCATGAAACAAATCTCGGCCGCCAATATTCTGGGCTCACCGCCGCTCGTGATCAGGTTCTCAATGAAATCTCCGACCTTCGTAGTCAAATGCTGAATTTGAGCGAAGATACATCTCAGCGAGGAGTCTTGATGCGATTAATTAGTGAGAAACTTGATCAGGCTGATGATGCAATCTTACGGTCCAAGAAAGTGAGAAGATACCTTTCCATTTTGGCCAGCGTTAAGGATGTTAAGATGTATCCTCAAAAATACGCATATCCACATATGCCTGGTCTGTATCCAGAAATGCCTGGTCTGTTTCCACAAAATACATTCAACGGACAAAATGGAGCTCATGGGCAATCCAACGGCGTTTTTGGTCAGTACTCCATCTATAATGGGAATATGGGTACGCTGAACCTCAATCCATACATGAAAATCGGTGCACCTCCCAATGCCGATCACGAGCATCTTGAACAGCTTTTCAATGATATCACAAAGGAAGAAGATGTGCAGGGTATGGCACCTACTCCAGATACTTTACTGTGTCAACTTTTCGACCACCAACGACAAGGCCTCAATTGGCTTCTCAAAAAAGAACAATCTAAATCTGGATGTATTTTAGCAGATGATATGGGTTTGGGAAAAACAGTTCAAACCATAGCGCTAATTGAGTCCAACAAATCCAACGATGCCACGCGCAAAACTACACTTATTGTAGGCCCCGTGTCGTTATTACGTCAATGGTCTGCAGAGCTTCAGAAGAAAATTAAACGTGAACATGCATTGAAAGTGTGTTTATATATTGGCAAAAACCGCAAGAAACTCAGCTCTTTCGGGCACCTCCGACGTTTCGATGTGGTTTTGATCTCTTACACCACGCTAGCTTCCGAATTCAAGCAGCATTTTTCCGATGCTCTTGATGAAGCTTTAGTCACAAAACATCAGAATTTGCTTCCGGATCGATATAGTGGTGGGCGGTCATATCGATCGCCATTTTACTCGAAAGATGCAGTCTTTTTCCGGATTGTATTAGATGAAGCTCAGTCCATCAAAAACAAATTATCTTTGACATCCAAATCCGTGGCACTTTTAACGGCCATTCATCGTTTATGCTTGACAGGTACGCCTATGCAGAACAATATTGAGGAACTTTACCCAATTCTTCGGTTTCTCCGATCGAGACCTTATGATGACGAAAAAAAATTTAAGCTGGATATTTCCGTACCGCTTAAAAGCAACAATGAAGAAGATAAATATGAAGTTAGTCAACTGATGCAAAAGCTACGAGCTGTTTTGCTGGCTATAATGCTTCGACGCACCAAAAATTCCAAAGTCGACGGCAAACCGCTTCTTCAACTTCCGAAGAAAACAATCGAACTTGTTTACGTGACTATGGAAAGTGAAGAGAAGGCATTTTATGATGATCTTGAAAGAGGAATCCAACGAAAAGCTCGGAAATTAATGGAAACATCGGCTCTGTCAGGAAATTTTTTGGTTTTGCTTCTTCGGCTTCGTCAGGCATGCATTCACCAGATCTTAGTACAAGTTGGCGAGTATCACCAAGCAGAACAACAACGGGCCATGGAATGGAAAAACATGTACCTGTGTATTGAGGAAATGACTCGAGAAGCCAAACAGAATGTCAGCAATATTTTGAAAGCCGGAAAATCGCCTCATTCGGAAATTGTGGATCTTGATTCTGAAAATTCAGGTAATATGAATACAGGAGAGGCCCAGCTCACATGTCCAATATGTTTTGATGTGGCCGGCGAAAACAATATTGTTCTCTTCTCCAGATGTGGTCATGCTATCTGTGATGCTTGTGTGGATGAATTATTTGCCCAAGGAGAAGATGACGAGACTGCAGCCTGTATGACATGCAAACGGCGAGTCATCCGTCCCGATATGGTATACTTTTCTGTTTTTTCCAAGGTGGTTTACGAAGGCTACGATTATGAACGCATGTCAAAGACATATAGTTCTAGTCTGAAAAAACTTACCAATAGTCAGAAGTTTGCTGCGGTGCTTGGACCAGAAAAACAATTTTCAATGTCGGCCAAATTGGAAAAACTTGTACAGATGGTACAAAATATTATTAGCGATACGCCTGATGAAAAAATCATTGTGTTTTCCCATTTTGTGATTACCTTTGATTTGCTTCAGCTTCTACTTGAACGTCTGGGAATCGAGTATCTTCGATATGACGGATCTATGAACATTGATGAAAAGAATAGTGCCATTAGCGAATTTTACGAGGGCTCGGCCAGAGTCCTTTTAATTTCGCTAAAAGCAGGAAATGTTGGTTTAACTTTGACTTGTGCAAATCATGTGTTCTTGATGGACCCATTTTGGAATCCTTATGTGGAGGATCAGGCCATGGATAGAGCTCACCGGCTTGGTCAACAAAGGCCCGTGAAAGTTTATCGACTACTCATTAAGAATAGTGTGGAGGATAGAATCACTGAATTACAGGCCAGGAAAAAGGAGTTGATTGGCTCGGCTATGGATGAAAATGCTTTAAAGAGCAGCAGTTCTTTGGGCAGACGCGAGCTTGGTTATTTGTTTGGCTTGAATTCGTTGCTGGTGAATGATTGATGATGATTTTGAATTAAAGCTCCATTTTAATGATTCTTTGATCATTTGATGAGCCTCACTTCAATTGCTTCTTCTCGTTAATATGACTATGGATCAAGACTGCATATCATCTTTTACCATTGATCACCCCAGATTTTTTGGAAATTGTTCATTGTTTTTGGAAGCAAGGAACATCGAAAAATTGTTAAGCTCGGAATTTTTGTACTTTCGAAAAAATTCGGGCCCAATCATCCTGCAGCACTATTTGGTCCTGCACACAGAGCTCCCACGCCAAAACAGGCTCAAAATCAAACCCGTATTTCTCCAAAGACTTGCAAAGATAGATCAGCTGGAGAAGTACGCCGTCGCGCTGTCCACGCGTATCTTCATCAGTAAGATCGGAGGGTAATTGGGTCTTCATTTCCTGCACCAAGAGCCCAATCAAGTTTCGAAGGTACAGGTGGATTAAAACCCGGTCATTTGTGGCGTGGTCAGAATCAGCGCCTGCCCGGAATATAGCGTAATAAATCGAAAGCAGATTGAAAAGATATTCCCGATATACCTCGATATAACGCTTCAAGTAAGTTAGTTTCCGGAGCTTCAAAAGCGGCTTTAAAGTTGCCACTTCTGCAGTAATAAAGCGAAATCGGGAGTTAAGGTAGAGTATCAGGAGCGACTTGGCCCGGACTGCAGGCAGTACTGCCTCTCCTGCACCGAAATCACCCAAATCTGGCCGGTTCAAGATCTGGAAGATTTTAAGAATGTTGCTTTGCTTCAAATTTGTGTTAAGAAGCTTAACAAGGCCTCGACACATATTCAGAAGCTCGGCCCGGACCCGACGCTCTATGTGCAGGAACGTCGTTTGCAGAGGAAACTTAATACACAACATTTTGACAAGTGTATGAATCTCAAGCGCCTCCTGGTAGTTCCCCTGTAGCACACAGATCTTACAGAGTGTAGGAAGCTCAAGCACGTCAAGAATGGGGTCGATGGAGAAAAACACCTGGTCACGTGCGAGGTCACGTGGCTTGCGCCCCCGTAGATGCCAATTCCCCGAATCAACAGCGATTGCCCCAAGCCGAGCCCCGATATCTTGTTCGAGGCGGTTTGCTGCCGAATTGAGGCTGCGGCTACATTCAATCACCAGTTCCCTATTCAGGTTTGTTAGCGCCGCAAGCTGAACGTCAATCTGCCGTTGCTGCAGGTCCAATTCGGCAATCTCTTCGGTAAGTGTCTTGCCGCCACCTTGTGAATTGCTAGTGAAAGATTCTGTGGAGAGAAGCTGGTCGTTGACGAATAAGTCAGCGAAGTATTTGGACACGTGACTCGTGAGCTCGGTGTTAGAGTGTAGGTGTGCGAGTACCGACGGATCTAGGCCATCCTTAAGAGTTTCTATGATGAGATTTGACATTTGCGGAGACTCAGGGGTTAACGGGTGTGGAGATTTTGAAGAAGGCTTGGTTTGAGGGGGACTTTTAGGTGTAGAGATGTGCGGGCCAAGAGAGCAGCACGTGATGAAAAATAGGAACACGTGACTGTGCACGTGACTGTCCGCGCGGAAATGGCCGTAGTGATACTCACCCCTACAAACCACCAATGGAAGGCTTGTTTTTCAACATCGACTACGGGTTTGTCGAGGGAGTCGTGCGTGGCTACAGAAACGGTCTTTTGACCGGTAACCAGTACGCCAACTTGTCCCAATGTGATACTTTACAAGACTTGAAGTTGCAATTATCCGCCACCGATTACGGAAACTTCTTATCGTCCCAGGGCGGCGTTTTGTCCACATCAATCATCCAGGACAAGCTTTCTAAGCGCATGTACTCGGAATTCCAGTACTTGCGGAGCCAGGCATCTGGAAAGTTGGCCAAGTTCTTGGACTACATCTCTTATGGCTATATGATTGATAACGTTTCGTTAATGATCACGGGAAGCTTGCACGAGCGGGACTTGGCGGAGATTTTGCCCAAGTGTCATCCACTCGGCTGGTTTGATACTTTGCCTACTTTATCTACAGCCACAGACATTGATTCGTTGTATAATGTGGTGTTGGTAGATACTCCTTTGGCTCCCTTCTTTAAGGATTGTCTTTCACTTCGGGATTTGGATGACTTGAACATTGAGATTATTCGGAACAAGCTTTACAAAAATTATTTGGAGGCGTTTCTTGGCTTTGTGCAGACTGAGTTTGCTGGCCCTGATTTAGAGATCATGACCAAGTTGTTAAACTTCGAGGCCGATAAGCGAGTTATCAATATTGCTCTTAACTCCTTGAACAATGAAGAGTTGACTTCTGAAGATAAACTTGCGTTATTCCCTGAGTTTGGTCAGTTGTACCCTGTCTACCATCGGTCGTTGGCGGAGGCCGAGGAGGTGGAGCAGATCAAAGGTGTGGTTGAGTCTATTGGTGAGTTCAGTGAGATCTTCAGCGACTCTCAAGGTGGTCAGAAGAACATTGAGGATTGGTTTTACTTGTTGGAAATGAGATACAACAAGAACGCTTTTACCCAGCAGTTTACATTGTCCAGCGTGTGGGCATGGTTACGTTCCAAGGAACAAGAGGTTCGTAACATCACGTGGATTGCAGAGTGCATTGCTCAGAACCAGAAGAACAGGATTGATAACTATATCTCGGTTTATTAGGAAAGATTCCAGTCTACCAAATCGTCAAAGACCAGTCTAGACCAGTCAACCAAGGAAGACGTTAAATGTCATAAACATGATCACTTCAGTACGAAGCCTTCTGTTAATAAAAGTGCAATTTACATGATAATCATGGATAACGTTGCTGTCTTATATGCAGTACACCTTACTCATGCACACACATCTTTATATTACAGCTCGTTAATTCTTTCGTAACCCCGCTTTGTCGGAATCCTTAAACATTGGAGTCACTTTTATTATCAGTATTGGTTGCTCCTGTATATTGGGTGGTACTGCACTCAAGCGCACCTCTACATCGCTCGCCTAACTTATACGGGGATGCCCCTTTTCGTCCCGTCTTCTCCTCATTCTTCCGCCCACGACTCAAATGGCGACCCCCACCAACTTCTGCCGACCGGCACACAACCTCATGCTCTGTTTGCCGCTTCAACGGTTCACGTGGCTCATTTGGCCGAAGTGTTAGCAGCCATTACCGCCGTCCATCGCCACGCCCTCATGATCATGTCCCAAAATGGCGTCACGTTCTACCTGGAGTATAATCACATCATCAACTGCCACGTGACCATCGATGTATCTATGTTCTCTGCTTTCCGGTACGTGGCAGAGTCCGGGAGCCGAACGGAATTCGGAATTGACGCCCAGCTCATGAGCGATTCCTTTTCGGCAGCAGCAGCAGCCGTGCCTGTACGTAAGGGCAATGGCGACGGCGTCACGTGCTACCTTCGATATAATGGTGAAGGGACTCCGTTGATTGTGGAGTTTGAAGATCGGCTCATGAACGAAATGATCGAGTTTTCGACATTTTATCTCGAGCTTGAGTATCCTTATGGTCAGGAATCCAGTGAAGAGGATCGTGGGCTTATTCTTGACCATGCGGCGTTACATTTTGAGGTCATCATGAAAAGTGATATCTTAGTCAATTTGCTTCAGGATTTGCAGACCCTAGATACTCAAGATCTTTATATGCTTATCAGCAATATCGAAGACAATAACGCTGTGGATTTTGTTTCTAAGGGGACAATCGGATACCTGAAATTGGAGTATCCACGAGCTCGAACCGTGCTTCAGAAATTGGAGGTGTATGAGGATGCAGATGGCGAGTCTGTACCGACGCAAAAGACGATCCTTTGTGTGTTGGCATTTTCACCGTTTATTCGGATTTTTCGAGCGGTGAAACTCCTGTCTAAATGCAAAATCATGGAGGATTTCTCCGGCGTTCTCTCCATTCAATTGTTATGCAAAAATATTACATCCGCCAACAATCCAGGCACGCTCATTACGTTTAATATGTTGGAAAAGACCGATTTGGGCGACGGTTCTGTGCCTACTATGAAAGAACTTCGCTCCATTTTCGATGAGGCTGGATACAGGACCGATCAGGTATCGTACCAGACGTTTCAGGTTCTGGAAGAGGGAAAATCTGCTCCGGAAAATCTTCCTCTGCATTCTGTACAGAGCATCGAGCTTCCTTTCTTCCTATAGTCAATTTCATGATCTGGACCATTAATGTTTCGTATTTCATGATTTGGATTGTTAATTGTTTCAATTTTCATTATCTGGAACGTTAATTGTTTCAAGTTTCATGATCTGGAACGTTTATCTGTTTCACAGTCGTCTATGTTACCTGAGGATATCCGAGAATCTTCCAACACCTTGCTCCAACTTAAAGGTACGTCACCTTAAAAGCCATGGACATTGTCTCCTTGAATTTCTCTCGGAGGTTGTATCTCCGAGATCTAAGAAATTTCCCTCCCACAAACAAACATACGAGCACCAAAAGGATGGTGGGTGAGTTTTGGCCAATGGAGCGCTTGGCTAGCTCGTAAAAATACTTGATACGATGAATCAATGCAGCCTGTTTGTCCTCTTTTGGAGCCTCTTCCTCATTGTTAAGGTTTCTGCGAATCTGTTTCATCGACATATACTTCAAGTTTTTTTCCTGAGCTTCCTGGTGCTCCTTTTCTTTCTTTTTGGCAAGCATTTCGGCCTCGGCCTTTTTGGCCTTGTTTCTATTTTCCTGTGCTATTCTGGCCTCGTCGGCTTTCCGATTCTGGATTTGCCGAAGCTTATCTCTGGCACTGTGATTGTTGGGGAACCCATTTTCGAGAATGGCATTGGCTGTCTCAAAGTCGTCTGAGTCCGGTAGCACATTAAAGAGAAATAACTCAAACCAGCGCTGAAAAAAATCATTTTCAATGCTTTCAAGGTCGCCGATTTCGCTCAGAAGATTATGGTATGTGACCTTGAACTTCTCCACTATTGGCTCTCCCAAAATGCTCTGACAGGTGTAATACACCAAGAAAATCTGGTAAAGGAGTTCAGATGGAATATTGGCCGTGTTCCCATATATGACGTGCAATTTCCTGAGCAATTCATCGTTCTTAAGGCTCTCCATAATGTATTTCTTGTCGTGAGCAATCACTGAGCTATGTGCCGGTAAGAGAATGCCGACTTCCGTGAGATAAAGGCTGACAATCTTGATGAACGTTTTTTCCCGAAGTTGGTTGTTTTCAAAGCTTCGAATTCCGGCTCCATACGCTTTGCTGATAATAGCGAATGACTTGTTAAACTCCTTGTTGATGAAATGCTTGAGGGCCAATTTATAGTCGCTATACAAGAGCGACTCGCTTGAACTGCTGAGAGATTCCATGGTCCTTTTTTTTTTCTTTTGTTTCCTTTTGTTTTCTTGACTATAATCTGATTCCTATGCAGTTCTGGATTCTTTGCTGAAAAGCTATTGATGAATTGAGGTTTATTAATGCCGATGGTTTTATGGAGACTTTCGCGGGGTGCGGTGCGCCTGCATACAGCGCGGCGCTCGCCAGGCCGAGGCTTAATCTAAGAGCTGTTCTCCATAAATTGGCTGCAAATTTCCCCGGATTTGGCAGTACCAGTGGCGGCCATAATAAAAGGCAGCTCCTGCAGCCAAGCATCCTGTTCCAACCACTGGAAAGCACCAATAAGGGATGGCACCATGAATGTATGATGTCGGGGGAGGAACAAACGGAAAAATTGCCAAAAAGAGATTTGCAATTAGAAACACCACGATACAAACCCATGGGGCAGAAAATCGGCGTTTTGTCTCGGAAGTTTGCGAAAGAAGCAGGTCAAATTCAATGTAACTGTCCTCATCAGATAAGTTCTCTGAGACCGCGCTGAGAAGACGAGAAGTTTCAGTATTCAAAGCAGCCGTTCCATTTTTTGCAGTCAGAGAACTGGAGTTTGCATTTGCATTTGCATTTGCATTTGCATTTGCATTTGCATTTGTTCTGGAATTTGTTTGGGGAATTGTTGGGGAATTTGCCTGAGAAAGTGTCTGAAGTATTGGTTCAGTCCACTCCGACTCTTCATTCCAACACCACTCCTCTTTCTTTTCCAATTTTAAATAAATCAATCCTCCTGTCAACAACAAGTTGATCCACGTGCCTGGATAAATGTATAGATTCACCACAAATTCGTAAATCTCGGTACTGGGAGGACCAAGTAGAACAATCACGGATATTGCCCAATGAAGAACAAGCGAATGGTTCAAATTGCGGAAATACCGTGAAAACGGCAAGTAATTCTCATGAGCTAATTCCTGATTGACACGTGAGTGTGCATATGATACCACCATGACATTTCCTAACGTCAGCAATGAAATGAAGACCGGCAAAACTCGAGAAGTAATAGATTCACCAAATACTTTATTGAAGAAAATACCGGCTACCAAAACGCCGCTTGAAAGAAACTCTTTTTTGGGTATCACAACCAAGTAACTGAGTACCACCAAAAAGTAAAGCACAGTCACCAAAAGCACCGACAATGGCGCCGTCACTGTGAGAGCCCGGTACGGATCTTTGAGTTCCGAAAGCACATAATTTGCATTTTCCCAACCTTTAAAAGAATAAATCACTTGAAGAAGTGCCACAGAAACAGAGTATGGATCAGCCAGCAGATTTGGGATTAAAATCTCTGAAACATCAGGTTTTTCAACAGAAACCACGCCAGTGCCCACCAAAAATCCAATCCCCACAATCAAAAACAAAATCACGATTTTGAACATCCCTAAGAAATTGAACAACGATGTACCCTGATTAGGATACTTGATATGTAGCCACGTACAGAATGTAATACATGCCACACCAATTACTTTCAGTGGCCAAGTATCATCTTCAGCCGCCAGTCCAGCCAAAGCAAACCAAATGTACTTGCCGAAAGCGAAGGAATTACCCGAACTGAACCCTAAAAACACCATTTGAAACAGATAAATGCAGCCCATGAGGCCATGGGGTCGGCGAAACACGCGAAGCAAGTAATTTTTTTCGCCGCCATTCCGAAACGGTAGATTAAGGGCGTATTCCAAGTAGAGAAGGAGCCCACTGAGAATGATGATGGCGCCAACAAGCCACAAACTGAGAAATAGAGGCACTTGGCCGTTGCAATATTTGAAGATGATGGCGGGCGTGCTGAAAAGCCCGGTGCCTATCATTTTGTTGGTGATTAGGGAGATACACGAAAGCGTGCCTAACTTTTCCTGCGCCATGGTTAATGATTCGGATTGGTTTCACAGATTGTATGTGCGTTGTGTATATGAGCGTGGTGTACGGGTTTGGTGTAAGGATGTGGTGTACGGGTGTAAGGCACAGAACTTTCGTGTTTGGTTTGGGGGCAATGCAATGGGAAATGTTGACGTTCGGCGTGGGACGGAGTTGGGTCCTGCTTGGTGTGGTGCGCAGCCAACGTTATCAGTCACGTGACGACGCGAATTCAATAAAAATCCGTACACCAAATACTCACATCCGTACACCATCCGTTCACCATCCGTGCCCAACTCCATTTCCTAACATATGTCCTGGATAAAAGGCATCTGGCACTATCAGGCAGGTACATGCAGAATAGCATTCATTAACATTATTGATGGAATTGGAGAAGAGCTGGAATTATGCCTGATTAGAATGTTTCGTTAGCCAATAGTAACTAATGCATAGTAATGCATATAAAAGCTTATCAATGCATAGTAAATATAATTAGTGATGTATAAAACTAGTAGTGTATCTAATTAGTAGTGTATGTTATTGGTGTATATGAAAGGTAGTGTATTGGTAGTGTATATAGCGTTTTTTTCGGTTATATGCACCCAGTGGTTTCGGAAAGGGCACGGATTATCAAGCCGCAGGATTGTTTACTCATTCACCTTCCCGAAATGTAAATAAATGGGATGTACGGGTGGAAACAGTTTTCAAAGGCGGTCACGTGACCGAAGTTAATTCTACCATTCTCAAGTATAAGCGAATTATGTTTCTCTATTAACTTCTATTTGATATATTTTCATTATGTTTCATTTTCATTATATTTCATATTTCCATGTTTCATATTATGTTTCAGTATAATCTTGGAGAAGCCAAGTTGTTACCCTTAGTTATGTCGCACACGGCCACGGCAATTTCACACCGGTCCAAGGCCCGAGATTCCGGCACATTAAGCACTTCGGCTCCTTTTTCACCGGCAAATTTGGCATCTGCAAGTGATTCCTCGAACAAAGGCAGAAGGCGCATAACCTCCACGTCGGAAATCTCGTGGGCCGAATCCATGGCGTCCAGCGTCTTCCAATGTCTGGCACCCGCGTAATCCACCAGATCTTTGCCAATGGTAAATTGTGGCACGGAAAACACCTTACCTAAAAGTGTAGATTTGACCGGCTTCAGTTTGGTAACTTGTACAAATTGAGGTCCCAGAGTACCAGTAGTAAAACAGCTGGACAGTTGATGGTTAAGCGAGGGAAAGTTGACGTTCATAGCCAAATTTGGAGTCAACAGCAGCGAGACTGAAGAGATCAAGTCCAAAACACGAGAATTCACAAATTCAATATTTTTAGAAATGGCGTTGCGTTTAAATAGTCTCTCGTAAATCTCCTCCACATTAAACAATTCCTCATTCTCAAAGTACACATAATGGCGGTCTTCAGTTGATACCGAAATCACAGGGTAGTTATGGAATTGTGTCAAAAGACGCATGGCATGCACATAATCACCCAGAGCCATTAAGTCCTCGGCCCGAAACCCGGCCAGAAGCAGCTCATCATCGGGTGTAAGGTTCAAGCCTTCATTTGGTCCAACAAGCACCAAATCTGGCCGGAAATATTCGTAATGGGTAGGCAAAATGTAATCAAAAGCTACCGCCAAGGCCACTAGGGGATTGGCGTCCACATACCAAAACCGCTCGTTTAATGGGTCCTGCCCATACGATTGTTTTTGAACAAGCATGTCTCTTTTTGAAGCGTAAACTTGGTCGAATTCTTGATAATCCTTTTCAAATAATACATTCTTGGCGCCACGTGGCACCACGTTCCGTTTGCGGATATTCTTATAGTATTCTTGGTTTGCGTTGGTCAAATGATTGAAATCCCCAGATATTTCACCCTCGTGTCTTTTTTGTGGACCATCTTCATTATCAACATCGTCATAGTAAGATTCCGATTCTAGAAAATTAAGAGGGCCCACGTAAATGACATCATGGCCGGCGGCTGTGAGGGCGGGATATAAGTAGCGAACATTTTTAGAAACCCACGAATCCGTCGACGATAATAGGATGTTCAATGCGGTTGCCACGGGTAGAAATGCAAGGAGTTTCATATGCTGATGTCACAAAAAGGATGTGGTTGTTTCAGGGAAATTGGGGTTGTGAATAGGGGGTGAGTATTAATATCACTTTTTCCGAAATTCCTTGTGGGATAAGGAATGGGATGTGAGGGAAACCTGGATATATATTGATAAGATACCAAATTGGGGTTATTCGAAAATAACGATGATTGAAGTGAAAAAGGGAGGTCGGTTTCCAAAACCGGGTAGTTCTCGCTTATTTATATGCGCTATTATTAAAAGCTCGTGGGACCATGTGGGCTGCGTAATTTCGGGGGCTTAAATTAGGCGCACGTTGCAGGAAACGTGCGCTGACGTGGTTGTGTGCAGTACCCATTATAAGTTGTGCGGTCAAAAAAACACGAAAACAATGGTTTTCAAAACGGGGAAAAGTGGGTTATAAACAAACAAATCCTTTTAACGGACGAAAAACAAACGACTCGGCTGGTCTAGGATAAGTCATTTGCACACAGAGCATATGCAAGCTCAGCTAATAATAGCTTGCGAGATTTTTACGCGACCCAGATCTGACGCATGAGATGCACCACGTGCATATACGAACATTCACTGACTAATTCGATAAAATTTTGGATCTTAGCTTGGTCTTTGAATGTTCCGCAGTAATAACATGGGGGACAAGAAACCTTAGAGCAAAATTCCAGGATGCTTCGGAGTACTTAGAGGCGGTATGACGCGTGGTGCTTATATGCAGGCTCCACTTTTATAAGTACCAATACCACATCATTTAATTTTCTCGAAAAAAAAAAGCAATGTCTCCATCACAGGCTCCTTTTTATAATGATCTCAGGTCGATTAAGCATGCACATGTAACATGAGTACCTTTTAGGTATATTTTGGGCACCCACTAGTGTGGCCTCGGAAGTTATGCGCGACGCTTATACGCGACGGAGAGATGACCGAGAACCGAGATTATAACGGCCGATTTGAGAATCTTGACTGAACTGGCTAAGCCCGAGAATGGCAAGAACATGAACTCAGAATCAGTGGCCAAAAATGTCATGATTGGCCAAAAATCATCTTTAAATATCCATCAGTTCAAAATCAACATAATTGGTCAATGCACAGGTTCAGTCATTGGTTCTCCGTGATGCATCAGCAGAAAAAAAAAATAAGGGATGTTTGTTTGGATCCTCACCAAGCCATCTTCAAATTGCATTGTTTCATCTCCATTGCTCTCCACAATGAGTAGTTTGTTTGGATATTTTAGCTCAGCATTTGAAATCTCTTTCATCGGGTCAGCATTCTTCATCCGAGGCGAAACATCGTGACTTCGGTTTGCCAAAACTTGAAGACCAGTCCACCTATTCAATAGGCTCATCGGGGATAACGGGAACGAGTTCTCATCACATAACAAATGCCATCATCACATAACAAATTTCATCATCAGAATATTAACTGGCGGACAATATGTCTCGACTCATCCTGTGACGTATCAGGATACGTCACCATTAAACTCAATCTTCGGTCGTGCATGAACCATATTTCTTGATAATCAATATCGCCATTTAGCCCCCGATTTTCCTAAATATCCTTTTGTTCATTCGCTATCTTACCAAACTTGATGTGATAAATGTCGTAGAAAGCTTTAATCACCTCCAAGGAGAAACAGCACAAGGATCCCCAACAAATCACGTGTGCGTAGGGCAAATCGACAAATTGTGTGGCCAAAGCAGCCAAAAGCATGAAATCAGTCACGGGATCAGAAATTATAGTCACAAGAAAAAATAGAACAAGGTCAGGTTGCTCTTTTTGGTGCACATAGCGGCGGTGGGCAAACAGCAGCATGAATTAATTGGGGTGCGGACCTTAATTCCTAGTATGCCCCGCAGTCCTGGTCACGTGAAAACATGATCTTCCACTGCACAAGTAATTGACTCCACCTTCAACTCCGCTTGAGACTCAGAAGTTTGGTTCATGCCCCGGTTGATTTCTTTTCTTCATTTGATGCACAAACACTTTTTATTTTTGAATCTTTGCGTTCAGGTACTTTGCATTGTGGTTCGACTCGGTCACGTGACTCTATGTGCAGGCCGCAGTGTCAGTAAGTTAGACTCCCTCAAATATCTTCAACCACCACTTCTTCTGCGAGATTCCAATAAGAGCATGATTCCAATGATATGAATAGGGTAGCAAAAAAGGGGATTTAGTTAATATGTGAATTCCAAGGGAATTTCAAGTCTCAGGGATAAAATGATATTGTCATCCTGTGTCAATATTGAGTCCTTACAATGGCACTCATTGGCTGCCATTTGGCCCTGAGGCTTTTGGTCATAGAACCATCCCTATTATAATTTTCACCCTTTTTCTGTCGTATTTGTGTCGTGGAATGAATTCTATTTTTCTGTTCTGTTTGTTTCTATGCTTGCCTTGGTAACTACCCCTTGAATCCTTCGAAAATGACCCCTTTATTCCGTTCCTAATATTGGCTCATTTTCCTCCCCCTTCCTTCAATGCCCAAACAAACATGACGTCATCAATACTTCAAGCAACCAATTTCAGTCCAATCCTAGTCGTTCAATTTGCATCATTCAATCCCAGTCATTACCAAAGAAAAAACGTGGCATTCAATCTCATTTTTTCCCCTCGCGTGCTAGCGTTTCGCAGCCACCGCCATGGTGGCCTTAGGCGATGAACCTGCACACAGTGTATCGGCAGCTTATTTACCCTCGCACCAACTACGCCTCCCTCTACCACTATGAGCTCTCGAGGTAAATACTCCCGAATCGAGGGAAGGCACAGTTTGGATTTTGATTCAGAGTCTGCCAATGATTCCGATGCTCTGTTTGTGTCACAGCATGTTTCAGATGACGATATATCTGCAGATTACAATGAGAGACACAATCACGCCCAATCCACACCTCAACGATCGAACCTTCCTGAACCACAGAATCCTCAAATATCTCAGGGTATGCATGATAATCATTCCACTTCAGAGAATGTCCAAGAAAACCTTCAAAATTCCGATCATTTTAATGAGGGCACTTCTTCAAATCACCTTTCTAGTACCCAAAGTGACTTGGAAAGCCAGGCGCCTCCTGTTCCCGAGAGGCTTACTGCAAAACAACGTGTTCTTAACGCTGTGAACCATCTTATTCCATTTAAGCAAACATACGAGTTGCTCCATAATGGGCTCGATCCTGCTCGTCGCCTGGCGCTACCTACAGGTCGTCTTGTGGGCCAAGGCACAGACGGGGTGTTCCGAAACCTTACGGCCAAACCGGAAACGGAAGCCACTAGAGCTGGTAGGGAACAGTTTCCCCCAACTTATGAAGAGGCCGCTACAGACTCATCTCCGGAGTACTGGGAGGCCACGATGATAAGCCCGATGTATGAAGACGAAGTTTTTGTCAAGGGATTGCCTGTTGGAAACTTGGCAAATTTTGTGTGGAACGTTTTGGTCACGGTAGCTTTCCAGTTGGTAGGATTTATTCTCTGCTACCTTCTTCATACTTCCCACGCTGCCAAACAGGGTACGCGAGCCGGTCTTGGTATCACTTTGATCATGTATGGCTGGAGTCTTGTGCCAGCCAATTTTGGCCGCCCAGACCTTATACCCACGCGATATCAGCCTGATAACCCTAATCTGTTTGACATTCTGAAGTCACTGGCAATAAATTCCGGAGGTCGTGTGGACTCCTACCTGCTGGGATTTATCCAGAACCTGGACGAGATTGGGAAACAAAATGATGCTCCTTATATGGCCTATGGTTTAATTGCTTTTGGTACGCTTGTCATCTTAAAATCCTTGGTGGATTTCTTTAGAATCAAACAGGAGGAAAAGCAAATGTTGGCACCGCCGGCGGAAGAAACTACCTACTCCACCACAACGCAAGTTGTGGATGAACCGCCTCATGAATAGTCTTTGTGGGTACCTATTTTGGGTCTGCGTCTTTGTCCATGGACTTTTTGGCTGATATTGGGTCTACATTCGAATTAGAGATATCTTCCAAGCCAAAGTCTACTATTCAAAAATTATTCCAGCATCGGTCTATGGACTTTCCTAACCAAGAAGAACAAGCATCTTCTCATAAATGGTGAACACAATTCCGCCACTCAAGACTAAACGACCGAGTCTTGGAGTTGCACCCTTCCAGAAGGTTAACAAGCCCTCTTCCTTGAAAATCTTGACAAAACAATTGATAGTGGAAGAATATACCTTGTCGGCGCCAAGCGCCTGCATTCTGGTCTTCACAGTATCAATTGGCATGGTGGTGTACACAGTGATTGTGCCGGCTAAAGCACCCACAGCAAAGGTAGCAGAGGAAGATAAGGGCTCGGTGGGTTTTGTATTTGTGGCCTGTTGAACCAAGGTTTTAATGGAGTTGTATGCTCCTAAACGAACCGCCGAGTTGGAGGCTTGTCTTAAGGAAACAGGCACCACGCCGGCATACAAGCCACGAACTCCCAATTCCCGAATTAACTTGACGGTTCCTGAAGCAAGTCCATTTTGATATTTTGGTTTGGCGCTTTGTTTATCGTCAATGAGGGCCGTTTTGATGGCTTCAGAAGGTGTCACGGCCACCACGGATTCAAGGAGTCCTGCACCCAAGCCCGCTAACACGCCTCGTGGCCCCGACAATTTGCCGTTACGGTCTGCCAAGAGATTTTTGAAAGTGTCGAACCCAAAGAATCGAACAGATGCTTTGGCGGTGTTGCCTATTACAAATGCAGGACACCCTACATACAACGCCGAAACTCCCTGAGTTTTTGCCACGTTGAAAATGAGCATAAGCGGGTTTCGAGACCCACCGGCTGTTTTGAGTTGGAGTCGTGTTTTGGCAAATTCAAACGGATATGTGACTACGCCTTCGACGGCGCCAGCAACACCTCCTGCGATAAAGGATTTGAGGGGGTCAGTCTGGAGTTAGTATGAGATGAAATGTTTCAGGTTGATTTGTTTCAGGTTGATTTGTTTCAGGTTGATTTGTTTCAGGATGAATTGTGCCAGACAATCCTGTTTATTTTCGGTTATGTCTTCAGCGTTCACGTCATGAATGGCTGCCTTCACGGTCTCTGAGGTCTCTATGAATATGACCCTATGAGTCATCATTTGATGCTGTTGTGCTGGCGAGAAACAAATGCAGGAAACTGGCTCTAGAATCTCATTGGCTGGACTAAGAACTCAAACTAATGGTTCGTCACCGCACGTACCGTTTTATCAGGCATGTGGAGATGAATGGTGAAAAAACTGGTGTATGTGGGACCGGGCCGCGCACGGCGGTTCGCGCTGGCCCAGACCCGTACCTCTGAAATTATTGAAGATAGTTATATTTTATAGCCACAATTTTGTGGCTTGATGTCTTGCTTAGGAATCTAGCTAAGCTAACTTGCGTCTTTAGCATTATTAGTATACAGGAAGGAATGAGATATGACGTTGTAAATGACAACAAGAGTATAAATATGCCACGTGACTAGCGGTCACGTGACTAGCGGTCGCCTGTGGATCTTTTTATCATGTATCAAATCACTTTATTATGGTCTTATGCATGGATAAGCATATCACTATATCATCCCTGAGATCTATAGACTTTTCATGTGCTTTTTTCTCCAAAAACGTCTTTCGGCTCACTCCATCTTAGGAGATTATTCTTGTTCATCTCGAATTTCCCGAAATCACTTTAAACATCCTCGAAATCATCAAAGTCGTCGTCATCTTCCTCATCTTCTTCCTCATCTTCCTGGGCCTCCCGTTCCGCCAAATCTGCATAGTATGTAGCAAGAACATCCTGTTGCTCTCTTTCCTTTCTCTCTGCCTCGCTGAGAGCAGAAGGACCTGTAAAAGCCTCCTTATCCTCGGTTTTGACCTCGGTCTCCCCGGTGTCGACATCCACCATATCAGATTGTGAGTCTTGAGCCTCATTGGCTTGGCCAATAGTTGAAGCAGAGTGCCAAGAAGGCAATGCATTCTGCTCCAACTTTTGCCTCCTTTCTTCCTTTTCTTGCTGCTCTCTCTCGTAGTTTTCGTCGGATGCCGTGATGGACACATGCAAAGTGGCATTCGACTTGGATGCGGCATTCTGCAACGACTGCGACATTTGCGCCTTGGACTTGCCTGAAACCCGGTTGGAGAGCGTATAAGAAGCTGAAGATCCCGACTGTGCTGGAATGGCCTTTTGTAACGACATTTCGAAAGTGTTGTCCTCAATAACCGAGTTGTCAATTTTCTTCAAGTACCCAATTATCGGGTCCACCTGAACCATGAGCTTTTCCAAAGTCTCCTGCTTAAGGTATGCTTGTTTCAGCGAGTCATCCTCCACCAACACAGCACCACAAGTGTCACAAATGAAGCTGGACCGGTCATCACTAAGGAGAGAAATGGCATCCAACTGACTAATTTTCTTGCCACACCTCGAACATAAGTACCCATGAGGGTTACCGTATGAGGTCATTTCATCTTTGATTTGCGACACAATCGAGTGGATCCGCCACTTGACGGAATCGATGGCCGCCGTGATATGGATATAGTAGTAAGTTTTGTTGGTGAGCCGCTGCTGTGGATTTTCTTCTTTCTGATTATGACTAGCCATAAGCCGGTCATCCACCAACCTGTTGCATAGCGACCGCAACTCTTTTCTGCTTAGTCCAAGGAGATAGATGAGGTCGTCCTCTGATAATACTGAGTGGAGTATCACGGCATCAAGAATGAGGATATAGGGACGTTCATAAAAACCCCGAACCACAAAGCGTAAGAGCGACCGAGTGGTATCGTCCATTTGTGTATTTGGGTTATTGTGATGACTTGATTTGCTGAGAGTTGTGGCAAGTGAGCGCTAGTGAGTGCTCGCCCGGCCATGACATATATGTTGTACTGCAGATAAGCCCTTCTCTTTGCTAGAATATAAATGTCAATTAAAGTCGGCAGCGGCGAAGCCGTGATAAAAATCTCGTGAATTTATTGACAAGAGCACAATTCTGGGCTGGAGTAAATCACCAATTTTGTACAGGGGGCTGCTGCCTTATATATATAGATTGCGAAATCTGAAACATGTTTCAGAAATTGCTGCACCAAACCTTTTTGTGGTGCATTACGCAGCTTGGCTGTGATATATAAATGGGACCCTTTACCCTATATTTTTCATTCACGAAATTCAGAATCCCAAGCTTCACTTATTCACACAATCCATCAACCTCACTATCCTGCAGCCAGCCAGTCTTTCCTTCTATCCAGAAAAAAAAAAAAAAAAAAAACAGATTCATCACAAGTGACGTTATTGTTTCAATAACCAAGTCATATCATGGCTTCTACTGCTTCAGTTGTCTCAAATTGGTGACATCCGCCGTCTTGATTTATCCTCGTCTAAATGACGACATTCGCAGACTTCAATTTACCAAATTCGGACTATGGCGGAGAGTTGTGCAGTCACGCACAATCCTTCCCTACGCATGTAACCTCTCATCAGTAAGAGAATATGCCGGAAAACTACTGGGTGGTCATCGCGGAATCAAATGGGATGTCGATCTCAGCTCACTCGGTCGCAACGCGCAAGTCGCGTTTTGAAGGCCGGTATGCAGTCCGCGCATACAAAAAATCTAATCATATTCCATGCATGTGCGGCGGGAGCTTTTCAATGGATGAAGCGATACTCGCTCTCGCCACTTTCGCGGCTAGCCTGCTTCAACGGCCAATTCCAATGGGATTCTTGGACTGCATTCGGGCTTGGCATTTATGCAATTCTCTACGGTTTTATTGTCATCAATAATTTCGCCTACATCGTCTGTTCTCATTATTCTCAAGAGAAAGCTTCCTTACAGATACTGCACCAATGATATCCCTGATCGCCTTAGCGAATTGTCATTGTCAATCAACTCACAACCTAACAAAGAAAATGCTTCGGCAAAATAACAAAAAAATTGCTGCTATACACATGACCTAAAAAGGACAATACAGCTAAAATAACGGCAGCAGTCTCCTTATGGGCTTTTGCGTCAACGGGCGGTCTTTGTATATCGTCGTGACAGCAACAGTGAAAAGAATGTAAGTGAATCCTAAGTTGTATGCAGACCGACACGACCCGCGTATTTACAATCCGTACCTGTATGCAGGAATTAAGGCGCACCGCGTTTCCTCCCCTTCACGTCTTCTTAAAGTCCCCTTTCTCCTCATTACTCCCACTTTTTACCGTGAAAGTCTTATTTGCAGATCCCTATCTTTTACCGTTTTTGCTGCTGACTGACCTCTCTTGACCATTATTACGTTGCCGGTCTGCGATCCAATTTTTGCTCGGAGAAAAGATCCTTTCGGGCCGATTCCACACTCCTTAAACCAATCCCCGTTTACCTCAGACATATCCCGTTTACCACAGACAAATCCCATTAACCGAAAAGCTTCTCCTATATCTCAGACAAGTTCCTGCCAGAATCTCCTCACTGCTGAAATGTCTGGAATGTCTGCTCGTACTATAGACACGCCGCTTACCCAGCTGGGAAGAATATCAACGCCTCCACAATCAGTGTACATGAAGAGAAACCACCAAAACATCGAGTCTCCAACACGTCCTGCGTCTAGCCAAAGCCTTTTGCTTTCGCCCGCTTTCTCGTCTCCTCAGAGGCCTCAGCACCTTCAGAAACCCGTGTTCGGGGGCCATTCATTAGTGAACCATCTGTACGCTATCGCATCTCCTTTTATAATGCCCAACTCCGACCCGCTTGCAAGCATGAGCCACAAAGAGCCTAAGGAAAATGGTCCTCGCAAGAAGAAGCAGAAGAAAGCACGCCAGGCCCGTGATGCTGGGTTCTCCATCAACTCATCAGAAAAACCGCCATATTCCTACGCCACGCTCATTGGTATGTCCATCCTATCTCATCCTGATAAGCAATTGACTCTCTCGCTGATCTATATGTGGATATCCGAGACTTTCAAGTATTATCGACGAGAAGACGTTGGGTGGCAGAATCTGATTCGCCATAATCTCTCGCTAAATAAGGCGTTTGTCAAGGGCGCCAAGTCCAAGGATGGAAAGGGTCATTTCTGGTGTATCGAGCCAGATTGTGAAGATCTTTTTCTAAAGGCTAAGAATAACAAAAAGAGCCTGTACCACGAGGTAATGGATCAGTTGGCCGTGGCCAAGAAATCCGCCATCAACCTGCTCCCACTGTCACCCACTTCTTTATCGGATGATGACAAGAAGAAGACAGATTTCACCGAAAAACTTTATATGGGAGAGTCACTCTGGGATGATAATAGGGAAAACGACACCACTAGCGATACCGCACCCGACGTGGACTCGTCACTCCTCTGCACTCCAGGCCAGGCATCTTTCGTGGATACTCCACACAAGCCCATAATGGCCGGCAAAAACCTCTCATTTACACTGAGTTTCAGTTGCAGCCTGAACTTTGAGTTTCTGCCAATTCCACCCCTCGATACCGGTCCATTACTCGAGCCACTTACGCCAGCACAAAACAAGGCATTGGCTTCAAGCAATGTGCAATTACAATTGCCCACAATCTCAGTCAGCAAAGTTTCCACACAACATCTTCCCCAATTGCAGCCGTCTATGGTCAACAATGGAACACCCCGAGTTGCGGGTTCAGCTCGGACTCCTAAATCCACCAGCCGAACACCCATGCGGGTGCTTCGAACACCAATGAGTGGTAATATGGTCAGTAAGCTCTGGCATCTGCAGTCATATCTTGAAGAATTTAATTATCTGCCATTTGCCGCTGGTCGTGCAGTGTTGAACTCTTACGATGATGATGACATGATCATACGGGCATTTGATAGTCCTGCTGTGAAGCACACGAGTCCGGGAAAAACTAGAGCCAACTTACTCTGCGAGCTCAAGAAGGCAGAAGATGGCGATAAGAACTGACGAGAGTCGACAAGATTTGACGAATGGATTTAAAATCTCGAAGATATTTGAAACAGAGTGACCAAATTGGTGGAGTTCAAACCATTTGGGATAAAGAAAGGTGAGGGTGGATTGCGCAGGCGCATAGTCATTTAATTCGGGCTAGCCCCGGTCTTTGGACTTATATGTATTATAAAATTATTTTGTTATGGAATGTATCATTCTTCTATTAATTACTATTTAATTGATTACTATATTAGAACAGTAGCTTTACATCATAAAAGCATGATAGAACCAGTTAGGTTTCCTATTTTAGCGCCCATTATAATCTTTATATTTAATGACCATAAATCATGACCATAAATCATGACTATAATTCATAATCACTTCCCAAATCTAATCCTTACTTGAACAACCACGGCAGCCACACGTAATACAACCGTCTTCATTGGTTGTTTTCAATTCATCTTTAGGGACCCGACAAATACATGTGCTTCCATGATTCTTTTCATTCTGCACTATACAACTCACACAACATAGATTTTCATAGCCCTGCTTTTTCCACTTGGCAATCAAATCTCCATTAACACTCTTTTGCCGTAGTAAATACTCGTACAACTCCTTCGAAATCGCCTTTCGCTGGTAATACATCACGTATACATAGCGTGCGATTTGATGATTGAGTTTGTAGATGGGCCAAAGCGACTGAGTTTTTGATTCCACACGAAGTGATTTCTGCTGCGCTTCTTTAAGACGAAGCTGGAGCTTTTCGAGTGTTGGCTGTACTTTTTCGTAGTCGGCAGGCGGCTTTCGGCTTGCTTTAGGCATGTTGTTGTGATGGTAACACCACGTGACTGCGAAAGTGATGAGCATGACATGGGGACCACCATAAATATCCAGACTTGAAAATGAGCAAAAGACTGAAGAAGGTGGTTTCGCTAGTTTATTTCGTGAATAAAATAAGATTTGAAGTTTGCACATGTAATGGGTTTATGTTGTGATCATGGTCATGGTCATGTTATGGTAAGGTAAGGTCACGTGACTATCACGTGATGGTATACGAATCCAAATTTTGACCCATTGTTAAATCAAACGGAAGCGGCAGATCCAAAATAGTTAACATTATGTGATTTTGAATGAAAATGAATTTTTAAAGTGATATTTAAATTCACCAGCTTCTACTTAGCGACTATACTTTCGCAGTAATCTATTCTGTCCGGTATAGAATACAAACCATGATAGAAAACACATATCGGCAAGTTGAAACTGCACAGTGACCCTGATCTATTCCTGGTCACTTGCGGTACCGAAGTTCAGCCAGTATATTGTAGTTACTCTTTTGGGAAATTCCAAATAAGATAATGGTGCTCTAATTGCGGGTGCGTATAATAGATTGTCAAGTGGCCATATGCAATTGCAAGTTGGAAGTACATAGCTGATGAATTCTTCTGCATAGAAAGTGTTTCAGGTTAGTTTCATGAGTTTCAGTTCTGTTTCATTAGTTTCAGAACTGTTTCATCTGTTTCATTAGTTTTATTGGTTTCAGATTGGTTTCAGATTACTTTGTGCTAATAGTTTGTATTAGTTTCAGGTAGGGCATCTCTTAATAGCGACTACTGCCAGCTACATAAATGCTGTAGATTCTGCACAGCACCAACGATTTTACTTAATAATTTATTGACCAAAGCCTAATTCGGAACTGACTTATCTGTGCAGTGTGTCAGAAGCACCGGATCTGGAAAAGAGTATCTTGCGCTGCCACTAGCTTGGGCTATATATTATATGCAGGACATACAATCCTGGTTATTTTTCACAGTAAAGGAGTTGGCGGCTACATGAAACAGGATGATGATGATGGTGTCTTTTTAAGCAAAAGTAGTGGCATCTGCTGCAATTGTCTAATAGGGATCGAAAATGACGTTATACTGATGCTGCTAGAGCTTGTTTATGTGCAGGACTGTTTTAAAAATACCGTCTAAGAACCCAGCATCTTCAATAAAAACGTATATTTCATTTCAGTGACCAATAGGAGTCTATTGAGATTATCTGGTTTCAATCAGTTGTAAGCTCAAATACTGTTGTTATTTAAAATGGCTGGTGATGCGCCAGCCATAATATCTTTGGATTTCTTTCTTGGGGTCTTTGAAATTCCTAAGCATTCGTTCCATACTGGGCTAGTCGCCAAATGTCCAAAGATTCGAATAATCCATCTCCTTCATTTCCATACGAGTCTCTGCCCGTGAACCCGTTCAGCAGAAAGCTTCGTCTGATCAATTTGCAGAAAGAGTGAGTCCTCAGTATTCTGCACTATAGTATTGACAGACTCCCAATATTTTCCTAATCACCAATGCTGTCAACAAATTAATATTCTAGACTGGCTCAAGACATAAGGGATGCTTGGGTCATTTCAATGACAAGGATGTGGAAATATGAAGGACCCAAGATTGAAGCTAGGCTTACTTGTAATAAAGTCAAAATATCTGACTCAAAGCGTAGTCAGACAATATCTTTTGGTACCCATTCTCCAGTGCAATTCCCAAAAGTCTCCTCAAACTCTTAATTTGGAACTCATTCTTCAGCTGACGCCTTTTCGGACATCCGTTCAACTCATTTGAGCATTCACTCGACTTGACCGAGTCATTTCTTTGCCAACATAGCAGCTTGGCGCCAACGCCCACATGTGTAATATTTGACCCGCTGCGCATTGATCATGTAGAGATCCTTGAAATGATGTAGCTCGTACTATTTGGGTTTCTGGTCGTTGTTATTTATGGTGAAGAAAATACCTATTCTCTATCATTACCATAGTCGCAAGTACACCTCGACATAACTTGCTATGCTTTTTCCACAACCAATAACTTTCAGAGTGAAATATATTTCACGCAAATCCAGCAATAAAGTGGCCCCAAAAATGCGTTGCTCAATGTAACGTATTATTAAGAAATGCTGCTATTGCCGTCACACACACAGCATTGAATCCCTATGCATTGCGCTTATAATGCTGTATGTTTGACGTCTAAAATTGACGTCACCTTCCATGCTGGCCACGTTGATAAGATATGCTCTTAGATTACAGCGAAAATAAATCTCTAACTTATGCGCCATGACAACTGTAGGTGTGCACCTTGTTGGACTCCATTAGTGTTTCATAATGTAAAATGAATGGTCAGCGGACAAGTGAAATTCTTGTTTGGTGTTCTGCGACCCTATACTCTTGATTTTGGATCTACCATATATTTGCATGCTCGCGTCGAGAGGTGAATGGACCAACTCTTGAAAGCAATGTAGGGTCTGGGGTTTTTGCAAGGCAGAAAGTTCCAAAATTTCAACGGCGGGGGGCCTTGCCCATTTAAAGTCAAACAAATAAACAGATCCAATCACAAAAAGAAACAAATGAATAATCATGCGCACGAAGCCGCATGATCCAACCGCAACATACAGATCTTTGGGTTTCAGAGTTGACTCAGGATGTTGTATAATCGTATGTTTCAGATTTTATGCGGGTGGAAAAAAAAATGTCGACATCAGCAGGATTCGAACCTGCGCGGGAAATCCCAATGCATATCTCTTTTATTGCCTAATTCGAGTGCATCGCCTTAACCCCTCGGCCACAATGCCTAAGTTACACCGTTGTGTAGCCCTTGATTCACTCTTTGCCATGCCATTTAGTAGCAAAAAAAAGACCAAAAACTGAAGGAGCTAGAAGCGTTTGAAGAGTTTTGAAGGATTTGGAAATATGCACCTGGCCGGCCAACGTACATATTGGCCCGATTTGTGAGTACATTGCATGGCATGGTGCGTCAAAAATTCTGAAACATATGGCCGCAAAACCAGATAATGGCGGAAAAAAAAGGGGCCAAAAGGATCTTGGCAACCAGAAAAGAGTAGAAGGGGTTCCCAGTTTTTCCTGGTAGTGCCAATTTTTTTCTTGATACTCATTTTCTTTTCCTTACACCAATTAAATTTTTTCCAAATCTAGGATCCTTAAAAATGCTTTTCTTTTACAAGTTCGCAAAGAGACCAGGCTCTACTTGCAAAAAAAAGAAACCAATGGCAAAAATCAGATATTAATCGATGGGGCCTGAATTTGCAGCCATGGGTTACTGCATATGTTTCAAGTTTCCCAAGGGAAAAATTTTTGATCCCAAGGGGGGAGGAGTTGTATATATAAAGGAAGAATGCCTACTAGAGCATGGATTCTTTTTATACCAATACCCTTTCAAAATGGATAAAAGCCGCAAGACTACCGAATCAGTGGTTTCCAACTACTTTCGAGGATACCCTTCCTTAGATGCTTCAGAGCCACCAGCACAAGCGCCATTGCCCCCAAAATTCATACCACAACATGCTAAAGTGATTGATATGATTTACCGAGACTTCCTGACACGATCTACGACAGAGAACCAGGGCACTATAATGGTTGCTACTTCTTCGGCTTCTGTGAGTACTCTTGGGTCTTCGAGTGCAACTCGAAGCGGTGAAGACGATGTTCCAGACGGGCGCGTTAAGTCTTTTGTCGAATCAACGAACGAGGATTCCGCTTTTATACCCGCTTCTGAATCAGTTCTTTACAACATCATCTTACCGTTTGAACAGAGAATGATAAGCAAAGAGATCAATGAGTACATCCAGAACCTAAAGTATCCCAAGATCCTTCTTGGTAAAGTCAAAATTAAGAAGAAGGAGCATTTTTCGTTGGTTTCAAAGGGTGACATGAACGAAAAGACCAAAGCACTATTCTCATATATTAACACCGTCTTGCAACATCCCGAATGTGTACTGAAATGCGAGCAAAAGGCACCGCTGACACTTCGAACATATTCTTACTCGGTGAGTCGGTATGCACAGTACATGGCTAGCAATGATTACACACCCGAGACATTTGTAGTGGACGGGTACATTATGGCCAAGTGCTTGGAGGAATATGCAACCAGGAAGAGAATTGCTGATGGAACAGAGGTTCTGGACCTATTCAGTAGCATTGAGAATTTCCGGCATGGCATGGCCATTTCACTCCAGTGCATTGGAATTCACCAAACCATTGGCATGAAGGACGAAGTCCAGAGGGCCGCACTTCTTGATTCAAACTGGAGGAAAATCCCCCGAGTGCATTACGTCGATGAATACGCCAAAGTCCGCAAAAGAGAGCAAGCGATAATCAGCAAACGAGATTACCACAACAAAGATATCAATGCAGTTGCGCATGAGAGATATTCAGACGAGCAAGCAAAACAAATGATGATGAACAGATCTTTCAAATTTTATGGAAAAGAAGGATTGGTATGATATCAAGGTGGTCTTTGCCGACAGTGCCGAGTCTAGGGCAAACGAAAGAGTGAGTTCTACCTTTAAGACTAACTTGCTTCAGTGCATTACCCCAAAGCAATGATATGAAAGACGATGAGTGGCTGCAAATTAATTGTGGTACCCACACTATCGCATTATGAGCCGCATTATCTGCGCCCCTATGCAGGATACACAAGTTACGTGAAGAAGTCTTTTCTACGAATTAGGAGGCGAATTAGGGAGATGGAATATGGGGATGTTTTGTTCAATTTCTGGAATCTATTCAAGACACTTTTCGGGCGGAAGAAGGACAGAAAAATTAGATTTCGATTTAGTTATTGGCCCCTTCGCAACCGTCTTAAAGTTCTCGGCACTATGAACTAATTCTTGACTCAACACACACTTTTTCGTTTGCTTTTGCTTTTTCCGAATTCAGAACTTGTTTGGAGCGTGAACTCAGGGGCATCAAATTTCGTTGATCAGTTATCAGTTTATGAGAATTTCAGAACTGAACTCAAAAGTCAGAAGAGCAAAGACCAGATGCAATCATTCTGATGCAATTGAATGTTTAATTCCTTTAGCATCGAGTTTCTGAATTCAACAAATCAGAATCAAAAACCTTGGGTCTCGGATTGATATGGAATTTCCTATTTCATAATTCAGTCACCATGATTAACTCAAGTTTTCTGCATGCTTGTTTTTGATATGGGTGCAGGACCACAACGTCATCAGACCTTCTAGATAAATGAATGGATTTTGTTTATCCTCTGATTTCATGGATCCCTCAATGGAATAAATGAGTACAGGAATAGGAGCTTGCATCATACCAAGAATTTTATCGAAACTAAAGATCCTGTTGAATCTCGGTACCGAAAACTCTGTGCATAATGGTACCAAAAACTCTGTGCATAAAAAGATACCAAAAGTTCAGTGTTGGACTTCAGCAGCCAAGAACACTCTGAATTTTCAGGAATCAACTAATCAAATTCAAACATTTATCAAACAGATTTTTCAAAATAACTTCGCTTTGAGGATTGAATGAGTACACCCAAGGAACTTGCTGGAATAATCGCGCAGTTGAAAAGTGGGACCGAAATACCCTAACAATCTCCTTCATAGGGATGAACGCGCCGCCCCGAGGGCAATCTCTTTGGACTGCATACAAGAATGGCCAATCGAGCATACCTGCACATCGGCCAATATTGGCCGTCTGTATAAAGTAACCGTTGGTTTCAAGTACTTATATACAGCACACGTCTGTATGTGTGTATGTATGTGTGTATGTATGTGTGTATGTATGTGTGTATGTCTAGTTAGTGTTTATCGGCGATGCATGGACACCTCTGAACTATGTTATGAGTGCATATCGCATGTTTCAAACTTAGGGTGTTTGTAAACTGTTTCAAATCATGCACCCACCTCCGATAAACATATAAATGCATCGTTCGCCCGTCATTGTAGTAATAATTTTCTACGTGTTTTGTCAGTACCAACTGTGAATTTTAGAGTTCTCTGTGGCGTCGGGGTTTCCTGTGGGGTCAATGTGATGAATTCTCGATCAGTAAATACGGCAAGCCAGCCTCCCCCGTGGTGCGACACTTGCAGGAAAGATTAGTGGACAATTTTAGTGACAAACCAAAACCCGCTCAATGGATTCCTTTTTTACATGATGGCGGCTATTGCATAACTATGCAAAAGCCTGAGTTTGTTTTTGACACATTCTCATTTTGGCTTTTATCATAACTGATTGGTTGGTATTTCAAATGGAAGATGGGTGCGTGCATACAAGCACATGCACGATGAAAAATGTGGCAACTAAAGGCGCGTAAGATCTCGGGGTGTCCGGCAGCCGTTGCGAGAACTTTAGTCATTCCCACTTCGAGGTTTACAGCCAGCATTAGATCATTGGAGATATTAGCTGCATTAGATGGGCTGAGAAATTTGAAATCAAGTGGGTGAGAAGGAACTTGATAAAAAAAAAAAAGATTTGGAAACTTGAAACTTCTTATCGTCGCTTCCATCCGTTGGTAAACAAACCTTCCTGTGGCATTGCCAATAGCTTATCTGATCTTTGCTTAATTTATGGGAGGCTGCTTAACCATAAAACCTGGGCTGTGGACTATATACCGGCCAGGGTCGTTTAGGAGGTGACACTAGATGCACGCGCATCTTTCTGCAGGAGACCTTGCAGAAAAATATGATTCGCGGATTTAGTCAGGGTAGTTCCTGTTTCTGGAGTTGATGCTAAACATCTAGCCCAAGAGATAAAAGGTTTACAGAGGCATGAAAACAATTAATATTTTGTTTCCAAATATCCCTTCCCAATTACCCCTTCCCAATTACCACTTTTGAAAAAAAAAATATCATCAATCGTGTTGTTGATAGAATCCCTAATTGGTCTGACGTGGCCCGACCTAAACGCGCCAATATCCTTGGCACTCCTTACAATTTACCATGCACACTGTGGCAAAATAAGCGATGTTATGCAAGATAGCTAAGCCAGCTGTTATACTACAACGCGCGGCCTGTGTATGCATGCGCGGTTATATCTTTTGGATAAACCAAAACGTCTCCTTCGCACCCATTATAAGGTTGCTTCAACCCATTCACAAATAATGGAAACAAATGAGTGGTTACAAAATGAAATCAATTTGGTGGTGAATTTTGGAATTAAAAATTGTGAAATTCAAATGTTTACCCAGCAAATTTCCCCGCATCTGTGGTCAGCCGTTTCACCACGGAGTTGACCGTAGTAACGGTTGGCAACGGCGAGCAACGCGAAAAAAAAGTGGCATTGCATGACGCAGCTTTGGTCGCACTGATGCTTAATTATACCGTACTGTATTTGCAGCTACGAGTGGCTTGAAATATAAATACCAGCCTTTCCTCCTCAGCCCCTTTTTATTTTCTGTTCTCTCTACTAAAACAAACTGTATCCACTCGCTCCGATTATGAAGTTTACATCCATTGCCGCCGCTACCTTGGTCGCTGCAACTGCTTCTGCTAGAGACGTCGCCTGCCGTATTAACGGCAGACAAGATTCCGTTGTTGACTTGGACACCGGTGTTTGTTCTTTCGAGATCCCAAGCACTCTTCCAGTCACCTTTGACTTCACTGCCATTGACGATTATACTGTTGATGCTTACTATGTTTCTCATGAAGCAGAAAAATTTTGGAATGACATTGCCAATGCTGGCAGAACCATTGAAATTGAAGCTAGAATTCTTTACAATGGTGGTGACTTTGGTTTGTTTTACGTGCACGACGAGGAGACTCCAGCTTCTAACTCTACTGCTTCTTTTAAGAAGAGATTCCACTCTCAAATTATGACTAAGAGAGACGAGATCTCCGATTTGGTTGCTCACATCAAGTCTTTGAACGGTATTTCTGCCGTTTCTTCTGGCTTCTCCGTTGAGGTTTCTGACCCAGATGTGGTTTCCAGCTCTGCTCCTGGATCCGTTTCCGGTTCTGCTACCAGCTCTGCCTCTGGATCTGCCTCTGGATCTGCTACCAGCTCCGGTTCTGCTTCTGACGTCACAGTTACCGATGCTACCACCACCTTGATCACCATTACCTCTTGTTCCGAAGACAAATGTTCCGAGACTACTGTTCCCGCCACCAAGGGCCCAACAACTGCTACTGTTGATGGTGAGGAGACTGTCTACACTACATGGTGCCCACTTACTGGTGATGCCACCGTTACTCACAAAGAGACCACTGTGATTACCATCACCTCTTGTTTCGATGACAAGTGCCACACCACCGCTGTTCCTGCTACCAAGGGTCCAGCCACCGCCACTGTCAACGGTGAGGAGACCGTCTACACCACTTGGTGCCCACTCACTGAAGCCTCCACCACTGTTGCCGAGAAGGAGACCACTGTTATCACTGTTACCTCTTGCTCTGCCAACGAGTGTGTTGAGACCGAAATCCCAGCCACTCACGGTACTACCACTGTTGTGTCCAATGGTCAAACCACCATTTACACCACTTTGTACCCAGTTGCTTCCACTAATGCTGTTAATCCTGCCCCTGGTGTTACTACTGGCACTGGTGTCACCACTGTTGCAGTTGTTACCAGCTCTCAGTCCACTGTGGCTGCTGAGTCTGTCACTCCCGCTGTTTCTTCTTTGATTAACGGTGCTGGTAAGATGGGTGCTTCTCTCCTTGCAGTTGTTGTCCTTCCGCTTGCTTACTTGTTGTAAGCGTTTATATAATATGACAGATCAGGAATTTGTCTCCCGGTGACGGGGCTTTCGTGGCAATATTGCCTCACTCAATTTTTAGCTTTGTACGTGCGAGAGGAGATGAGTTTAATATATAATTTTTTTTATATCGGATAATATTGTATTTCTTTTCTTTTCTTTTCTTTTCTTACCATTTCTTGGACCCACTAATTGCGCCGCCTTCCGTGGTACTCTTTATGCATGGCTCTGCATCTGAAACGCGAGTGCATCGAGAGACGTCTTATTGGAGTTTTGCTTGAAGCAAATCCACCAAAGAAAACTTTTCGACTATCATGAGCACTTACTTAGTAGGGCTTCTCCGTTTATTCCTATTAGTCGAATATTGGAATGAAAATCTTGTGTATTTGTTGGTCTGTGATGGTTTTAGAAAAGTGGATGTGTGAACCTCATGCAGGAAGCATGCAGTCCGTGCGTCTAAAGTGTCGTATTTTAAGTGGTAAAAGTTTCAAAATTCAGCCATCGAGCCTTTTTTTTGCGGCAAATCCCGGCTTCCAGAGCCAAGATTATTCGTTTCGAGATCACATCATGCATGGATGAAACGTTTCATGCTCATCTGCACACACATGCGCCGAGAGTTGAAAACTATAAAGCAGAGATGAATCCGTGACTCTAAGCTCCACTAGCCAACCAGCTTCGGATGCTTTTCTTTCTTTTCCTCTTGGCTTTTTCGAGTGCCAAAGTTGTGACCAAAACGAAGGTGGTGACTACTGTCAATTATGTCACCTACACCTACTACAACTGTGGAACGCTCACTTGTTCCAAGGCAGTTACATCCTCCAAGATCACGACTTCCCTTGCCCCAAGCAAGACATCCGTCCCTATTGATGTACTGACATCAAGCGATCCTTTGCTTGGCAGCAGCTGTGACTTCGTTCTGTCAGAGAAAGGTAGTGATGGTACTTATTATACATTCTGCGCAGAAACGACGACGAGCAATGCTCCAACTTCTTTCCCTGAGGTGAGTTCGAACTCAAATTCATTGTCGACCTCACAAGCAACATTGCAAGTCTCGCTGACTTCCTCGGCAGATATAGAGGCATCTCACTCTTCGACAGTCTCATCTTTAGTGGTACCTTCTCCTAGCATTTCAGCTTCTCACTTTGAGACAACTTCTTCCGAGACCCCCTTTTCTGATATTTCCTCTTTTGAAAGCCTGTCATCTGTTTTTCCCAGCTCCAGTGACTTTTCCAGTGTTCCAACATCTTCTGAATTTTCAAGGGTTCCAATTGTGGAATCTTCTGTTCCTCCAATGTTTGAATCTTCCAGTGTTCCGGTTTCTTCCACTACTTCGATTCCAGTTTTCTCCAGTGATTTTTCAAATTGGAGCTCAGACTCTCACTTTATTCTGTCCAGCACGGACTCTTTTGTCTCGGGCAAATCTTCGATTCCCGAGTCAAGTTCAATTCCCGAGTCAAGCTCAATTCTAGAGTCAAATTCAATTTCCGAGTCAAATTTGATTTCCTCAGTTATTCTGACCTCAAGTGCAAGTGAATCAGCTGTGGCTTCTTCAAGTATTGCAGCTACTTATGTTTCTTCAAATGAGTACATAAGTTCCACTCATTCAAGTGAAGGTTCAAGTTCCACTTTGAGCGACTACTCATCGCTAGTTTCATCTGTGATTTCTTCATTGATGATTTCCTCTGAACCTTCAGAAAGTTTGAGACAAACTTCTCTCGCCTATTCGTCTCTGGCAGTATCTTCAGATATATCCTCAGATATCTCCTCGGCAAGTCCTTCCCTGGAAATTTCTTCCTCATTGGTGATTTCTTCAAGTACTCCAAATTTCATCACGACTTCCCCACTGGCATCTTCTAATGTCCCTCCAGAAGCATCAAGTGATTCATCCTCAATTGGTTCAATGACAATTTCATCAGAAAGACCTTCTGTTTTATCAAATGAGTCTTCAATGAGTGAGTCGTTATCTTCACCAGTTGTTTCAGTTGTTTCAGTTGTTTCAGTTGTTTCAGTTGTTTCAGTTGTTTCAGTTGTTTCATCAGATATTTCTGTGGAATCTCCCTCAATTGATTCCCTGAGCGTTAATGTTCCAACTAAATCCTCGACAATATCTTCAGAAATTTTAAATTCCATTGAATCTTCAATTGGATTATCATCAACTATTGTTCCTGAAATTTCTGGAACTTCGACGATTATCGACTTCTTACCTTCTCAAACTTCTTCTGGAGTGCATTATTCCAATGAGACTTTCGCAACTTCCAGTTCTTCTATTAATACCCCCATTTCCTCAGCATCTGAAATTTCAACACAATTATCTAGTTCAAGATTTGACACAATTTCGGACCTGAGCTCAATTTTGGAATTAAGCTCAACATTGGAATTAAGCTCAAAAATTCTGGAAATCTCCCTGGCCTTGACTGTGGTTTCGACACCTACTTTGACTTCAAGTCCAATCATCACTTCTAGTCATGAATCCTCCTTGGAAAATGCACAAAGTCTGTCTTTGAGTGAGACTACTTCAACTTCTGATTCTATTGTATCAAGTGTGATTCTGAGCTTATCTTCTACGGCATCATCTTTATCGCTGAATTCTCCCTTAACTGTGCTGAGCTTCTCCTTAGCTGCTGAACTGATTGTGTCAAATGTTGCTTCCAGTGATGATATCAAAAGTATAAAGAGTGATGAATCATCTTCATCTTTCTCTTCTGGTACTTCTTTCAAAATTTCAAGCATTGATGTTTCAATTACCAGTGCAGTCAGCTCCAGGTCCATGAATTCCAGTCCAGTGGTTTCAGAAACTCCTTCAACCACAGCACCTACTTTGGTCTTTTCAACCACATGTTTGCTTCCAAATTTGACTACCGTGGTCAACTATACCATTACTGAAACTCAAACAACCACAGATATTATTGTCACTTGTCCTTTATCTGGAAGAAGTGATTCGATTACTATTACACATAAGCCCGAGACCACACAAAGTGAGTTTTTGAGTTCATCCTTGACTTCACAGACGACTAGTTCTGGATCTGTTTCTAGTTCAAAGATATCTAGTTCTGGAATTGTCTCTAGTTCTAAGTTTCCTAGTTCTGGAATTGTCTCTAGTACTACACTGAAATCATCTTTGTCCAGCGTCTTGGCTTCCTCGTCCCTTTCTCCTCATGTGAAAACCAGTTCTGAGACTTTGGCTTCTGAAACTTCCAAAAACTCCATATCTTCAGTGATGACTTTTGGAACCTCTACCAGATTCTTTTCCACGACTACCAGGACAACTGTCTATTCTACCGAGACTTCGTGCTCTGACGAAGTATGCACCGAAACATTCGGTGTAGAAACCATATCCAGCAACTCATTGCTGTCAAATACTGGCCTGAGTTCCAAATCGATTTCGGAAAGTTCTACTATTCCAGAGATCAGAAGTTCAAGCTCAGTGACATCGAAGAGTTTAAGTTCCGAAAGTGCTAAATCTGAACGTTCTAGTGTTACTACCGAAAGCGTCAATGTTACTACCGAAAGCGTCAATGTTACTACCGAAAGCGTCAGTGTTACTACTCAGAGTTCCAGTGCTACTACTCAGAGTTCCAGTGTTATTACTCAGAGTTCTATTGTTTCTACAACTAGAAGCACAAGTATTGCTGGTGTTTCCACCACATCCAGATTTGTTTCCAGTGTCACATCTAAAGTTACTACTGCTACTTCTTCCAGTGTAACTTCCAAGTTTGCTTCGAGCGATAACGTTTCTAGTTCCCAAAGCCATGAAGTCTCAATAACAACCGTTACTACTGGAACTTCTTCAACAGGCTTTTTGACTACTGAAACTCTGGAAACATGGGCTACAGAAACATCAGAAATCTCTTCGAAGACAACCTTGACAACTACACCGGAATCACCTACTTCAAAGACTTCCACTTCAGAAACAACGCCAGTCTTTTCTCCAGCAACATCCCCATCGAGACCATCACCTTCTTCGGAATCATCCACTTCACCATCATCACTTTTGGAATTAACTACTTCTGAGTTGACCTCTTCAGGAAAACATACTTCAAGAACTGCCTCAGAAACTACTTCAACTGCTTCCACTGTTTCAACTGTTTCAACTGATTCAAAGATTTCTTCCGGAACTACCAGCATCAAACTGTTCAAATCAAGTGTCTCTTCAATCATTCCTTCGCAAACACTTTCAAGTGTCCTGCAGAGCATCATTTCCAAGACATCTCTTGCACCCAAATACTCCAGCAGCCCTGATACCTCTTCAATTCAAGAAAGTCTGACATCAGTGACAGAGACTGAACCCTTCCCGGAAACCACTTCAGCACCACTGACTTCTTCGGAATGCACAACTTATTGTGATGAATTCGATTCCGCATGTATTTCTGCTGCAAACGAGTGTTTGAACCCACAGACCTATTCTACCGAGGAAGAAGTTGCAAGTGAAACCACATTCAGTCACTTCAGTGCCGAAACAACTTCTGTTTCTTTGAGTCACGTGAACAATGCCACCACTTTAATACTGCTGACGACTCTGAATCCAGTCACGTGGGCTGTTTCCACCTTCCAGGCGGCCGCCTCGAAGTCTCAAGTTTCGATAATTTTTATTTTTATTTTGGCCTTTATCTGAGGCATATTCTTAAGATTCAGTTTTTTTCTGATTACTTTATATAGTCTGATTAAAAATAAAGTTGCCTTTTGCTATAATATAAGTCTAAGCACACGTGACCTGCCAGATCCGGGGTGATCCAGAGGTGTTACGGGGGTGATTCGGGGGTGTTCCGGGGTGTATGTGCAGTTCCGACCTATTGAGAAGGGTCATTCAAACCTTTGAAAAACGCCTAAAAACTCGCCGCTTCTATGATCATTTTGAACCTGAAGATGCAAAAAATATACAATCAAGAGGAATCTGCTCTCAGATTTCTGTAGCTTGACCAAACTAGACGACCCTCGGAAGTCAGGTCACGTGAGTATCTCATAAGATCCGAAAGAATTAGTAGTAGGCAAGGCCGCATCTGAAGCTTCGTAAGCTCTGCATGTATCCGAATCCTGCAGAAATAAAGAGCACCCATAAAGACATTCATATTGTAGATTTGATGAATATGGTAAAAGACATGAAAAATAAATTGAGTTACGTGTTTTTCGAAATTATCAGTGCTGAGACTAATTTCGTTTTTTCGATACTTTCGCAATATTTTGCAGCAATTTCAAAAGTTTACGTCATTACCAGGAAAAGAAGCAAAAGTCAAATAGAGATAAAAAATATTTCAAATCGCCATTTTTAATCCATTTGTTCAAACAGTTGATTTCATAAACAAAAGTGGCTTTCATACTCAGAGACTAGGGCTCTATCTTGATTTCAGCACCTAAAGAACCAGTGGTAGAGCATACCATGAATCGTGAAGCTGAGCAAAGCGAAGCAAGCAGTAACAAGAAACTAGTCAACTTTAATTAATATATGATTTCAAAGCAAGCAGAACCAAAATTCTTTAGTGGGTTTCGCTTGGAGATGTTCGGGATTACTGGGAGATAACTGAACCAGGAAAGCCAAAGGTGCATATAGGTTTCGAAAACTCTTACAGAAATAAGCTCATTAGTTGTCATGTTTGATAAAAATAAATTTGATGTTGTATTGGATGTGGACATTGATAAGTTAGGGTATGTGTATGAGCCTGAAGGAGAAGTAACGGGCGAGTGACTGTGTAAATTATTGGAGATCTTGACTAGGATAATTAGTGACAAAAATCAGGTAGTTTTCGGATATATTCAAGAGAAATTGTGAAAAATGGAAAGGTACTCAGAGGAGAATGGAATTGAATATAAAAGCGGGAGAAATTTGACTGAGTCTTAGAATATGAACTAATATTAATGGAATGGAAGAATATTAGATAATCGATATAGATCTACAAGTATCAATAGAAGTTGTATATCTGAAAAAGTCCATCCAACATGAGCATTCAATGAACAATTATATAGCAAGAGAGGCAGAATATCTATAATAGACATCGAGCTCATTCAGCAATAGAATTCACTTTAAGTATCAAGGGAAACCAAGAGTTGTGAGTAGAGAGTGGCTGAAATAAGAAATAAACTCATTTGTAGATGTTTAATACACCTCCAAAATATATCTACCGTCTTCCTTCATATCTTCAACAACCTGAGCAACATCAGCAATCAGCTTACCCTCCTTTCTGGCTCCATTCTGTACAATATCCTCCAAACAAGCAGTAATGTCAGGAACTGGCCATGTTGGTCCACACAAGTAGAAAGAGCCGTTCTTGGCCACAATGGCATCGGTCAAATCGTCAATGGAACTCCGAATCTTGTCCTGAATGTAAATTTTCTCCGGTTGGTCACGAGAGAAGGCAGCTCCAATATGAGTCAAAATACCCTGTGCTTTATAAGCCTCCCACAACTCTCCGTAAAGATACTCCTCTTTCTTATGTCTGGAGCCCATGTACAAGTAAATTTCTCCAATGGTGTGACCTTGTTGTTGTTGCCAAATCTTCTCCTCGATAAAAGCTTTAAAAGGTGCCAACCCGGTACCCAAACCTGACATCACAATTGGTTGACTTGGAAGAGGTGGCAACTTCATCACCGAAGGTTTGACACTAACCACGAGTTCCTCGCCAATTCTCAAGTCTGAAACGTACTTGGAGCACTGGCCGTATCTGGTTCTGCCCTTAGAATCCATCCAGTCCACTACCACAATCAATAAATGCACTGCATTGGGGTGCATCTTCTGCGATGACGCAATGGAGTATTCTCTTCTCTTTAAAGGAGCAATGATCTTGACCAACTCGTCGAAAGTAGGTCTAGCCGACTTAAAGTCCTCCAAAATATCAACGTACGAAGAGAAGTCCACCTCTTGTCTTTTCTTTAATTCTTCAGCTCCTGCAGGCGACGCCAATTTCTCTAAAGCCTCCTTTTCCTTCTCATCCTGAGCGTATGGAGCCAAAGATTCATAAAATCTCTTGGGTGGCTTACCCAAAAAGTCCACATTTTCTAATAATGCCTGTCTTGCAGAACGAATCTCCAAAAGGCTGGGGTCGTTGGCGTTCGAGACCTGCACAAGCGAGTCACCGTCAACGCCATAGAACTTCATGAAATTCTCCACTTCCCCGGAGTTGTTGCGCCCGTGAATACCTAATGCTTCTCCAATGTCGTATGTGAGGCCGGTTCCGGTAATATCGAACTCGATATGGAAAATGTTTCTGTCATACTCGGCTGGTGTCAATCTCTTGTTTTCCTGCACCTTGACCACAAAGTTCTTGACTGGTAAATCAGGCCTCAACTCGGATTTCAAGCCGTAAGCCTCGGGGAAAACAAGTTTGGTGGCCACATCACTGGATGAAGAATGGTACGAGTCCTCAGTAGAAGGAGGTTCGATTCTGGGGTTGGCAAAGAAAGATGTTTCTTTGGGGAACGTAGGCAACTCAACAGGCTCTTCTTCTTCTTCTTCTTGTTCTCCTTCGCTTTTCTTCTCATTGACCAATTCTGCCCACTCTGGGAAAACGGTCACAGGCTTGATACCCTTCTTCTCGTCCACAGTCTCGACAAACTTATCTAACACAGAAGCCAACAACTCAAAGTCATTTCCGTTACCCTGCAATAATTTGTTGACAATGAAAGATCCCAATTCAGGCAACGAAGCTCTCCAGAAAGCCACTTGCGACAAGAAATCAGCAGAGAAGCCCTTGGTGGAATCACTAACGGAGTCAAGCTCCTCCACAATGGAGAAATCAATCACAGACAACTTGAACTGGCCCTTGGCCATAGCACGCTTGAATTCAACGGGCAACTTCTCCACAAAGTCTGCTTCCACAGAATTGTTAATTTTCTTCTTGTTAACCAATAACACAGTAGCATTGGGCTTGGCTGTGGCCAACACGTCAAAGTGGTTCAAGATAGACACATCTTCCACCAAAACCACATCGGCTGAATCCACAATAGTCGATGAGTGTGGCCCTTTTCTTTCAGAAGAGACCACCAGCGCCTGAAAAACACCTCCGGCGACAGATGTGTCGTATTTGCTCCGGATACTCACGGCCTTGGAATTATCCAAAGAAAGCGAGAGAGCCAATTTGCCTGCAGTCGCCACAAGGTCGCTATTGTCTCTAGCCCAAATCAAGTAAGAGCCCGTAGGAGATGTGTTTGCAGTCAACAGAGCTGGGGCCAGAGCCACGGATCTCAATAACGACTCGTCCAACTCAACAAACGAGGAAAGAACCTTAAACACAGTGATTGGCGACCAAACAAAGTCAGCTGGGTAAGAGAATTCGTCGATGGTCAAGGAACCGAATCTGCCGGCAAGGAACAAAGCGGCGTTGACATCAGCCTTCAACAGATCGGAATTTTCTGGCGACAACACCACAATTTTTCTGGCAGAGGCAGGCACAGCAGAAACAAAGTGAGCCTGAGCAAATGGGAAAGGCACTCTAACTTTAACAACACCCACACGAGCCGAAGATCTTCTAATAATCTCAGTGACTTGAGTGGAGTTATGAGTACCGTACACCACGAAAACAGTTTCAGGCAGAGAGTGGCCCTCGTACTCAAATGGCGCCAAGTTAGTGCCAGCAGCAGCGTTCAAGTTGGCAAAGGCAATGTCCAAAGCCTGATCCACACTGGCAGGCTTAGCAGCACCAGAAGTAAGTAATTGCTGATATAAGCGACCAATATCCACCACAGATAAAACCGAGTCAAACGCTTGGAAAGTACGGGTAAATTCAGGACCATCAAATAAGTGCACCGAAGGCAGACCAGTCAATGCAGCCAAGTAATGGTTAAGAACCACCGTATATTGCAACTCAGCAGCATTCACACCTACCGGAGATACAACAGGATATCCTAAAGTTTTTGCGGTAGCAACAACTCCTGAATAATTGGAAACCAAAGACTGAGAATCCACGTCAAAGTCCACAGCAGAAATGTTCAAGCCCAAAGCCACTCTTCTGGCCAGTGCAAGCGTGGGCTGCATATAAGCCAAGGCATTCGCTCCCAAGACCGCGGTAAGGGGTGTAGTTTCAGTGTCTTCTGGAATTTTTTCCGCAAATCCCAAGATGGTGTTGGCGGCTCCAGAGCGAGGCTGTAAACGGTAAAAAAGTGGAACTGTTCCCACAGCATTTTGGCGCTTAAATTGCTGGGCCCAAAGTTGCAAATCTGCGTCAACCAAATTGGAAGCTCCGGCAGTCTCGTAAGAAAAAATCGTAGTTGCCAACGAGTACACCGCCTGACTGATCAATGTCTGGGCGCTAGTGTACACTGAGTTTTGCAAAACATGGGGGTCAGCGGTAGAGCCAAAAGGGCTGTTTCTCACTGTCACCGACTTTATGGATTCGGGGATCGACACGCTAGAAGCGTTGCCGCTTGTGTTGGCGTGTGGTGACATGTGGTGGGAGTAGTAGAGAGAAGAATTTACTGTATGGGCATGTAAAGATGCAAGCGCACGTGACAGGTGCGAATGGCTTATCCTCGGATGCAGGAATTTGCAGCTAATGCGAGCCCTGCCACTGGCTGTGCATCACGTGATACTATATATAGGTCTTCATTTGATCTCAGAATTTACTATAGCAACTTCTTTGATTGTACTGCACATAATTACCGGTCAAGTTGGTTGATCGATGCAGCGAGATGTTTAAGGTCAAGAAGGCGAGATCACCGAAACAGTGAAGGTGGAGTGAGCGAATGAAACGATTTTGGAACCATCATGAAACAATCATGGAACAAATCTGAAACGATTCTGAAACAATCATGAAACGATTTTGAAACATGAAATAATGACGAAACATATGCTCAACAGTCAGAATCAAACTCCCGATTCGCTGTAAATTATTGTTGTGAACGGAAGCAGCTAAACAGATCCTTCCACACAGTGTTGCGACTGAAACGGTATATGCAGGAGCGGTGTGGAAGCTCGCACGCAATGCATAGGGACATTGACGCATTTCGAGCGGCAACTCCGGCTTCTTCCTGGACATGATTCTTCGTTCTTTCAAAACAGCCTATCGTGGTCAGAAATGGGCGCTCAGGTCTCTGTATATAAAACGGTCCTTTTCCCAGACTTTCCAGCCAAAAAATGAACCCACAGGTACGAAAAGCAGTGGATCCACCAAGCAATCTCTGGCGGCTACTTCCAGCAAGGCATGGCTGATTCTTTACATCTTGGGAGGTGCTGCGGGAAGCTATTTCATCTCAGAGCAGTTTAGGTCGTCAAGCATACCCAAAGAAGTGTCAGATCGTTCCACCAGCCCACTAGACACGTTGACGTCACCCGTTTACGCTGACAAAGCGCAATTTGAACTTGCAGCACAAAAGTTTCGGGCCATTGTGGGAGAGGATAATGTCCATTCAGATTCTACCGTGATTAAGTCACATGCAGATTCGTTTTTCTCTACGCATCATCCGCCAAAACCAGATCAACAGAAACCTACTTTGGTGATTTATCCTGAAAACACGCAGCAGGTTTCGGAAATCTTGAAAGTTGCGCATGAATACCGTGTTCCAGTGATTGCAAATTCCGGGCTTACATCTTTGGAGGGTCACAATATGCACACGCGTGGGCCATATTCCGTATCGTTGGCGTTTGGCAACCTCAATAAGGTTTTGCAGCTAAACGTAGATGATATGGATGCTGTCGTACAGGCTGGTGTTGGCTGGCAGGAATTGGATGAGTACTTGAAAGATTCTGATGGAGCACATCTCATGTTTGGTCCAGACCCTGGAATGGGAGCGGCCATTGCTGGAATGGTAGGCACTTCAGCTTCAGGAACGAACGCCTACAAGTATGGAACAATGAAGGAAAATGTGGTCAATCTTACTGTGGTATTGGCAGATGGGACCATTGTGAAGACCAGACAGCGCCCTCGGAAGTCTTCTGCTGGATATGACTTGACCCGACTTTTCATTGGTTCGGAGGGTACATTGGGGGTGATCACAGAGATCACTGTGAAATTACACCCCCGCCCAAAAAACGAATTGGTTGGAGTATTCTCATTTCCTACAATTCGTGATGCAGCTTCCACTGCTCTGAACATCATTTCTCGTTCGGGTATTCACCCCAATGCCATTGAGCTCCTTAATGAAACTACTGTTTCTTTTGTGAACGAGAGTGGGGCTTCGGAGAAAAAATTCTTGGAGAAACCGACGCTTCTTATAAAAGTTGGGGGCTCCAGTGTTTCTCAGATCGAAGAACAGCTTGAAATCATCAAGCACATTTCCGAGAAAAACAATGCTCTCGCCACAGAGATATCCTCTGGCGAAGAGGAAAACGTCATTCTTTGGGGAGCCAGACGTGCGGGATTATGGTCTACTTTTGATTATGGGGCAAAAGTTTTAGACGATAAAGACGATGTACAGCTCTGGACAACGGACTTTGCGGTTCCAATTTCCCGCATGGCAGATTTGATCGATCAAACAAACGAAGATTTGAACAATCTGGGATTCAAAAATCGGTTTTCCGTGATGGGCCATGTGGGTGATGGAAATTGTCATTTTCTCTTGCTTTACAATTCCAAAGACTATTTGAAAACAAAGGAGGTTGTGGATCGTATGGTGGCTAGAACAATTGAGCTCGAAGGAACCTGCACAGGAGAACATGGAGTAGGTGTGGGGAAAAGAACATACTTGGAGCCTGAACTTGGCGTCAGTGCGGTTGATTTGATGAGACACATCAAGTATTCCCTTGATCCTAGGGCAATCTTGAATCCGGATAAGGTGTTTAAGATCGACCCTCAAGATCCTTTGGACGAATTATTGGCATCGGGTCACGTGATTGAATCGGCCAAATGCTGTTGATTATAGATTTACATATAGTATTCGTAACAATTGTGATATTTTAGTCTTATACTGGCATTTTAGATGGGTGGAGAAGAAGAAGGAGAAGGAGTAGCGAGTACTGCATATAAAACACACCCGTGCACCAGGAGTTATATCACGCACTCTTCAACTAATTCACCCAACGCTGCAATGACCCTGAACGGCCCGGACGCCGCCGAATTATCGGAAGTTACATCCAAGGTGCACCGGTTCAAAGATAAACGACCAAAACAGGCGCGCCGGTTCAAAACAGCCAAGCAGCTTGTGAGCGACGAAATCAAATATCTTCAAAGCAAAAAGCTTGACATCGACACGCCCACAATGACATCCATAGCGGCTCCACCAAGCTTAAAACCTCGCAAACACTACTGCGATATTACCGGTCTTGAGGGCAAATACAAATCACCAGCCAATTCGCTCAGGTATCATAATGTGGAGATTTATCAGGAGGTAATCAAGCATATGACAGCTGGAATGGATCAAGAGTATTTGGCCATGCGAGGAGCCAATGTTATTCTCAAATAATCATTTGATTCTTTTGGGATCTCCTTCGAAAACGTCCGAAAACGGTAATTAAGCGTTGGGTCGATCATTTCAGTGTGATTAATCAGCACACTATTGAACATTCATGGTTGGGTAGTCAGCAGAGGCTTGAACATTACCACTGAATTTTCATCATGGATCTGTACATTAAAACAGCTCCACCACTTTCTTGATGTTCTCATCGAAAATAGCCAGCTTGAGAATATCCTCTGAATTAGAAGTTTCAAGCTGCGTGAACGGATTGCAAACTTGTTTCAAATAACATTTGTGAATTTTCCGGAACAAGTCTTGGAGACGATCCAGGCGAAACTCATCGGTGGCCCCTACCACAATTCGGAGTCCATTGTTTGTTTCAGTACCGTATACGGTAACTCCATCCTGAATAAATAACAATATAATACCATTTTGCGTGCTTTGTTGTTCACGTAAACTCATAGCCGACGGCAGAGTAAAGACATCAAGAGCCATATGCGAGAGAAAATTGTATTTGATAAATTCTCCAGCATCTTCAGCCGATGAGCCTGGTTCAGGAACTGTTTCGAAGCTCTGGATATAGAGAGGATAGTCATCTTTGGAAATAAGTGAAACAAAAAGAATTTCAGACATTGTAGATGGATTTTGAGTTTATTTGATATGGAACTTAATAAAATTTCAATAAGATTGGTCTTATAATTGGTGGTCTTATAATTGGTGATCTTATAATTGGTGATCTTATAATTGGTGATCTTATAATTGGTATAATTGGTGATCTGTTCTTCTTCTTTATTCGATTAATATCAAAATTCTTGCTGGTTATCTTTATCAATGTTAATGGTAAATAGATTTGTTGGATTTCTTATCGAATTTGATGCTGATTTCGTTTGTTGTCTAAGCTGAGGATGTTAAGAAAGTGCACTAAATTTATCACTGAATGTGTTCCTGGATAGTGCAGCGCGCTCACTCGGACACTTAGAAGACCGACCAAATTTGGATCCCTTTTTAAAACCAGAACCCCTCGAATCCAAACTACTTTTTTTTATATTTTTTTTTTTACTTCACGCTTTTAACCACTCCATGTCGGTGTCACCGTCTGCACAGAAGGTCGATGACTTTCTTCTGAAAATTTCCACCATTTCCCAACAGAGACTCCGGGAGAATCAGAGAACACAGCGAAAACTCAATCTGCTACGAGGGCAAGAAGAAATCCCACCAGCATTTCAACCATCAGATCATGGAATCAATGAATTACGATTTAACAGGTCTAAAAGGAGTCAATTTTATGAGGAGTGGAAAAACAAGGAAACTCCACCGCCAATGCCTGCCAGGCCTAATTCCAACCGGTCCGAATCTGGAATTGACAAAATCAGTTTTAGGGATAGAGATGATATGAAAAATTCATTTCGGGATGAAAATGATTTGATTGATAGAAAGTTTCAGAATAGAGAGAATGGTGATAGAGAAAATGGTGATAAAGAAAATGGTGATAAAACCTCTTCTTCCACAACAAAGATAGCCCCCATCAAACCTCAAAAACCTAGACATTTGGAGGCTTCTGAATTGGCTCCAAATTTACCTACACGGCCAGATGAAACGAAAAATCCGCCACTTCCTAAACGTCCGGAATATTCTGTTAAATTAGGAGTTCCTGTGGCCAGGAAGTACGAATCTAAGCCCGTTGTCTTACGAAACACTCCACTCGTTTCGGCGCCTTATAAAAAAGTCCTGGGGTCTCAGAATATTGATAGTTTTCTTGATATCGAAGAAAGTATTCGAAAAGGTGAAAATCGGGACTTATTTGTGAAACCTGAGCCATCTAAACCGCCCAAGCCGCCCAAATTCCAGAGCAAAGAAACCGTTTTTCTTCAAGAAAAGATCCGTCTGTTATCTCCAACAAAAAGAGAAGTTAAAGCCGAGGTTTCTCTCGAAAAACCAGATCTCATGTCTGTTCCTAGAGGAGTGCGATCAGATTCAAATGAGCTCAAGTTTACTCCCCAAAAACCACAGAAACCTAAGGCATTAGCCATGGAACACGAAGCTGTTTTAGCTCTTGAAAAGTTGAAAAAACCTGCTGTTGTGGAGCGCAAAAATCCGGCAATTCCTGAGGCCATGTTGAAGCTACAGAGTCTCAAGCTGAAGCCCAATCATCTCCGAACACAAGAGATAAAGACCCAAAAAAGTTCAGAAAAACAAGAATCCAAGAGATTGTCAGAAAAACAAGAATTCAAGAAATTGTCAGAAAAATCAGAATTCAAGAAATTGTCAGAAAAATCAGAATTGAAGATTGAGCCTGAATCAAAGAAGTCAGAGCCTCATGAAAAACTGGAACTTACTAAACTCGACTTTCACTCACAATTATCAAATGTTCTTCGAGCTCAAACAGATCCGCTTTTGACAAAACCTTCCAAGGAAATTCGCCGGTCAAATACTACGCCAGATGAATCAGGGAAACTCACTCACCCGACCAAGTCACGTGCCAAGGGCCCAAAAAGGAAATTGCCAAAAAAGACAGGCGAGGCTCCAAAAACGGCAGTAAAAAAGGTGCCGCCTCCAAAAGCAAAAAAGCCTGACTTTCAGCTTCAAAACCGCTTTAATAGCGAGGTCTTCATTTGAATGAATCAGAAACAGAGCTACGCAACTACTAAACCACTCACTCACTCAATAAACAGTCTTTGATGAATCGGCGCGGCGGTTGTATGCAGGCGCGTAAATTATCGTAGCAAAACATTCTCAGCGGCGTCTTCAACTCTAACAGATAAACCCCCATCCTGCACAAGTAATCCCACATCATGGAGTCTCCAACTTTAAACATGACTAAAAATTCCTTCACAGAAGGTTTTGAGCAGCAAAGCACTTTTGCCAAGCTGTTGAGCATCCTTGAGGAAAAGGTCCATGAATTTGGGAACAAATTAAAACCATACGGCGAGACCGTCGAGGAACACATCACCAAGATATTTCAGTCGCTTCCGGAAAATGTCCAGCACTCGTTAAAAAACACCCAGGAAGCAGTTGAAAGCTACTACCACACAATTTCCAACACAAGTACAAATGAACTTCTCGAAGACCTTCGCCAATTCAAAATCACTCCTGCAACCATGACACTTGCGGCCACCACGTTGACCACAATTTTGTTAACGCTGAAATTGTTATTACCAGCTAGCAATGCTAAAGATACCGGCAAAAGCAAGAAGACGAAGAAGAAGCAGTCCAAAGCACAGAAAGCCAACAAGCAGATCCAATCAATTTTGGATTTCGTCGAAGACACTTACGTGCCACAGATTGACGAGTATCTTGAGAACTTCTCTCAATTGAATAAGGAAGATCAGCAGTATAAGTACAAGTACTTTGAGGAGATGTTGTTAGTGGAGTTGATGAAGCTTGACGATGTTAAAGTGGCCGGTAATGAGGTGTTGCGTGCCAACCGCAAAAAGGTCATTAGATTCGTCCAAGATCATCAGAAGAGATTGGACTCTGTGAAGAAGGAATTGGAGTGAATTGGCTGGAAAGACCTAGACAGGAAATAAATCCAGATAGGAACAGACACAGGAAGGAAATAACATCCTCAGTTAGGGAAATAGACCCAAAAAGGACAATGAAAATTTTTCAAATAATCAACAAGTAATTATCAATTCAAACAGCCAATGTAGTTGATTCAAATTAAAAATCTTCACTTATCTTTTTTAGACGCTTCGGGCTCCTCCTTGGTTTTCTTCTTTCTCTTCTGAGATGCCTCAGCCACAAGCTCCTCGAAAATCCGTGCCTCCTCTGCTTCCAGCTCTGACCTCGTAGCTTCTGAAAACACATGACCAATAATTTTCAAGCCTTTTGCACGGGCCAATCTTGTTTCCAAAGGTACTTCTTTATCGTAAAGAATTTCATCGCAAACTCCTCTCACAGTACCTTGAATTTCAAATTTGGAACCAGACCATGCAGCCGCAAGAACCTTGCCCATAAGGTACTTTTCCATTTCAGCAATATCTTCGGAAGTATGTTTTTCTGGAACTTTTTCACCGTCTTTCTTTGGCTCTTTCTCCTCGCTGTTTTCGGATTTGAGCTTGTGAAGCTGCTCCTCAAGATGCTTAACGTCATTCTCAGCTTGTTTCCTTTCCTGTTCCGTTTTAGCTGCATCTTCTGCATCTTTCTTGGCGTGATATTCATTGTCCTCCTGCATCTTGGCGTATTCCATCATGGTCAGCTGTGCATCCAAAGCTGAAGTCACTGTCCGAAAAGTGTCTTTGATAAAGGAGCCTTTATCTTTCATGGACCACCACAAGCCGCCCAAATTTCCAAAAACTGTCTGACTTTTAAGCAAGATGCGTGCTTTAACCAAGTAAATGCTTCCGAGAGTGTGAAGAATCTCCAACCCAAAACTTTCCATCTTAAGTGCCTCTACTTCATATTGAAGCTTTTGCCGGAAAGATTCTGCCACGTCTTCTGCCATATCTGTTTCTGTAAAGAGCGAAAGCTTTTCCACGAGCTTTTTGCTAAGCTCCTTCTTTTGTTCGATTTTCTTAAGCTTGCACTCCTCCTCATATTCTTCCAATTGTTGCTGACGGCGCTTCTTTTCTTGTTCTTCTTTGGTGAGTGGATTAGAACTTTCTTCTTCTCCATTACCCAATAAAAGCGCTTCTTTAGATTCTTGAGTCTCATTATCTTCTTCCTTCTGATTATCCTTGCTTTTATTTGAATTTTCATTCTGAGTCTGCAGGTTATCCTTCAAATTCTCCTTCAGACTTTTCTTTAAATTCTCCTTTAAATTCTCCTTCGAATTCTCCTTCGAACTCTCCTTTGAATTCTCCTTCGAATTCTCCTTCAGAGACTTATCTCCCTCGGCTTCACCTGAAAGTTCGGCCGATTTCGACAATTCTTGAAGCAACGTGAGCTCACCAATCCAATCCTTAAACGCCTCGCCACCAAAAATCATAGAGAAAAATTCGGTAGGATCTTCAAATCCAGCACTAGGAATAGACTCCTGTTTTCCAAACTTGTCGTACTTTTCACGGAGCTTTTCATCTGAGAGAACCTGATACGCCTCTCCAACCTCCTGAAACTTAGCTGCTGCTTGAGGATCATCGGGATTTTTATCTGGGTGTAAACGGATAGCAGCCTTGCGGTAGGCTTTTTTAATTTCTAGCGCTGTGACTGTGGATTCCACGCCAAGCAAGTCATAATATGAAGTATCGACCACCATTTGTAGTTGCGGAGAGGATACATCATCTGTTAGATGTAGGCGCGCGTCATCGGGTGCACGGGTGCATATATGTCTGTTTCCGTGCCTGCGATCTTCTGGAAGGGGATATAATAATCGTGTATATAATAATCGTGTATATTAATCGTGTATATTGACCGTGTATAATGACCGTGTATATTGATTGAGTATATTGATTGTGTATATTGATTGTGTATATATTAATTATGTATACATTGATCGTGTATAAATTAATCGTGTATAAATTAATCGTGTATATACAGATCGTGTATACATAAAGATTGTAAGTTTATAGATTTCCGTTTAATGGCCTAACTGAATTCTACTAACTGCTCTCTATGTACATTATGCGGAGTAGTAGACCTTCCTCAAGTCAACCAATTTCTTGCCTCGTCCTGCCGCCAAGTCCTCCAAACTAGTCTGCTTGGTCAATGCCTCAATGAAACCTTTTACCACATTCATAGGGTTCCGTGACTTGTACACCTTTCCTCTTAAATCCTTAATTCCTGCAGCCTGGCATACCTCAAAGATGTTGGGGTTAACTCTCAAGCCAAATCCTGCAGGTGCTGATTTAATGAATAATTTCACAGCATGATATTTATAATCAATATCACCAATAATGGTTCTATTTTCGTATCTTGGAATTGGTTGTAAGTTTTTAATGGCATCCCAATGAGCCTTGCTTAAGGCTGTACGCATACCATCTCTAGACTTACCTTCTCCCAAACCAATCATACCATTTTGGTCCCCCACAATTGTTAAAGCATAAAAATTGGGAATTTTACCCTTGGATGTTTGACAAGATACTCTTTTCATGACAATAGGCCGCACATACAACTTGCGCATATACCACACCTCCATTCCAGTCAAACGGTGCAATTTTTCATAAACCTCATCTTGTCTGGCTTTAAACGACCGCGTATCGTTTCCAGCTTGAATATCAGTAGTCTGAAACCGAAGTTTTAAATCCGTGCGGTCGGCTCCCTGGATTTGCGGAATCGCCGGGTACGGCGTCTTATTACTGGCCTGATTTGGGTACAACACGGGCTCACTCCACTTGCTATCAGTTTTAGAATAATCTTGGTGCTTATCTGCCGGTGCAACTTTGCTTATTGCCCGGTGACCTTTTTTCTGAAGGTCCAAGTATTCCTGGGGGCTGACAAGAGACTCAGTAATATGGATACTTTGAAGAAGCTCTGGAGTGTAGAACTTGGAAAGAAAGTCGTTATGTTTTATGATGTTTTTGCTTTTTTGGCTAGCCACGCGAGATGTCAGTAACATCCGAGGCAGCCAGAAAGAACGGACGTTTCGAAGCATCATGTTGGGGAGTAGTTTCCGTGAGGTGAATTTTTCTGCCTTTTTTCGCGCACATGCAGGTGCGCACCTAGAGAGGAATCAGTGGGAAATGAGAATTTATAGATTGACATTTGGAGGTAACTACTCAGACTTGGAAATTTCATTTTTAACTTGGTCAATATTTAAATGTCTTAAGTAAGTATTTACAAAAAAAAGAAATAGTTTTTGTGTACTGCATTTAAAGGTCCGAAGATGGAATATCCGATGATGGTGCTGATGGGTGCAAAATTGGAGATGTGCGATCAAGCTGTTGCTGCAATGCATATACCTCATCCTTAAGATGCTTTACCTCTTTCTCAAAGCGTTTACCAAAAACTTCAATGTAATAGTTGGCGCCATTGTATGCAGACCACAAGAAAATACTGCCAACAAATACGGCACAAGCATGTTTATACCGGAACCAAATCGGGCATGGTAACATGGTAAGAATCTGGTACATGAATTGAATAAAAGTAAATGCAGCAATTTGCATCCAAGGTTTGGGTAATGAATTGACAAATTTTCCAAGCATACTTTTGCTTTGTTTTTTCTTCATAAATGTAAAAGATGTCACTCTTCCTTTAGCAATCTGGTCACGTCTCTTAACGGTGATGAAATAATGATATGAGATCTGCCATATGGTGTAATAAATGGAAGTAGAGATAATACCATAAACAAAATTCCACGATTGAATCTCGGAAATTGCAGGGTACCGCACCAGTAAGTATTCTGGAGGTGTCTTATGCACCAAAACAAACATAGTAAGTGGTGGCATAATGTGAATAATTGATGAAGTAGTCTTTTCAATTGAATGCAACACCAACGAATTTCTCCACGTGATCACCGCAAAGCAAAGTGTGCCTAAAGTCAATGAAAACACCGAAATGAATAGCGATTTGGAGTAGGGAAACACCCAGAGAAAAAGGAGCAAAAGCACATTCACATAGTAACACAAATCCGCTAAATAATATTGGTACCCGAGCTTAAAATACGTATAAAAACGAATTGGAATGAGAAGCCCAAAAAGAATCGTATGGAAAACAGGAAACCATGTAGGGTATGCACCAATCACGTATCCTGCAGCCGCCACTAACCCAACAGCTAAAGCATAAAATGCTTTTTGTGTTGCTGAGCTTTGTAAGCTTTCCTGTACCAAACCATCCACTTTATTAAAGCGGCGATTAAGAGAATCCTGAAATTTGGCAAGGTCTTGAGACAGAAACTTCTTAGACATTTTGCTTTTGGTATCATTTTTACCATTTTTAGACTCATTATTCTCGCCGCTCTTGAATCGCCGTAATTGATCTTGTGTTAATTTTTTCATGTCGTTGAACTTCTTCTTGGTCGAGTCGCTGACCTGATCAAAGCCGTAACCGAAATCAAATTCCGGCACAAGAAGTAGTTTTGAAAGATCAACAAATGATGTGCTCAGTGAAGAATTGCTGCGAGTCAAAGACTGATCCAAGTCATCTTCTAGGTCAACATCTTCGATTGCTGATTCGGTACTTCTTCTTTGCTGTGCCTGCAGAATGGCCGGCTGCGCTGATGTGGAATTTGCTTCCATATTGGGTTGAAATGGGTGTTTATACAGAATATCTAATATTCAATTACCTGTTTTGAAATTGTTGTATAGTCTGTGTTGTATATATATCAGATGTAATTGTTATTAGAAAACGTGATTGCGCGCAGCAATTTGATAGAAGGTAATCCTGCATAAAGAAAGACGAACAGAGGTATTCTTGCAAAGAACAAGTTGAAGGGCTAAATTAGTGATACCAAAAAAAAGCCATAATAGAGATGGGATTTTAAATAGCAGAATTGAGTAGTCTTTGAGAATCTGTAGGATGTGTGGATGTTTTGACGGTCACGTGACGAAATTTAATCGACGAAAGTAGATAATGATAATATGTAAGGAAGGATGCGAAGTCGGAAAAATTTAAAGACAACAGGCTCAAGTATGATGGAGAGCGGGATATGGAGAGCTGACCCCGGAATTGGCAGGTCGCGGTGCCCCGGAATTGACACTGGCTGCAACAAACACCCGTACACCACGCTACCCCAGGACAAAAAGGCCCAACGCAAACGGACCAAATTCGGGTAGAATACAAAGTTTGATAGTGTATCAATTAGCTGGAATTCCGGAGAGTACAGGGATATAATTTATATGCAGTCGAGCCAATAACTGGCGAAAATAAGTTAATCTGTATATTACACCCAACGTCTATTCCGGTCAAACTCCGGTCAATCCGAGGGTGGCCCAAATTCTACGACACTTTTCTTATTAATGAATCCGAACATGACAATGATCATGGATACAATTCCGGTTTTTGAATTGATTTATTTGAATTGATTTTATCTGTTACAAATATGGGTAAAACGCACATTTAACAATGGTAGCTCAATTAATCGACAATTTGAAACTTGAGCCCAAAAGCAGTGTCTTCCCCAAAAAAAGAATTTACAGCTAATAAGAATATCCAAATAATAAGAAATTCAACACCTAAAACTTACATAGGAATAATTAGCGTTACGAGCCCGCGCTCGCATAATAAGCGCGCGAAAATTTAGATGAGCATCGCATCATGTCCGAACTCACCAAAGAAAGCAAGAAAGAAAAGAGGGAAAGAAAGAAGGAGAAGAAAGAGAAGAAAGAGAAGAAGGTCAATGACGTAAGAACCGAAGAAACTGAAAAAATGATTACAGAGAAGAATGAGCAGGAGGAGCCGCAGGAGCAGAACAACATTAAAGAAAACCACCCTGAGGAAATGGACCAAGCAGAAATCAACAAAGAAATCAACAAAGAAATCAACAATGAAATCGACAGCGAGAAAAATGATAATGAATTGGAAATTGATCTTAATGCTGCCGTTCCTCTCTCAAAAAAAAAGCAACGTGCGTTGAGAAAAGGAAAGTTGGACATGGAGAAAATCGCCCGCAAAAACCCCGCCCCAAAACCACTTACAGAAGAAGGAGAAGAGGAAAATACCGGCAAAAAGTCTAAATTTGCCGTATGGATCGGTAATTTATCTTTCAACACAACCAAACTAGACCTTGTTAATTTCATCATTGATGAGACAAAGGCAAATCAGGGAGAGCATATTGCGGTAAAGAATGAGGAAATCACTCGGGTCAACATTCCCAAGAAAAACGATAAAATAAAGGGTTTTGCATATGTGGACTTAACTTCACCTGAACATGTCAAGGCTGTGGTTGCTTTGAGTGAAAGAAGATTGCACAATCGGAATCTTTTGATTAAAGACCTGACGTCTTATGCAGGACGCCCTGAAGAACATACGAATAAGGTTAAAGAGTTGCTGAAAAATCCTCCTTCACGAATTCTTTTCGTAGGTAACTTACCGTTTGATACGACGGATGAATTGCTTGAAGAACACTTTCTGGCGTTTGGCAAGATCACCCGGGTCCGGATGGCCGCGTTCGAAGATACAGGAAAATGCAAAGGATTTGCATTTATTGACTTTATTAACCAAGAAGGCCCAACTGCTGCATTGAAATCGAAGCTAGCCAAAATTTTCATTAACAGACCGTTAAGGCTTGAGTTTGGAGAGGACCGGTCCAAGAGAAATCCCAGGAAGATAGAGGCCGAAAGCGGAGGAAAAGTCTCTGGACGCAGAGAACATAACTCTGAAGGCAGAGAACATAACTTTGAAGGCAGAGAATATAACTCTGAAGGCAGAGAACATAACTCTGAACGCACCGAATACAACTCTGAACGCGCCGGACTGCACGAGCAGGACTTTGTGGCCCGTGAGTCCGAAGATCGCCCCAGAAAATCATCCAAGCGTCTTGCAGAAAGACACGATGACTCAAACAAGAGAATGAAATCTTCAGTTGCTTTGGCAACCGCACAGAGACAGTCCATGGCCATTGTACCATCGCAGGGAAAGAAAGTGAAATTCGATTAGCTCAGTATAAGAGCAAAAGTAAAAATATCAAGAATAAAAAATCAAAAAAAAAAAAAAATAAAATGGTCAAGTGACCTGGGTCAAGCGATAAAAAACATCAAAAGTATCAGCGAAGTAACTATGAAGAATGCCTCTCGAACGAAGATGAAACAGATTTGTCGTGAAATCGAAGATGATATCAACCAACTGATCAAATCAACTTGGGAATCACATTTCCATTGGCGTCTCTGTTGTGGTGAAGCAACTGCTCGGCCTTTTCAGCGTCAACCTCAATGTAATTAGGGTCGTCCTTGTGAGCCTCATACTCGCGGTCCGAAACCTCCTCATAAACTGAATAGAGCTCGTCAGAAGAAATGGTTTCGTCCAGCGCTTCGGGTTGCTGTGAGACATCAGCGGCCTTGACGTTGCTAGAGGCCTTGGATTTCTCATTGGAGGCCTTTGGTGTCTTCTCGTTCACGGCCTTGTCAGATTTGTTTCTGCTTAACAAACTCTTCAATCTCTTGGGCAAACTCTTGCTTTTATCAGCACTTTCGGTATTAGCAGTTTCGGTATCAGTAGGTGAAGTGGATTTGGTTTGAGCGGTAATTCCGGCACCATTACCAGAGTCATTGGACCTGGTCTGAGAATTCTGTCCAGGAGCTGCAGATTTGGAGTTACCGTAAGAACCTCTTTGGTCGTTAGAGCTAGAGCCCTTGGAACCAGATCCAACAGCACTTCCTGCGAAGAGTCCACCTGTAGCGGCAGCAGTAGCAGCAGCAACGGCAGAATTAGGCTTCTTCTCATCTTCCTTGTAGGCTTTCTCGCCATTCTCCTGCTCTGAGGTCAGTTTTTGCTGCTCAGCCTCGCGGATTCCTTTCCTCTCCTGATGTTGAGTCTCAGCAGCATCTGAAGGAAACAGCGCATATCCGGCGTTAGCAGTCAGCTTCTTGTTCTTCAAACCCTTGACCTTCTCCTCGGCCTCCTTTTGAGCCTTAATCTCGGCTTCCTGCTTGGACTGTTCGTGGGCAGCTAATCTGGTTCTGTCCTCGGCAAGAAAACGTCTCTTTTCCTCAGCCTCAATCTGCTCTCTTTCCTCCTTATCCTTCTTGGCTTGTTCTTGGGCAGCTAACCTGGTTTTTTCCTCAGCAAGGGAACGCTCTTTCTTCTCGGCCTCAATCCGCTCCCTCTCCTGTTTAGCCTGTTCTTGGGCAGCTAATCTGGTTCTGTCCTCAGCAAGAAAACGTCTCTTTTCCTCAGCCTCAATCTGCTCTCTTTCCTCCTTATCCTTCTTGGCTTGTTCTTGGGCAGCTAACCTGGTTTTTTCCTCAGCAAGGGAACGCTCTTTCTTCTCGGCCTCAATCCGCTCCCTCTCCTGTTTAGCCTGTTCCTGAGCAGCTAATCTGGTTCTGTCCTCAGCGAGAAAACGCTCCTTCTCCTCGGCCTCCATACGTTCTCTTTCCTCCTGATCCTTCTTGGCTTGTTCCTCGGCCTCGACTCTGGCATTTTCTTGAGCCTCCTTTCTTTCCTGCTCCTCTTGCTCAGCACGGGCTCTTTCGTCAACGTACTTTTGCTTCTCATCCTCCAATTGTTTCTTTTCTTCTTCAATTTCGGCAAGAATTTTATCGGTAGCAGCAGCCTCCTTGGCCTCAACACGCTTCTGCTCGTGCTCTTTGGCAGCTTTTGCAGCCAATTCCTTCTTCTCCTGGTCCCAGCTGTTGTACTTTTCCTTAGCATCCTCAAGTCTCTTCAGACGCTCCTCCTTGTCGGATTTCAAGCTGTTCAATTTGGCGGCGTAAGCAGCAACTGCGGTTGACAAAAGACCAACCTCGGCAGCCAACTTGGACTTGGATTCCTTCTTCTCCTCGACGCCCTTCTGAGCCACAGCAACCTTCTCATTCAATTCCTTCTCGGTAGCCTCATTTTTTTCGTGAGCTTCCTTTTCAGAAGCTAATTCAGCAGCAAGTGTCTTTTGGGCCTCTTCACGCTCGGCCAATTCCTTGGTTAATTTTTCAATCTCATCGGACAACTCAGAGTTCTTGTCATCAACCTCAACCTTGGTGTCCTGCAAGGCTTCAATATCAGCAGAGGTAGTGGTTTGACCAGTCTTAGCATCCTCCAACTCTTGCTTCTTGGTAGCTTCCAATTCCTCGTGATTCTTGATCAAAGTAGTCTTATCAATTTCGTGCTGCTCCACGGCTTTCTTTTCACGTGCTTCATATTCGTCGTTGGCAGTGGAAATTTCACCCTTTGTCTTGGACTCAAAGTCCTCAGATGCCTTAGTGCTCTGGGACAGCTCCTTAGCAATGGCAGCAAGCTTGGATGCGACTTCGTTATCAAATTTGGATTTTTGCTTTTCCAACTTGGCCTTGTACTTGCTAAGATCTTTGCTCAATTTGGCCTCATGTTTGGCCACAGCGGAGTCTGCTTCGCGCTTCTCCACAATCTGGTCGTCTTGACGGGTCTTGTCAACTTCATCGTTAATGTTAGCAATCACTGGAGCAACTCTTTTGGCTGCAATATCCAACAATTGCTGCTGAGTCAAAGTAAGTCCACTTCCTAAATCAATGACCTTATTTGGGTCATCAAGAGCACGAGAGGCAGAGCCAATTGCTGCAGCATTCAAGTCCTGGTACCGATTGAGCAAGTTGGGCTTGTCTTGCAATTTCTCCAACATCTCATCGGATGGAGGTGGAACAGGCTCATATTTGGCACCAGGCTGTGTAACAATCTCAATTGGGTTCTCCTTAACTTGTTGCTCGATATCGTCATCTGTTGCTTTGCTAACAACCACAGCATCCTGGCTGGATTTTTCCACATCATTAGACTTTTCCACATCATTAGACTTTTCCGCGTCATTAGACTTTTCCACGTCACTAGACTTTTCCACTTCACTGGACTGTTCCATAATCTCCGATTGCTCGGCATCGGTCAATGGTCTCTCGGACTCAAGGTCTGATAAGTCCGGAGCATCTTGTTCTTTGAGCTTCACTGCAGTAACTTCGCCCCCAACTTCATTGTTGCTTTCACCTTCACCTTCAGTAGCGGGAATTTCTTTTTTGCTTCCATCCTTTTGAGCGTCCAAGTTGGGGTGGGAGGTAAATTTTTTGGGCACCTTGATTTCGGACACGTTGTTGCTATCCTTGAACTCCTTGATCATGTTCTTGCGGTTACCGGAGCCTCTGAAAGGCGAGCTCCATGTAGACGAAGATGTCAATTTCTTCAATCTGGTGGAACCTTTGGTTGACTCGACGCCATTGGACGTTTCGGATTCTGACATTGTTGATAAAAGTAGTGGTAAGGAATAACTCGGCTGCGGAAATGGACGATAGCAAGTGCGCATTCTATCGCATTGCCAAAAATGGACGTAAACATTGCGTGCGTCACGTGATGCCCTTTAAATGCATATCGAGTTAGACACACCCTCGGTTTTAGCTCAAGGTACCCTGATACCGCATAAACTTTTAAGAAAGAAGCTTTTGCAGGCACTATTTATAATTACAATCTATACGGAATATAACCACACTTATTAAATATTGTCAGAAAACTCTTGGTGGCCAAGCTGGCTAAGGCGCGAGACTGTAATTGAAATTGTTATCTTGAGATCGGGTGTTCGACTCACCCCCAGGAGATTTTTTTTTAGTATTCTATAAACTTTTGGTGATTTGCAAAAGGTCTTCTAAGTAGCGGTCGCTTGACATGCCTTTGGCCAACTCCCTAACTGCGAGTGCCAATTTCCACAAGTACTCGTAATTGTCACCACTCTCGCCCTTGCTTGTTTTGATAGCATATGCAGTCTTGGAAATATTTTCAGGCCCAACGAACGAGGCGTTGCAGATGGTACCAATGTAAATCATGGAATGTATCACATAATGACCATTTTTTGATTTGGCAAGTGTCCCAAGAACATCGAGATGTACGGGTTTAAATTCCGGGCCTAACAGAATGCCTTGAAGATGCAATTCCTCAAATTCAGGGAGTTTTCTGGAAAGTTCCACGTTGGATTCATTATCAACATTACTAGCTTCAATGTCAGCAGCTGCCGATTCCAGTCCTGATAATGTCGCTTCTGCATAGAACTGAGCATCATGTGTAGTGTAACCATCTTGTTCTCTTATGTCCAAATATTCCTTAACTTGAGCGACATTTTCAGGGGCAGTGTAATATGCCACACCCCATACTTTCAAATCGGCCTCGTCTAAATCCAGCACGTTTTTTACTTTCGACTTCACGGCCAATTGTTCCAGCGACTTGTGGAAGGAATTTGGTCCATTCTGATTATGATCCAATTCGTATTTTTTAAGATCGTCGTGGAAAATATGGTTCAGTTTGAGGTCATCCAATGAAACGAGAGTCACCACTCGGCCGGGGTATTCTGCAGTGCCTCTGTGGTCGGTAGAACTCTGCCAGAAACGTCGAATGAAACCCTCAAGGGTGCCGGTAATTCTGAGACTGTATAATGGTGGTGGCTTGAAAATAAGTGAACCGTAGCCAATGATCCAAATTCCTTTGGATGTAGTCATTTGAGATTAAGTTGGTCGCGCTTAATATGGCCAAAATTCCCCACACTTTTTATGTGTCGCACACGACATCTATTATCACCTAAAGCGCTCCTGTGTACAACGCGCATGGAAGTTGCCAAGACTTAATTCATGTGTCCGGCACATAATCAAGCTCACTTCAGTTCTTTCGGTTGTTTCTTGCTGTCATTCAGCATTGACCATCGGAATATCCTGCACACAGTGCACCTTCCCCGAAACTAAGTCCATTCCTGCACCGAGCCCAAGGTCCCATGCCGCGCTAAATCCACCCTTCTTTGTTACTTTATATCCATAGACGCCTTGAATGTGGGCGCAGTTAGAGGTATGTTTCACACTTTCAACTATGATGGTTCAAGCGTTCAGTGAGTAGAAGCCAAAATTTCAGAACTAGCCAATCAAGTCTCCGACAAATGACACCTGAAACGAAGCTCATCGTGCAATTACTATCACCACTCAAAATACTAACCCTAGATTGAAAAGGCACATGTGGCCTATGCCTGTATTGGCATCTTTAGCACGCTCTTCTCACTAATGTCTCTTTTTGTGAAAGAGCGTTTGTATATCGGTGAAGCTACAGTGGCTACTCTTGCTGGGCTTATTTTGGGCCCCCATTGCCTTGATTGGTTTGACCCACTTTCTTGGGGCAACGCTGAACATTTGACATTGGAAATCTGCAGAATTGTCTTATGTATCCAGATTGTTGCAGTGGCGGTTGAATTGCCCCGAAAATACATGAAGAAACACTGGTTATCCGTGGCGTTATTGTTGATGCCAGTCATGACTGCAGGTTGGTTGGTGGTTGGCTTGTTTATGTGGGTGCTCATTCCTCATTTTTCCTTTCCTGCGGCTCTTTTGGTTTCTGCCTGTGTGACTGCCACCGATCCCGTTTTGGCTGCTGCTGTGGTCGGTAAGGGTAAGTTTGCTGAGCGTGTGCCCGGACATTTGAGAAATTTGCTAACTGCCGAATCGGGTTGCAATGACGGAATGGCATTTCCGTTTATTTTCTTATCTTTGTTTATTCTTATCCACCCGGGAAATGCAAGGGAAGTTGTGAAGGATTGGTTTACGCTAACAATCTTGTGGGAGTGCATATTTGGCGCCATTCTCGGGACTTTTCTCGGTTACATTCTCCGCAAAGCGGTTTATTATGCAGAGAAGAAGGCTTTAATTGATCGAGAATCGTTCTTGGCGTTTTTTGTGTTTTTGGCCTTTAACTCCGCTGGTATCGGCTCCATGCTCGGTGTGGATGATCTCCTTGTGTCCTTCGCCGCAGGAACATCTTTCGGATGGAACGGAGACTTTGCCAAAAAAACAGAAGAATCTCATGTGTCTACTGTTATTGATTTGCTTCTCAATTTGTCCTTCTTTGTGTACTTTGGAGCAATTGTCCCGTGGGCAGATTTCAACAATCCCGAGATTGGCCTTAATGTATGGAGACTCATCATTTTAGCCATTGTGATCATCTTTTTAAGAAGAATTCCCGCTGTCTTGGCTCTTAAACCGTTTGTTCCAGACATTAAAACCTGGAGAGAGGCCCTTTTTTGTGGTCACTTCGGCCCAATCGGCGTAGGGGCCATTTTCGCCGCCATTTTGGCCCGCCAGCATGTGGAAGAACATGCCAAGGTGGAAGAAACGGATTTATCTGAAGTACCGAATGTCGGCACCGAGCACTATCAAGTCATCGCCACGATTTGGCCCATTGTGTGTTTCATTGTGATTGTATCCATTGTGGTTCACGGATCTTCCGTTGCAGTTTTGGCTCTTGGAAAGAGGCTAAACAGAATGGCTATTACTATGTCGTTTACTGTGACCAACACACAGGACCAAGGCTCATCGTGGATGTCACGTTTACAGAAGCTCGAGAATACATCCACATCTTTTTCTTTGCATCGGATCGACAGTCAAGAAAAATCAGATCCTTTGCCGCAATCTGGCACTGTGGAAACATCGGGGATTAAAGTCAGACCTGCCGGAGGTGCCAGAAGAAAGAAGCATCGGAGAAAGAAGGAAAGACACGACCATAATACGTCATCTACCTCCGAGAGAACTAGACCGCAAGCGGAGTTTCTTCAACTTGGAAAAACTCCATCAATGGCAATCTCACGTGAGGAAAATTCGGCCAAGGAAGCTTCTACCCAGGATTCATACAATTCTTCTGATAGTTTCCAGAACGAGCGTATGAAGAACGACGAACAGATGCAGGAGAATGGAGAGCCCGCCAACGTCTACGAAGAGGGCGACCAGGTGATGATTGAAAATGAAGAAGGTGAAGTCATAGACACAGGTTACCAGGATAGTAACCGCATAGATGATGAGGAAGCTTCCATAACCAATCTGTCAAATGGTGGCGTGAGTCTTCACTCAGAAGCGTCGTTGAGGCGCCATATGTCGAAATACTCTGTTGTATCGGAGAAGTCCATGAATTCGAGCTCTTTTGAGAAGAAACACACTAACAGAAGAAAAACTATCGTCAAGTCTGAGGGAGAAGGCAGAGGTAAGCGGTTCTACGCTCACAGAGTCGACAACATGCTATTTATTGAAAATATTGACGGAGACATTATCAGGCGATACAAGTTGAACAAACACCCCAACGCCAGACCACCAAATTCGACACCTCACAGGTCCAGATCAGGCACGCTTGTCGGAAAGGCACTTTCCATGGTGGGAATAAAGAAAAATGTGGAAGCTGACACTGCCACTCAGCTCATGCATAGTCCAGCACGCACGCCAACTGCTCTACCCGAGGAACAATCTGAATATGAAAGCGGTAGCGGTGGCGGTAGCGATAGCGATAGTGACGACGGATTACCCGCAGAAACCGAGGTGGAGAAGAAGAGACGGCTAGCAGCTTTGGGAGAAATCTCAACGGGCCGCCGTGACGCCAGTGACGAGGAGTAAAAGATTATTTATTTGGACTAAATATTTTCCGGGGTTTCAAAGCAAAGCTTTAAATATTACTGAAAATCATGTATAGCCAAATGTATTATTCTATGAATTGTCAGTCGTAGATTGAGTGAACATAAGTGATCCGGTCTACGGTGTATCATGAGTCCCCCTTTTTTATATGTGCAACTGCAGTGCAGATAGTCAAACCTAATGAGCAGCATGAGGAGCAGTTGGCAAGTCTGCCAAAGAATTCTTGATGGCCTCAACTCCCTTTAATAAGTCCTCCTCGGAGATGACAATTGGAGGTGCCAATCTGATGATGTTATCGTGTGTTGGCTTGGCCAAAACCCCGTGATCCTTCATTAACAAACAGAGATCCCAAGCAGTTCTTCCATTGGTCTTGGAGTCGTCAATCACAATGGCAGATAATAAACCTTTACCTCTGACCTCAGAAATGATGCCATTGGACTCAGCTCCCAATTGCTCCAACTTGGACCGCAAGAGACCTCCCAATTTCTCGGCTCTTTCAACCAATTTCTCATCTTTAATCACTTGCAAAGCAGCCATGGCCACTTTACAGGCCAATGGGTTACCACCGTATGTGGAACCGTGGCAGCCTGGAGTCAAAGTCAACATGATATCTTTGGAAGAGAGAACAGCGGAAACAGGATAAACACCACCAGAAATGGCCTTACCCAAAAGCACAATGTCAGGCTTGACATTCTCATAGTGCTCGTAACACAACATCTTTCCGGTTCTGGCGATACCAGTTTGGATCTCGTCACAGATCAACAAAACGTTGTGCTCCTTACACAACTCCTGCACTCTTGTGAAGTAGCCTTCTGGAGGCACCACGATACCAGCCTCTCCTTGAATAGGCTCCAACAAGAGAGCGGCGATCTTGTCACCAGCATTTTTGAAAGCCTTCTCTACATCCTCAATGACACCGTATCTCAACAAAGAACCTTTAGGCTCGCCTGGGATTTGAGGACCAACTCCATTCAAGTAAGGACCAAAACTGGTGGTGGCATCAGTATCAGTGGACATGGAAATAACACCCAAGGTTCTGCCATGAAAGTTGTCAACAGCAGACAAGATGATGGCATCACCATCCTTGATGCCCTTCTTGACATAACCCCATCTTCTGGCCAACTTTAAAGCAGTTTCCACAGCCTCAGCTCCAGTGTTCATGGGCAACATCATTTCATAGTTGAAGTACTCGGTAATGTACTTAGCGTATTCACCGAAAACGTCGGATGAAAAAGCTCTGGAGCACAAAGTTAACTTAGAAGCCTGTTCAACAAGTGCCTCAATAATCTTAGGGTGACAGTGGCCTTGGTTGACGGCAGAGTAGGCAGATAAAAAGTCAAGGTACTCCTTTCCCTCAGGGTCCCACACGTGAGCGCCCTGCGCTTTGTGAAATACTACCGGCAAAGGATGGTAATTGTGGGCAGAGTAGTCCTGCTCGTATTGGGTGGCGGTCTTGGAGGAAATGGACATTATGACTTTAGTTAACGGTCTCAATGGAGGCGCGCCATGCCTTTTATATGTGGAGCTGTCGCTCGTTCTTGCCTATAGGTGCGGACGCGGAGAGGATTCACGGCGTGGGCTGCCGTTTTTGCGCGGGGAAATTGCAGTTTTGGATCACCGTGGCCGCATCGCTTTCGACGGCATGCGAGAGCGATAAGCTTATATGTAGGATGCGTCTATATGCAGGTTATTTAAGTCATTGAATTGTATCAAAGTAGGGTTAACTTTAGTTATTGAACTGGATGTAAAGTGAAAGTCATTTGGTTAAATTTGTCCTATTCCGTTTGCTTTTTCATCATTGTATTATTTTTTTGGTGTGGTAAAGGAGAAGAAGTAGATAAAGATGCGATAAATGGCAATTTGGAAAGGATTAAGCATCAAAAAAAAACTCTAAAGATTACATTGATGTATGTTTTGAATTTGTTTCAAATCTAATAGTTATAGAACTGTAAAGCTTCTTTAGATGTCGAGAACCTCCAGAGAGCTGAGCTATCTGTATATTTCCATGTCCACGCACCTACCATTTAAAATGTGAATAAGGACCCAAAAAAATTCCAAAAAAAAGCCACGGGAAAATAAGCGCATATATTTGATTTCATGAATGATTTCATGAAACGTTTGAAAATTCAGTTGTTTCAAAAATTCTAATAAGTATTCAATATGATTCACTATTCACTTCCTCTGGAGCACTACTGCACCTGCCGCTTTCGGCGAAATTACTCGCATGTCGCGCACACCTCCTCCTTAAATCTAACTCCTCATCTACACTATTTAAAGTACAAGTCGAAAAACCTCAACCCACAAACCTCACGAAGATCAATTAAGAACGGTCGTGCAATCAACAAAATCTTGCCAAGAGAATCTACCACCAATTCAATACCCCTTCTGATTTTACCATGGCCCCTGGAAAAAGACAAATGACATGTGGTGTACAACCTAGCGACTCCCAAACCGAAGAGACTGCTAAGCTAGCTACTTTGGGTATGAAAATCAGAAAATCCATTGCTGATGGTCACACTGTTGCAGGTGCTCATACCTACAATTCCCAATTTTTCAATGAGTATGCCCAAAATGACCCGCAAGATGATAACTTTGGTCTTCGGCAACAACCTTCTCAACAGCCTCGTCGTGTACCACTTCCCTTCAATATGAATGGGCCTCCAGCGCTTTCTAAAGACGGATCCACTTTCCAATCCGGGCTGAATGTCTCCGATTGGGGCGCCCCTGATATGGCCACCACCACTTTGCTGGTACCTTCTCTTAAGCGCAAGCTTTCTGATGCTGGTCCTATGAGAATGCAAGAAAATTTGGAATATCACCCATACCATTTATCATATGATCAATTTGCAGCTCAGAACGGGTGTCTTTCATTTAACGAGGAATTTTGAAGTCATTTGTGTCTTCATGATCCATCGCCCAATCTAGAACCGGTCCATGATCACTTTTCATGGTCCTTCATTCAAATCATTCAATCATTCAATCATAATGTTTGGCTTGAAACAACCATTCATCCTCACTTCAAATCGAGTGCTTTTACGACAATTGCACGGAGCTTTGGCCTGGCTGATTTAGCCACTATAATTTCATATCTTCACTTTCCTGCACCTGCCATACAAACATTCATCAGCCATGAAATGTCACCAGCCATCAAATCTTTCACCAGTAAATCAGATGTGAATTCCTACAGGCGTTTTCAAAATTTTCATTTGTTTTTGTTTGAAAAAAAAAAATGCAAATATTCATTCATGCTCTTGTTCCTACCCGTAGCTGCGCCTGCGCACATGCCCTAAATCAGATCGCACAACACAACACAACTCGTACCACCGTCCAAACTTCCACAACGCTAACTAACACTTGGTTTTCGGCCGTGATTCTGCATATACTGAATAATGAAAGGGCTTGAAAATCGATCCTTTCTTTCGATGGCAACGCGGCCATTTCAAAACCTTTCACCCACACATAGAGTACTTATTGGGCTCCGGTTCGGCGGCTCCTTTCTCGCCATCTCCTCAATTATCATTCTTGCGGTGCTTCAACATTTTCCGAAAATTGACCACGTGGTCCAAATCAACTGTGGACACGTGGACGTGGCTCTTGGGCTCTATAAGACGCTTCAGGCCGAGCTCCGTGACGCCACCTTCGATGCTTGGTCTTTGAATAAATTTGGCCCGGTTGCGCCAGGACTTTCCGATTCGGCTGTCGATTTATTAGAACAATACACCCAGGAGGTGGTGTCTAATGCTCCACAATCGATTCTCCTTGCTTTCACTCAGTGGTGCACCGTGGCTTTCAACACCGACTTCAGACAATTGGACTACTCGACCAATAATAAGACGGTTACGTGTCAATCTTACAGCACGTTTAATTTCTTTGATTATCGCCAGATGTTGGCGGAAAATGATCTTCTCTCATTGCTTGCATACGCCAATGAAACTACTCTGGATGCGATCTACATGAAAAAAGTCAATAAGAGACAACAGCGCTTTGTCAGCATGAAATTTCTTTTTTTTACTCAGGGAGTTTCCCAGGGCGCTTTGTTGATTGCATGTATTATCATGTATAGCAGCAGAGGTACATCCCGAGATTTGAGCAAAATGAATCGTTCAGGCTTGCATGTGGTTGCACTGGTGGCAGTACAATCGGTGATTTCTATATCTATTGCTGTAGCGGTAGTGACACATGACTTGAACAAAATGATGACTGATATTACGCGCGAGCTTGGCGAATATGGTATCATCATGTATATTGGTCGGTTTTTCAATGTATTCTTCTGGATTACATTCTGCATCTCTGTCCTCAGCTCATTATCGTGGATTCTTCCTGTGTGGTGCTCCAACCCTCCAAGGAAAGAAAGCGAACTCGTTTATTCGGGCCGCCCGCTTTCAGACTCATCCATGGGCCCTAGAAAGAATCTGGCCTACAAAATCAAACCTTACAAGCTACGGAGAAATACCATATATGTGACCTCATCATCGCGTCTTTTTGATGATGATTCTGCAAATGTGTTTCGTGATAACGATACTAATTCAGACCTCGAGTTCACGGAAAACACATATAGCGACATCGAAACGCCTTTCAGCGATCCATCCAGCGATATAATCGCATCTAACAATGAAGATATCGACTCGGTGGATCCTGAAGCACTTTCTTCCATACCAGCTCCGATATCTATTGGGGCCGTGAGTGAACTTGAGCTCCGGCGTTTGGGTCGCAAGATGACAACCACTAGCCGTACTCGCAGAACAGGTCCTTCTGGAATGGACACCATTTACGCTGCGCCAAAAGAAGACACTCACAATTTGCTTTATGGGGACAATCCGTTCGCAAACCATCAATACCCACAGACTTTAGGAAAGTCCTCAGATGGTGTATCCAGAGGAATTTCCCTGAGTTCCAGAAACCGGCTGAATTCCGCCAAGAGACTGAACTCTGGACGTACAAGACAGCTTCTTGAGGCAGATACTCCCATATTGAGTCCTCGCACGGCTAGCCCTAGTGATACGGCGTCTTTGTTGAATGAGGACGAGGTAAATTATTTGGATCATAACAATTTCGTCAACCGTCTTTGATATTAAGAATTGTTCGGAGGAATGAGCGATTTACTGAATCCAATTGGATTAAACGGAAATCCTGACACAGTTTCAATTATTGGATTATCACTTTTTGGGTCAATCAATTTTTGGGTCAATCAATTTTTGGGTCAAATTCACTTCTGATGTCATCGAATGTTCAATTCAAATCATGATTGAATTATCTCGGCTTCTTTATTTGCTTGACTTTTTCTGCTCGCCTCAAAATTTTAGCAACAATTTTGCGCCAATTTTGCAGCAATTTTGCAGCAATTGCCCGCGCAATCGTTGGTCTCATTGTACCACACAAAGAACAGACCGAGTCTTTTTAGCTGGAAATGGATTCAGACTCGGTTATGACCGACAACTCGTCGGTCAGCAAACAGAAATTTCTTACATTTAGGCCAAAAAAGGCAGTGTTCATGAACCTTTTTGAACATACAGATGCGGAACAAGAAGACGCTGATCAATCACAGAAAATTGATGAAGATGAACAATCCAAGAAAGAGATAAATGCAGAAATCTCTTGGGCGGTGAATGCAGAGGAATCTGGGTCGATTGTTTCGGAAATGTTCAAGACGATCAAACTTGGTCCTGCTTCTGAATTGAGTAAAGTCTTGAGGCCACAATCGAACCCCTCAGTCGTTTATTCACCGAAATCAAAATCGGAAATAGACGAAGAGTCTAGTCCAAGCTTCGAACCCACGTTCATCCCACCCCCAAAGACATCCGATCCTCTTTTATTCGCCGAGGATACTACTTTAGGTGCAAAATACAAAATGGACAATTGTCTCGAGAAACAAAGCGCTTTGAATGGTGAACAGAGTAAATTGGATGATTCTGCAGGCAAAGAGCACAAGTCTAATGAAAAAGATTCCGAGAAACTACTCAACAAAGTCAAAATATGGCTTACAAAGTTGATTTCACGAAAGTCAATTCTGGCTAAGAGAATCGAAACAAAAACCTATTTGGTCTCATTCTGGTTCATTTGGGTATGGAGTGTTTGGGCTCTTATGTGCACAGCATCTATGCTTTGTTTTATACCATGGGTGAACGAGGCATCCTTGTGGTTTCCTCATTACCGCCTATACCTTGAAAAATCTGCACAAGTCACGTGGATAGATTTCTTTGACGAGTTTTTGAAGGTGATTTCCTATTTTGCCACAGACCTTCGTGGTTTCTCTCGCAAAGACTATGACCCAAACATTGAGTTTATATCTAATAGCGCCTATAGCTTTGACTATTCGAGTTGGTGTCGGGATATCCCCATGACTGCATCGACGACCTGTTATTCTGGAAGGGGAATGGATGTTATATCTGGAATCGTGACGGATCTAGGTGTGCAGATTGGCGTGGCTGGCCGTATGGACAATCCAATTGAATTTGGCATCAATTTTGCTGCCACCTTTAAATCCACTGTTCATGACATTGACAAAATTTACAAAGAAATTGTGAAAAATGCATACGTGAGTGCTGAAGCTTCGAGACTTGACATCACCAAACTCGAGCTCGTGCATAAAGCTGCTCTCTCAATCAAACTTGGAGAATTTGTTTGGCCTTTAAAGTTGGTGCACGCTTCATGTATGGCAATTTTCTCTGGATTCTTAATAATCCTCTTTGCAACTAAAAGAAAACCGTCCATCTGGCGACACGTTATCACGGTGACATTCCTAGTGTGTTGTGAAGCTATTACATTTGCTACCTACACACTAGAGACAATTTATTTAAGTGAGCTCAACAAGGCAGCGCTTCTGTACAATGTGACGCTCACTTCTGGGCTCGGCTCTACATTGATGATTGTAGAGTTTTTGCTTGGAATATTATTGGGCGTTATTTACACCATCAATTGATTGCTAACCATAGCTATCCCGTTCTTGCTTCAGCCATAGAGCTTCTTGAAGGAGTTCTCGACATCGGCAATGATATCGTCTATATGTTCTGTACCAATAGACAATCTGATCAAATCCTTGGTGACACCAGACGCCACCTTCTCCTCCTCCGACAACTGCTGGTGAGTAGTGTAGTAAGGAGCAATCACGAGGGTTTTTGAGTCACCCACGTTGGCCAAGTTGGATGCCAATTCCAAGTTATCCACAAATTGAGCGGCAGCCTCTTTAAATGGATCGTCTTGCTCCTCTACCGCCTTAACACCAAACGACAAAACGCCTCCAAATTGAGTTTTGTGATTAAAGTATTTTTTCGCCAATTCGTGGGATGGGTGTGATGGCAATCCCACATAAGACACCCACTCAACGTGTGGTGACTTCTCCAAGTACTGTGCCAACTTTAGCGCATTGAAGGATTGACGCTCAACACGTAAAGATAAAGTTTCTAGGCCCTGGAGCAAGAGGAATGCACCAAAGGGGTTAAGAGCAGGACCCAAGTCTCTCAACAACTCAATTCTCAAGTGACCAATAAACGCCTGGTTTCCTAAGGCCTCGTTTAAGACCAAACCATGGTAGCCCTCCGATGGCTCAGAAAATTGGGGGTATTTTTTAGGGTATTTTGCCCATGGGAAATTTCCCGAGTCCACAACCACTCCGGCAATCGTGGTACCATGCCCACCAATCCACTTGGTGGCAGAGTGCACCACCACATCAGCACCATACTTAATTGGATTTACTAGGTAACCACCTGCACCAAAAGTGTTATCAACCACCACAGCAATTCCATGAGAATGAGCAATTTCCACAACTTTTTCAAAGTCCGGCACATTATACTTGGGGTTGCCCACGGACTCAATATAAATGGCCTTTGTCCGTTCATCAATAAGCTTAGCAAAGCCCTCCGGGCTATCGCCATCCACAAAGCGAGTCTCAATACCCAAACGCTTGAATGCCACCTTGAACTGGTTGTAGGTGCCTCCATATAAGTAAGATGTGGAAATGATGTTGTCACCAGCGTGAGCCAAGCCACCAATGGCCAAAAATTGAGCAGCTTGACCAGAAGAAACCGCCAATGCACCCACTCCTCCTTCTAGCGCCGTCATACGTTTTTCGAATACGTCGTTGGTGGGGTTCATGATTCGTGAGTAAATGTAGCCTGGGGTTTCTAGACCAAACAATTGAGCACCATGTTTACTACTTTCGAAGGTATAAGAAGATGTGGCGAAAATTGGAGGGGCTCTGGAGCCGTGTGCTTCAGAATCTTCTTGTCCAGCGTGTAATTGGAGTGTATCAAAGTGTGGCATTAGTGTGTGGAGAATTGAGAAGTTAGGAAATTGCAGCCTATTTATACGCGATATTCCTCAGTGCACGTGAGCACGTACAAGCGTCAAGATGTAACGCCATTTTTCGGTACTGCAAGTCCGTAATGCTGGCCGATATAATGACAAGGTTTAAATTGAAGTTTTGTTTCATATTTGTTTCACCACTCAATGCCGTGAACACTAATGGATATGTGGCTCCATGTTCAAAAGGGGAAGGATGAATAGGAAGGATTAAGACATGAAACCGATGTAGAAAAAATCTTAAAGTTGTAGGGAGATGGGATTGAAGCCGTAAAACGAGTAATTTTCATTTGGGGGTAAATCTAATAAATTTCTGAAAATTACAAGATTTAAGATGACTCATTGAGGTGTGTATCAAGTTTAACAGATCAGCCGCACTCTCACATTGAATATTTAATATGGCATGTGCAAGACCGCATTAGTCAAGCCAAATGAAAGTCAATTCAAGTAGCAGTTGAGCAGCAGATGCATGCAGGAAGCGGGGTTTCTCTTAAGTATATAAAGGAGTATTAGAGTCGAAAAATATGTTCGATTTGGATTTTTTTTTTTTCTTTTTCACGAGTGTGATTACCTTTAAATCTGGCATTTCTTGAATCTCGGTAATGGATCACCCATCACTTCAAATAAGTCACTGAAAACAAGCACAGACCACAGAACCACCTCTTCAGAAATCAATAATTAATACGAGGCAATACGAGGTAATCACTAAGATTTAAAGCGAATGAACTGATGAAAAAAAAAGTAATACTGAAAATCTGATAAAAAGATAATTTGATACAGGAACAAATCTATAAGCAATAGCCAGATTCATGAGAATTCATACAAGTACCAAAAACTGAAAAAGATACAAATTATTCAAGCACAGAATGATCATCAAATAAGATCACTAATTTTAATAGAGACTGATCACATTCATTAAGAAGTATTATTGATTACCCCGGAATTCTGGCGCGACGCGCATCGTTCGCGTCTTTAAAAGGTACCCACTACAACGAAAACAGTCAGGTCATGTCCCAAACCCAGTGTATCGGTATCACGCTTAAAGGCCAGCGATGTTTGAAAAAAGTTAGTGGTGGAAGGTTGTGCCATTACCACATTACCCAAAATGGACAGGCCAAAATGTCCAATTTTACGCCATCATCACAACCAAAAACAGAACGAAAGCCAAGATCAAAGGTACCGCCTCAAACACCCCAAACACCCCAAAATCTCCAAACACCCCAAACTTCCCCACGCAAAGGTTCTGCTTCCCCACGTAAAGGCTCCGTCTCGCCAAACAAATCCGCTAATGGCCCTGGCTTCATCTATGTATATACACTCCAATCGTTTCTTCATGACAAATCAGGATCCATTAAAACACGAAATCTCATCGGCTCAGAGCGTCATAAAGATCAGTGGGTGACCATGAAGACAAAAGACTCCAAAATCTTGCTTATAAAAGTTGGTATGACCAGCAAAACACCAGCAGCTCGCATTCTGCAATGGGAAGCTAAATGTAACCACAAATTACAATGTCTTTACCCCAATTCACACCAATTCAAAACTACTTCGTTTCTAGACCATTTTAAAAAATTATCGTTGAAAAACCAACCTGCCGAAAGCCGATTTTTTCTGACGTTTCTGGAAAATCATAAGGGCTTTTATGTGCCGCGAGAAGTGCTTCGATGTGAACAAGACATCCACGGCCTTTTAAAAGCTAAATTTGGCCGGGGTGAAATCCATTGCACTGGATGCGTGGAAAAATCCAAGTCGGCAAGCCCCAAGCCAAATATTTTGAAGCTTTGGTTCAAGTCAAAAGAGCAAGACTTCAATGTGCACAACGAGTGGTTTCCTATCCCCAAAAGTATGCTCCATGAGGTCTACACCATTATCGACTCTGTGTGTCGCAAATATAGATAAAGTGATAAAGTCACGGATTCATACGACATGACATCAAGATCCTTGGTCTTTCACAGAGTCTATAAATACCATGAATAATGTCATAAAGTAGCATTGTATTAAAGTTACACCAATAAAGAATACTTGTAGCGTATGTGTATATCACAGAGTCTAGTCTAAATAAAATAATAATCTGAAACTAAGCATGTTCCACAATAATAATATTGAGTTACTTTTACATATATACCTCGGGCATGCGCCTCGCTTTTAAGTGTTCATGTAGGTAGATGGGTCCACACCTTCCTCAGGGAACTCGGTGACCTTGACATCGAATCTGGATTGAATCTTCTCCAATACCTCCTCATCCTCCTTGGAGGCAACAAAGGAAACGGCCAAACCCTTAGTACCAAATCTACCAGCTCTTCCGACTCTGTGCAAGTACTGGTCGGCCTCATTGGGCAAGTCGTAGTTGATGGCCAAGTTGATTCTCTCGATATCAATACCTCTTCCGAAAACATCTGTGGAAACACAAATCCGCTTGTTAAACTCCTTAAACAATTTGTATCTGGCAATTCTCTCCTCCTGTTTTAAGCCGGAGTGCACGGCGATCGAGGGAAAGTTGCACGAGCACAACAACTTGTTTAACTCCTCGGCTCTGTGAGTTGATCTAACAAAGATAATCACCTGGTTGAATTCCAAAGAATCCAATAAGTCAGACAACTTTCTATTTTTCTCCTCCTCCTTCAACTTGAGGTAGTACTGTTGTAATCCATGCAAGGTCAATTTAGCCTCGTCGTCAACGTAAATTTCCAATGGCGATTGCATGAACTTCTTGCATACTGGGCGGATGTCCTGGGACAAAGTGGCAGAGAACATCATCACCTGCTTCTGGTGAGGGGTGTTTCTAAAAATATCCTGAACGTCTCTTCTCATATCCAAAGACTCCAATACCTTATCACACTCGTCGATGACGAATGATTTGATATTGTTCAAGCGGATTCCCTTCTCAGCCACGAGAGCGTGCAATCTACCTGGAGTGGCAACCACAATATGAGGGCATGTGTCCTTGTTCTTCAACTTCTCTAAGTCTCTGGCAATTGGAGTTCCACCGTAGAAAACATCAGTCTTGACATCGGGCATGTACTTGGAGAAGCGGGCGTACTCATTGCGGATCTGGTAGGCCAACTCTCTAGTGTGGCAGATGACCAACGTGGAGATCTCACCTGGAACTGGGTCCAACTGCTGTAAAGTAGACAATGTAAACACAGCAGTCTTACCCAAACCGGACTTGGCCTGACACAAGACATCAGTACCCAAAATGGATTGAGGAATACAAACCTGTTGGACTATATGTTAGTTTTTTTCTTTTTTTCTTTTTTTTTTTTTCTTCTTTTTTGAATAATTCAGAAGCATCATGTCATGGATTAGGCATTCTGCAGCTGCTAGAATTGAAACATACCTTCAGACGGGTGCTCAAAACCACAGTCACCAATGGCTCTCAACAATTCTGGCTTCAAGAGGAAGTCTCTGAAACCCGTTGCGTGAATACCAACGTAGGACCCCTTTTTGTCGGCATCCTTGGACGCAGAAGCATCTTCAGCGGGAACCGTGGATGTTTGGACGGCGACATCCTCGGAATCAGAGTAGTCCAATAATTCTTCTTGACCTTCGTGAGACATTTGTGGTTAGTTGTTGAAAGTTGGTGAGTGTTGAGAAACGGTGAAAATTATGGTGGACGCGCGACCATCGCAACGGTGTGTGCAGGAACGCACCTTTACATCAAAGCCATTCTTAGCGCCTTTACTAATTGCTCACTTACCAAAAATATGAAGACATCTATTTTTAGCGCTATCTCCAGATCGATTCCCAGAGCGCCTCTTTTGAGAAAATTACCTAGAACGCCTGTTTTGAGAGCGCAATGGCCACGTTTTGCGTCTTCCACTGGAAATAACCCCAACAGTGCATTTGAGGTTCAGGAGGTCGTGGACAAGCTCAATCAAAACCCCGAAATCAGAGAGATTTTGAATCAATTTCAGGAGCTTCTTGAATCAAAAGGGTTCAAGACCGACCAGCCCCCATCTTTCGTGGAGATGATGCGTTTATTCTCGCAAAAAGACGTCAGAGACTTGGCTGGCCGGTTGAAGGCCAAGTTCGACGAAGCCGGCATCGAATTCACCCCTGACCAAATGAGTCTGTTTATGGGCATGTTTAAAAAGTGATCCTATTTCCCAGTGTATATATTAATAAAAGTCCCAGTCATTGGTTGAGCCCATGTGGCTACCATTACGGCTTCTATGAAAGGTCTTGAATATTTAAGTGATAAAATGTATGGGCGATTTGAAAGTGACTTTACTTTTTGGCAAAAGAAGCGGAAATATTAGCAGCCTCTTCAACAGCACGCGAGATCACTCCACGAACTCCCCCATCCTCAAGCTTCAACAATCCTCCGATAGTCGTACCGCCAGGTGTACAAACTTTGCTTTTCAAAACTGCCGGGTGGTCACCAGTCTGTAAAGCCATTTTTGCCGTACCTTCCATGACCTTTGCAGCAGCAGTCTTGGCCACGTCATGCGGAAGACCCATTCTCACGCCTCCATCGTATAAGGCCTCCATCATAAGCAAGCAAAAGGCAGGGCCTGAGCCCACAAGCGCCGTAGCTGCATCCATGTTTTTTTCTGGTATTTCCATGGCGGTACCAAGCGTGTTAGAGAGTTTTAACACTATGTCCTTTTGTGCTGCATCAGCAATGCTAGAAAACGCCACGGTGGCCATTCCACAACCATACCGTGCAGGTGTGTTTGTCATAACCCTTGCAACATTAGGGGTGAACACCGATAATTGATCAATGGTGGTACCAGCCAAAAGGGAAAGAAGCAAAGGTTTGTGGGCCAAGGACTCCTTCACTTGATCGTAAGCCACGTCATAATTATAAGGCTTGCACCCCAAAATGATTATATCCGACTCAGAAACAGCCTTGTTTTTCTCCTCATTGCTATGAACAACATGTACAAACGCTTGAGGGTATGTTTTCTTCAAAGAGGCCACCCTCTTGTCGCTGCTCACACATAAATACACTTTACCAGGAGCAGGTGAAACGTCGGAGTTGAGAATAGCAGAAGTGAAAGCTGTGCCCATAACACCGGCTCCAAGAACCGTCAATGTAAAGCCGTCTTCAATCATTGAATATGAATATGCGTTGGTTTATGTGGTAGGTAAAGAGTAGTAGTGAGAAAGTAGATCAATTACGAGTTGCCGATGTGAAACCTCGAAACGGCTGAGCTCGCGGCACCCGTGCCTCCCCACATTGGAGAGTGTCATTTACAGGGAGTGATTCTCACCTTAGAACCCCGACCTCGGCTAAAGTTTCCAGCACATACTATACAAGATTTACAAATCTTAAAAGTTTAGCTACTAAATCCCTGAAGTACAAATCTCAAAAAAAAAAAAACATATTCTCTTCAGCAGCGTTCCAAGACTATACCAATTTTCGTCTTTTCCAGAACTTGAAGAGCGTCTAACGATCTTGTTATAAGTGACGAAAACTTCCCAAATTCCGATACCGTCATTCAAGAAACGAAATCGAATCCTATCATCAATACTCCATACTGAGCTTTGTCTCGAAACACGAAAACTAAACTTCCCAATTTGCATGTCTATCCCTTGTCCAGTGCTACATCCCACTATTGAGGAGTTTGCCGACCCTATCACATATCTCTCACAAGAGAAAATTTTGGCGCTAGGGCAGCAATACGGATTGGTCAAAATTACTCCGCCAGCAGAATGGAGACCTCCTTTTTCCCTTGCATCTACATTTACCTTCCACACCCGCATCCAGAAGCTCAGTGACTTGGGTATTACCACCCGAAGCCGGCGCTTTTTCATCGACAATTTGAACCGATACATGACCATGACCCAGCGCCCAAGACTTAACGCCTTTGTCATTTGTGGTGGCCGCCGAATCCATTACTACGATCTATACATTGCAGTTACCAAGCTTGGCGCCAATGTCGACCACCCTTCGGTGAAGCAAATCCAAGACTTGAATGCAACATTCGGTATTGACTCTTCCGAACCGTTTCTAATCGATGAGTATAACAAGCATTTACTGCCGTATTCCAAACACGTGCTCTCGCGGGGAAACTTTGACTTTCCTTCTAACAACATCGACAAATCTGACGATAGCTGTGTGGTGTGCTTAAAGAACAACTCGCCCACAACGACGCTTCTATGTGATAATTGTGACGACCCTTACCATATGAGGTGTCTTCTGCCGCCACTTCTGGAAATTCCGACTGGCTCATGGTACTGTGAAAAGTGCATTATTGGCACCGGTGAGTACGGCTTCGAGGAGAATTCAGAAATCAGATATACATTATCAGAGTTTCAAGAATACTGTCAGATGTTCGAAGCCAAATTTAATGCTCATTATGGCCAATCAGGCCAAATGCCTCTTGAAGATATCGAGCGTATTTTTTGGAGATTGGTGGAGGAAGAGAACTCCGAGATCAAGGTCAAATACGGCGCTGACATCCACAATTCAAAACCAGGAGAAATCACAGGCTTCCCGACCGCAACCACACCTGCGGCCAACGTTTTACATGCACGAGTTAACGAATATTACGCCCTGCATCCTTGGAATCTCACCCGGCTCCCGTTTGCGAAAGGCTCTCTTCTCAACAATATCAATTCGGAAATTTCAGGCATGACAGTGCCATGGATCTACGTTGGCTCACTTCTCTCGACCTTCTGTTGGCATGTGGAAGACCACTATACACTCTCGGCCAATTACTGTCATTTTGGAAAAACAAAGAAATGGTACGGCATTCCGAGCTCATATGCAGACCGCTTCGAGGAACACATGAAATCACTTGCTCCTGATCTATTCCAAAGACAACCGGATCTTTTGCATCAATTGGTGACTTTGATTTCTCCGCTGAAACTCGCCAAGATTGGTATTCCCTGTACTTACGCCAACCAGAACGAAAACGAATTTGTGGTGACTTTTCCAAGGGTCTATCATGCTGGCTTTAACAGTGGCTTCAATATTAATGAAGCGGTGAACTTCACGATGGACTCATGGCTTGACCACGGTGAGAGATCCATCAGTGATTACCGCAAAATTCGGAAGGAAAATGTTTTCGACCATCACAATCTTATTGAAAATGTTTTAACCAGTTTTTTAATTGAAACTGCTGAGGCATGGCAACATAGGCTTGAGTTGGTGGCCAAATGTATCCGCAGCTACGAGAAATTCATTTCCAAACAAGAGAGTTTGGTAAATCTGTTTGTGAGCCAAAGACTCGATAAACTTGAAATAAGAGATGGTTCTGTCAATGATGATGAGGATGACGACAATTTGTGTGATATCTGTCGTATTGCGGTTTCTCATCAGTATTGCAATATCAATAACCGAAACCATCGATTTGGGAAGTGGCCTCTTGGGCGCATGAAGAAGGAAACTAACCGTCATGCCATCAGCAAATTGCTTACTCCTGAACCGTCGCCATGCACAAAACAAAGTACGGTCCGCAAAATAGGCGTTGCACAGGCCATGTCAGATCTGAAAAGTGCAGAGGCACTCGAGGCTCTTAGCGAAGAAAAGATCACCCATAGTGACGAGTTTGAGGCTCTTATTGGTAAGGCTAAGAGAAAGTCCGAGGACTCCGAAACAGGAGTTAAGTCGAAGAGAAGACAATCCAAGAGAATCCAAGTATTGGAGGAAAAGTCTCTACTGCCTGAGATAGAAATTTCGGCAACAACATCGCCGCAAATACTCAAGAAAAAGGACACGCAATTCAACGCATTGTTTCACCAGCTCAACCAGCTCGATAATGTACGGTTGTGTTTGGATTGCACGGCAGAATGGTGTGGAAAGGGAGCAGAGAAGGCGCCAAAGGGCTCTGCGGTGATTATGAAGTGCAGTTTCGACAAAATGAAGGAAATCGGATCTCTTGCTAAACTACGGTTTCAGGAATTGGCCAGCACCAAGAAAGAAGCAACGAATTAGGATCTTACCTGGTAATTTGCTTTACTTGGTGACTTCTCAACTATATGGTGAGATTCCGATCTGGTATGGCAGCTCATATCCAAAGCTATTCATCCGATGAAAGCACCTGAATTATAATGGACTTTTATTACGAATCTTGGATAATGGTATTATATAGGAGATTATTGAATAGCAGAGTTTTGGTATACTGCACTGTATTATAGTACCATTATGTCACGCCAAACTGCATTTGAGCAGTATTAGGATTAATGATGAAACTCTACAACAGAAAGGAATTATCAAGCTAAATAATGGTAGATTTTAATCGATTTTTTTAAGCAAACCTTTAAATTTTCAAGGTCAAGTTTGGCTGTGCATGTGACCAGCCGATCATGACGCCTTTTTGGGGCCACAATTGCCTGCATTCTTCCATAGCATTATTACGGCTATATAAATATGTTTCCAACAACCAAGCTCTGAAAAGAATAAAAACTCACTTCTTGTTTGATATTAATTTTTGTTCAATCAAGTGGCCCAAATTAATTGCTCATATCCGGCAATCTCTGTCACGTGGGTTAGGTCAATAAGGCGTTCCAACTAATCCAATAGCTGCCGAAAAGGTCAATATCTCTTTTAGACCTGAATTAATCTTTAAAAGAATTCAAGCAATAAAATATTCTTGATGTCTTCGACAAACTTTACTCGATATCCTCTTATCTGTTCAATTGTTCCAATTGTTCAATTACTACTACTATTCTCGCACGTTACTCATTCATCAATAAACGATACAAATCAATCCTGCTCACTAATTCTTCCCACAATGTACTTTATATACTACGGCCCATTAGATTAACCCCAATCGCAACAATGATACAACAAAAAACATTACTACCACATGAACCGATTTTGCAGCTACTTTGATAGCTGTTGCATCCGTATGGGCCGGGTAACACTCTCGCGCCCAATGATATTGGCAGTTCGCGCCCGGAACGCGAGCTAGCGCGCTCATTGGCTGGTTCAAATTTTGCGACTTCCGCCGACCGGTATGCTGGCCCGCGGGCGAGCGTCCCACTGAAAACCTTATAACCCTCGCGGTGCCTACTCTTTTCCTTTCCACTTGTCAACAGTGAAACATCATCAAACAAACGATGGTTCTTCCAAGATTGTTTAACACTGCTTCTCGCGGAGCTTTCTCTGCCGCCAAGCGCAATGTCATGTTCAACAGAGGCTTGGCTACCGCTGCTGCTGCTAACGGTAAAGTTAGGTATGTATCTCTGAGTTTTTATGATGTGTGATTGTGGTGCCGTGTTCCAATGGGGCTGACGTGCAGTTATCCAGTTGTTTTCTCCTATTTTTCCAATCGGGGTTGATTGATTTCCGATAAGTCAAATTTTTCAGTTGTGGTCGGCGTTGGCGAAGAAAAAGTTATGTTTCAGGCATAAGATCCCAAAGAAGTGAATTTCCAAGAATGTCAAAGCCTTCAATGTATTGGTCTATGACACCTCCAGTGTCAGCTGATAGAATTCGGAGATAACAGAGACGTTCCATTCCGGATCATTGAGGCGGTGTCGCTTTCGATTTCGGAACGCTATGATCCATAACGAGATGACCCGTGACGAATAACGGTACAAAGATGAATCGGCGAATTCTTTCATTGCTCAAACAACTGCATCAATAATGGGGCCTTGCTTCTTGTTCCATTGACATCAATTGGAACGCCCCATTTTCGTCGGCGAACATATACCCAATCAGAAGCGCGCATTGCTGGAGTGCGAAGTCGCGGCACACTCAATTTTTCATCTCATACTAACTTTTACAGAGCCGTTATCGGTGCCGTTGTCGATGTCCAATTCGAAGAGGGTAACTTGCCAGCTATTTTCAACGCTTTGAAGTTGAAGAACGGTGACTCCGACTTGATCTTGGAGGTTGCTCAGCACTTGGGTGAGAACACAGTCAGAACCATTGCTATGGACGGTACTGAGGGTTTGGTTAGAGGCTCCTCTGTCACTGACACTGGCTCTCCAATCACTGTCCCAGTTGGTCGTGAGACTTTGGGTCGTATTATCAACGTCACTGGTGACCCAATTGATGAGAGAGGTCCTATCAACACCAAGAAGAGAAACCCCATCCACACTGACCCACCTTCGTTCGTGGACCAGTCTACCTCCGCTGAGGTTTTGGAGACCGGTATCAAGGTCGTCGACTTGTTGGCCCCATACGCCAGAGGTGGTAAGATTGGTTTGTTCGGTGGTGCCGGTGTCGGTAAGACCGTTTTTATCCAAGAGTTGATTAACAACATTGCCAAGGCCCACGGTGGTTTCTCTGTCTTTACCGGTGTCGGTGAGAGAACCAGAGAGGGTAACGATTTGTACCGTGAAATGCAGGAGACCGGTGTCATCAACTTCGAGGGTGACTCCAAGGTCGCCTTGGTTTTCGGTCAAATGAACGAGCCACCAGGAGCCAGAGCCAGAGTTGCTTTGACCGGTTTGACTATTGCCGAATACTTCAGAGATGAGGAGGGACAAGATGTCTTGTTGTTCGTCGACAACATTTTCAGATTCACCCAAGCTGGTTCTGAAGTGTCTGCTTTGTTGGGTCGTATTCCATCCGCTGTCGGTTACCAGCCAACCTTGGCCACCGATATGGGTATGTTGCAAGAAAGAATTACCACTACTCAAAAGGGTTCCGTCACCTCCGTCCAAGCTGTCTACGTCCCAGCCGATGATTTGACCGATCCTGCTCCAGCCACCACTTTCGCTCACTTGGATGCTACCACTGTGTTGTCCAGAGGTATCTCTGAGTTGGGTATCTACCCAGCTGTGGACCCATTGGACTCTAAGTCTAGATTGTTGGACGCTTCCATTGTTGGTAAAGAACATTACGACGTTGCCACCAACGTTCAACAAACACTTCAAGCTTACAAGTCTTTGCAAGATATCATTGCCATTTTGGGTATGGATGAGTTGTCCGAGGCTGACAAATTGACCGTCGAGAGAGCCAGAAAGATCCAAAGATTCTTGTCTCAACCATTTGCCGTCGCTGAGGTTTTCACTGGTATTAGCGGTAAGTTGGTTAGATTGGAGGAGACCATCAAATCTTTCAGAGAGGTGTTGGACGGTAAGTACGATCACTTGCCAGAAACCGCTTTCTACATGGTGGGTGGTATCGAGGATGTTGTCGCCAAGGCTGAAAAGTTGGCTGCTGAATCTAAGTAAGCGAGCCGTTGCATTGAATGAGTGAATGACTTGCCAGTTTAAGATACTCCATGTATTTACACGTTGACTACAAAAATAAAGCTATTCTATAACTTGATTAGATAAATTCTAGAAGTCGCAAGACTCGAGCCTAAATGAGCACCCGCTTTTTCTTGCGCGTCTTCTTCTCCACCTTATTCGTGTATTCTCTCCACAGCTTAACCCGCTCGTCTCGGTCTTCCACCCAGCGAGATTCCCAGCTTCGCTTCATCTCGCGCTCTTTGGCGGCTGTTTGCAATTCGTTCTGTTTCTGAGCCTCCTGTCTCTGTAAATATTCCTTTTCCACCTGCTGATCTTTTTGGTGGTTCTTCAATACTTCATGAACTTTTCCCCGTATTTCAACGTTGACCCGGTCGTCGAATTCCGCTAGTGATTCCTGGGAAGTGTGGCTCTTGACTTGCTGGTATACCAGCAAGAGATCTGCTTTTTCCCTGTCGTCGGGCGGATCCTTGGCGAGCTCCAGCTCTGCTTTTTTGAGGAGGTCAAATGCCTGCGGCGCCTGTGGATTGCTAGATTTGTCGGGGTGTATTAGAAGCGACTTCTTACGATAAGCTTTCCTTAAGAGCGTAGGGAGAACGCTTTCCAAGTCTTCCTGAAGGGGGTTAATTTGGAGAATATGGAAATAGTCATTACGATGACACGTGAGGATTCGGGCGATCTCTTCATCTCGCCGTATCTCTTGCTCCTGTGCACGAAGTACGCTGTCCATGAAGTAGTAAGTGATGATGCGTGCGACAGGTGCAGGAGTTGTATATCACATTTCTGTCCTTGGTGTTCCAATACATCGTAGAATTGTCACTATTTTGATGTCAAAGACGCTTCTACCCGAAAGAGATTCTTATTTCGGATGCCTGACTAAAACAATGTTGAAAATTCTTTTTTTTTTTTTTTTGATTTACTTTTTTTGGTCTTCTCTGTATTTTGCATCTCCATCATATTCTCATTTTTGACCTTCTCTGACATTCCTACCCATCAATACAAATCATCATAAATCAGGACCCATAGTCAAAACATAAGGGTCCGATGTACGGTATATAGAAAAGTTCATTAAGTATTTTAAAAGTAGAACGAAAAATCTTGAACCAGAATTTTCATGATTCCCACAGCTTAAGGGCCTCTCCGTCTCGTGACTCCGCGCAGAGCGAATCTTAAGGATGCTCGGGTTTTATCTCCACTCCACTCCAAAATAAGTGTCCGCATCGTCGCCCGTCAAAACCACAAACTTCCAATGTGGACGCCCCGATATTTTGATATTGGAGTCAATTTTTCTGACTCCATGTTTCATGGGCTTTATAATGGGTCCTCTACTCCTAAACATCCCTGCGACATCCAGCAAGTGTTGGCCCGGGCGCTGCTATTTAATGTACGCCAAATCCTTGTGACCGCCTCGTCAATTGAGGAGAGTAAGAAGCATTTTCTGCTTTTGGATCAATTTGCCCATGAAAAATGTTCCATTGCCTTTGGCTCTACTGTTGGTGTGCATCCGTGTACCGTTGCCAACGAGTTCTATGGATCCTTAGATAGCGATACGCCGATCGAGAAGCTTAATGACAAATTAAACGAGCTTCGGGAAATTGCTCAAGATGGTTCCAAAAAAGGATATGTTAAGGCTTTTGGTGAAATTGGCTTGGATTACGACCGTTTGCACTACTCCACCAAGGAACAGCAGTGTGAAATGTTTAAGAGACAACTCCAGATTTATGCATCCCTCGGCGACTTGCGACTTCCTTTATTTTTGCATATGAGAGCAGCCTGTGATGATTTTGTGGAAATTATTCGGCCTTTCATTGCTGACGGGTCCATTCAAAAGGGTAACGGCGTGGTGCACTCTTTCACTGGTGATGAGCACGAGTTGCGCCAGATTCTTGATCTTGGTTTCTATGTGGGTGTTAATGGCTGTTCACTAAAAACGGAGCAAAATCTTAGCGTGGCCAAGCTCATTCCCAAGGATCGGCTCATGATCGAAACTGATGCTCCATGGTGTGAGATAAGACCTTCGCACGCTGCATATGGCAAGATCTCAAAATACCCTAACTTATACTATCCGCAGGTGGTGGAGATTGGGAAGGAGAATGAAAGCGCTGAAAAAGAAGAGACAGAGAAGGAGAAGACCGATACTTCTTCAAAAAAGCAGCCCAAAAAGGCTTCTTCTAAACTCCACCCGTTTCTCCCGCTCCCTAGCATCAAAAAAGAGAACTACGAGAAGCACCGGGCGACCCTCGACAATGCAATACTAGGCGAAACCGCCCAGCCATTGTTCAAATCCCGGAATGAACCTGTTTTTGTGGGACATGTGGCGGAGATCATGGCCAAACTTTATGAGCTCGACGACCCTCAGGAAATTCAAGACTTTGTGGACCTAGTCTATAATAACTCATGCAAACTTTTTAAGATCTAATGGTTTTGAAGAAATACAAGCTGAGCGTCTCAAGCTATATGAGAGCTTCCAATAAAATACATAAATAATTATAGTACAATGGCATTATTCGTCCAGACTTTCATCGGTTTCGGACTCTTCAGAATCTTCAATGTCTTCCAATTCATCGATATCATCGTCACTATCAACAATCTGAAATTTTTTGCGCTTTACCGTCTCCGAGTAATCCTCGAACTCTGGGTCAATTTCCGAGTTGTCCACTTCTTCGTCCGATATCATGATCTTAGGGTCTTCTTCATCGCGATGCACTGCATTGGTGCGAGAGGGCATCTCGAAGTCTGGGCGACATATTCTGACACCAGGGTCGGTCTTTTCCATGATCTTTGACGCTTCATTCTTCAAGTGAAGCTCGATTTCCTTACCTGCCTCTTCCTCGTAGGTGTAGGGGTTGTCAATATCATCTTTTAAGAACTCGGTAATCATAGAGATGTTGTTGCTGACTGCAAGTGGATTGCTTTGTGGGATATTGGTGGTACCAGTAGCAGGCGCTACAGCAGGCGCTAATGGAGCCGAGTTGATACCACCTGAAGGACCAAATATCAAGGGCTTCCAAAGACAAAGCTCAGGGTTGAGCGTCACATAAGCCTTAGACTCCCACTTTGCAATGACTGAATCAATTAACGGCAAGTCTATAACAACGGAATAGCTGAGACCCTTTTTCACAAGACCATTAATTTGCTCAAGGCCAAAAACCACATCCGCAGACCTCATGCCTGTGAGCTTGGAGAGCGTCTCGATAGACACTGACATGGACCGTTTCCCTTCGTCCAAGTAAGTTTGGTAAATTTTGCGCAACGTCGTGGCCATGGTCAACTTCCAGTAATTTCGGTAGCTGACCAAACCCAAATCACTTAACGGCTTCTCCGGGGTTCCAAACTTGAATTCTTTCCGGGACAAAAGGTAACTAAAGTCAATCATGAGACTACCATAGCCTTTTCGCTGGTAGATCGGAAGCGTAATGATGCACGAAACGTTGTAGTCGGAGTTGTTGAGCTTTTCCTTTGAGAAGTAGCCAACAAAGTGATAAACGGAAGGGTCTTGGGGATCGATTTCGGTCAAAATGTAAAACACAAATGGTTCCACATCATAATAAAGTGTTTTGGAGTTTAAGAAAAGCTTAGCCAACAAACAAAGGTTCTGGCAGTATTCAATGTTCTTACGGCCATCCACTTCCCAGAATGCTATTCCTGCAGCTTCATCTCGGTAAATTTCGATTCCCGGAGGATGGCTGCGAGAAAGACTGCATGCTTTGAGCCCATGTCGTAAGTATGATGTCGGCAGACTCATATATTTGAGGCAGTACTCGCACATGTAAATGACTTTGTTTTTGGAATATTCTTCGGGGAATGGAGATGAGTACCATGTGTTGATGAGGAAGTCCCGAAACTGAATTTTCTCAATCTGCGACCGCTTGTAGTAGTCGGAAACGCTTTGAGGATTCGGGGTGTTTGTATCCAGTTCGCTGGTGGTTCCATTCATGAGTGCCAACATATCACTCTGAAGCTCTGCACGCAATGCGACGCCTTTCTCCCGGCAATTTTCAAACACCTGTCTGTCAAGAGTCGTTGGGTCTGTATTATTGATGATGCAATCGGGGAATCCGAGGACTCCGTGATAGGGAAGAGGATCTTCTCTTTGGCGAGACTCATCCAAGAGAGCCGCATTTGAATCGATTGTAAGGTTAGCATTTACTGCAATTGAAGAGTTGCTTATTGTATCAATTGATGTTGAATTTGGGTCTGCAGCTGGATCTAGTGGAAGCGTATTAACCACCTCCAAATTTCGTCTGGCCTTCTCGAAGCTTTGTCGCGGAACCCGTAAGCGTTCGCTGGGGAATTCTTTCTCTATTCTTTCTCTTGAAACTTCCTGGAACTTTCTATCCAGGCGTCTTCTCGGAGAACCCAACGAACCAAGACTCTTTGATTTTCTGGTTTCAACTGTAGTCTTTTTTGGACTCTCTGTCTTATTCCCTTTTGGTCTGTTCTTTGTTTCTGTTGTCTTCTCGAGCAACGCTCTAACTTTCTGGCGCCGCGCGTTGTACTTAAATGTAACTATGAGCGATTCGGGTTCTAATTCCTCCTTCACTTTTGATTCTGCCCGCTTGACTCTTTTGGGTGTTACCTTGAAAGCTTCTGAATTTGGAAGTTCCATGCTGGGCCGCCTATTTCGCCGGCTTACCCGAGGTTTCTGTGTGTAGACTCTCTTCATGCTAGATCGCGTCGTTCTATTTTGGTTATGACCATCTTGGCTGGGACTGGTCTGACTAGGATTGTTTCGGTAGTGATTGTTTTGATCGTGATTGCCTTGGTCGTAATTGTTTTGATTGTGGTTGTTTTGATTGTGGTTGTTTTGATTGTGGTTGTTTTGATTGTGACTGTTTCGATTGTGACTGTTTTGATTGCGACTGTTTTGACTGTGACTGTTTCGGTTGCTCCGGCTGCTCCGACTAGCAGAATCCTTTGCTTCTGCCATGGATACTCGTCGCAGTCTGCCACGGGGCAAATTCTCATACGCCTTGTTATCCGTAATCTTGAGCTGGTCTAGTAGTTTTCGCTGTAGCATCACGGACCGTTTGTTGCCTTATGTAAAGCGCAAGAATGGAAGATACAGGGGAAGTGGAGTTTGCATGTGCAGGTTTTTGCTAATGTGGTTTTTGAAGTTATTAGTTAGGAATGTTGGGTAGACTGGTGTAAGTGTTGGAGCCAGGTGATCTGTGCGTTCATTGAATGGGCGCGTTTTGCTTGTATGCCTCACGCGACCGCGTGCCATCTCTGCACATATTAAATCTCAAGATCTCAGAAGTATCATTGATTTGTAAATAATTTAAACTCTTTTCAGCCTCGAAGAATCTTCGGCTCTCGTCGGTTTAACTTTATTCGGTGTAAGAATTGCGATAACAGTAGACATAATTATCATTAAATATACAGTGGATCGAACCTGTTGCTCAGGTCACGGCTCCCTTTCCTCGAGCCCACTTTCTATGTCATCAAGATGAGCTCTCTTTGGCCTCATCATCTTCTTCCACTTCCTCTATGTGCTTTTGGTGAACTTCTCTGTCATCATTATCCTGGCTGTCCGAGTCCTTCTCGGCCTCGTCTGCTGCTGGCATACCAAATGATGCCAATAACGACTGCGCGGACGAAGTGTCCAAATAAATCACTCCATTCTCGTTCGTTATCACATTACTGGATAACAACCTCTGCAAGGAGATAGCACCGTTGTTGAAATCCTCTCCGTTATCATCATCAGCGCCATCCTCGTGGCTTACAGAAAAGTCATCTTCTTCGTCGGAGTTTTTGGCATTCTGACGCAAGCCCATGTTTCCAAACATGGACGAGTAGCCGCTGTTACCCTTCGGACGGCCATCATTATTTCCTTGTTGGCCAATATCGTGGTATTCACCAAAAAGCTCCTTGTACAAGTCGTTGTAGACAGGCGAGATGGGGCCCTTAGTGACTTCGATGTACGCATTAACATCCTCTTCTCTGCCCTTGATTTTCTCCATTTGCTCGTTGTGCAAGTCCACCTTCTTGATGATCTTCTCGTACCATTGGTCCAAAGTCTCTTCCTTCTCGTTGTCTAACAAGGCAACAATGAGGATGGACATGTTATCACATCCGATTCCGGAACCATCGGAAGTGGGTGCACAGCACAACTCCATGATCTCCTCACAAATGGTCTCGAACGACTTTCTCTCGTAAATACCTCTTCTCACACACTCCACACAGCTCTGCGACGACAAGCAGTCCCAAATACCATCGCAGGCCAATATTACAAACTCATCTTTTTCGTAGTCAAGGTCGTGAGAGATCACATCAGGGTAGCAAGTAACAATTTGTTCTTCTGCAGGCAACTCTGGCGACTTCTTGAAGATAAAGTCACCAATACCTCTGGACAACGCCAAGTTTCCATTGACTCTGCCCGCATCAACATAACCACCACCTGCAGTGATACGAGCTTTTTCACCCTCATTGTAAGGCTTGTGGTCGTACGAAAGCGCCTTGGCATACCCGTCACTGGAAAGCACTGTCCGCGAGTCACCAGCATTGGCGCAGTGCACGGTCTTAGAGGTTATGATGGCTGAAGTAGCAGCACATCCACTCTCGTCATTGCGAGTCTCAAAATCTTGCAAAACAGCTTGGTCACACAGCAAGAAGCCATCCCTCAACGCGCGGGGATAGTCCTTCTCCTTGTAAGCGTCGGTCTTGGCCACAAGCTCATGTAGGTACTTGCCCGTAAAAATTGCGGTCTTCTCGCCTCCATGGCCATCATAAACACCGAAAAAAGCAACACGCTCGTCATTGCTGGAGTCTACTTCCTTGCCTAAATCCAAAATGGTGGCGTGTGCATCCTCCATATTAATTCTCCATCCTTGCATACACGACAAACCATATTGCAAGTACTTGTCTCCGCTGTGTTCGGAGTGCTTCTCCGTCTCGGGCTGCGAGAGAATTTGTCCCATTGTGCTATTAGGGCCGAGGGCAATTCACCGCCTGGGGATACTCTTCGGGCGCTCGGGTTATCAGGGTTGCTTTGTTTTTTTCGAGTTCGAAAATACTGCAGGCAAAAAGATCGTGCTGGATATCACGGGTTTTTGCTTGGGTGTGGCTGGCGTCAGGAAAAGGAAAAGCGGTGTTGATAGTTGGTTTTTTCCCGCTCGTTTTTCTCCCGCTTTTCCATCGCTTCTTCATTTTTTGGCGCTTCTCCACGCGCACTCCATCTCTGTTACGTGGTCTGGGTTGTGGCTTTTATTTTTTTGCTTTCTGAAACAAGGATGAAACAAGATTTTTTGTTCACCGTATGATTAATGAATGGCAAAATTCAAAAATTTTATATTTGGTGTATTTCCATCACTGCATTGAGCGCTATCACGTGGCGTTTGTGGTGCACTGGTGACGGCAGTGCGGCTGCCGTGTGGTCCCGCTTATGATGCCTTTTGAAAGCCACTTTGACAACTACGTGTGATACCGCACCAAGGGCTGCACCTGCACACAAGCCCGCTACGTCGCTTTTTGAGAGGCCGTTACTATTAATGGCCATCGCCATTGTTTCATAATCACATCTGTTCGCGATCTGTGGATACTGAGACCACTCTAGGGCACTCTAGCGTCCTCATTCGAAAAGATCTTTTTGTTTTTTTTTTGGTTCGTTCAATCGTGTGCTAGTGCGTTAATTCGTCTCTCATGCTTCATTTCTTGGGGCCCCAAATGCCTCCGCCTTTTTGTTTCTCATAATTGCCAATGCTCATGGAATTGAGCTTGCTATTCAACGGCTCATGGTTTGAATACTCTTCGCCTGCAGAATTGGGATGCAACGATGTCATGCTTCCAGAAAGATGCGCATGTTGGCCGAAAGGCGTGAACCGGTTACCCATGTCACCCGTAGCTGGTGTTGCGGGCAGATTTAATTGCGGATTCTGGTCCATGTAGTAACTTCCTTGTTGTTGGAATAGTCCGCTATGTTGAGGAGTCGGCGAACCGGTCACCGAAGAAACCTGGAATGTGTTGTTCAACGTAGGGGTGTTTCTTACGTCCACGAAAGAACGATTGTTAGAGGATCTCAACAAAGCTGCCGCACTTGAAGAAGTGGGTGCTGCCATGGACGATTGTTGCTGCGTAGAGTTTCCACTTCCGGAACCTCCTCCATAACTATTGTAACCATGGTACTTATTTGCCGAAGATCCCTTTTGCTGTTGGGACACCGACTGCAGATACTGCGAGAACAGCTGCTGTACTGGTGTAGATGATTGCTGGCGTAATCTGGGCGTAGGAAGCGCAGATTGGGATTGCGATCTTAACAATTCCGGAGGATTGCTACCACTCAAGCCATTCCCGTAGACAAATGTGGGCATTTGATTTAAATTCATCATAGATGAATGCAGAGAAATGACCCCATGTAATCCACTGGAATTGTTCAGCATCAAGTGCTGATTTCCTTGATGATAGTGTGAAGTCGCTGCGCCAGAGTGGTGTGTTCCACTATTGGCTTGTGGATTGGTCTGGTCTTGTAGATGGGAGTTGTAAGATGCGCTTTGCTGTTCACGCTGCTGTATAGTTTGCTGCCCTGGTTTTCTCCTGACGATAATCAAACCATTATCGAAAAGCTCGAGTAAATTTAACAATTGGCATAACAGCGAGAGCATTTTTCTCTGGGTCAAACTGAGAGTAGAGGGGAATGCCAATTCTAAAATAAGTTTCAGGTTGTCGTCTCTGAAGGTAAGCAACTGAGAGTACAACTCCAACACTTCAGGTTCATTGAGGTTTAAATCACTTGGTGGAGTTGGAATGTGTGGTCCTCTGAATGGAATCTGCATAAGTAACCTCTCTGTTTGTGTAGGAAAGGTTTGTCCCGTGACGCTGTGGTTTTTCGTGGCGGCAGTGGTGGAAGTGACAGAAAGAAGAGACGCAAGAGAGGCATTAGAATTAGAGCGGTGCTGCTCCTCCAACTGACCTCGTTTTTCTCTCTTCTCTCTCTCAATGCGTTCTCTTTCTTTCATCGGGAGCATCTTTTTGTACTCCACACGTAACTTTCTGCTGCCGATTTCACGACCATTTAACTGGTTGACAACCATGGAGGTTTCCTCGGTGGAAGTGAAATTAGCAAAAGCTAAGCCACGAAATACACCATTGTCAAAATGATAGTTAAAAGCGTAAGGCAAAGGTAAGTTCAACTTGGTCATAACGTCCAATAGCTGCTCTTTTTTGATGGCAAACGGAATGTTCTTGATGACTATTGCGGTGGGGATCAATTCGTCATCGTCCAAAGACATACCGCCATTAGTTCCTTCGTCAACTTGATCTCCGCTTTCAACTTCGTGATCTCCATTCCGACTATCAACTGAAAGGTCGATGGAGTTTTCCGAAGACATGGTTGCTGCGATAGGAGGAGTAGGCAAAGCAGACGGTAATTTCACATCTAGACCTGAATCCTTTTTGCCTCCAAGGTCTAACACATTCAATGCTTGATGCTGCTTTTGTTGCTCAACCCAGGGACCGACATCGGTAGCAGCACTACCTGTGCCCATTAAGTTGGTGGAGCTGGAATTGTTCAGCAAGCCTTGATAAAGTCTGTTTTGAGTATTGGACAACCTTTGGTGGTGAAGCTGAGAGTGGGGCATTTGAGGAGTAGTTTGACTTTGCATACCGCCGGCGTTGTATGTGGACGAATCGTAGCCGGAAGCAGAGGACAATGAGGACAACGACGGTCTGCGTTGAATGACAGAGTCCAAAGGGTTGCGTAAATCCATGGTAAAATCTGAAATAATTAGCCGATGATTCGTAATTTAGGCAGGCGAAGGGTGTGTAAGTTATTAGAGTCCAGGATTGGTGGATGTGCTGGGATTGACAATGAAAGAATGGAAAATGATACGCAAGATCGCAGATCGCAGTCAATTATCAGGAGATTCAGCACGGGCGGACTTTCTGCAGGCACGAACAGTTCTGTGGCGGATGATAATATGCAAAATGTGTGTAAGACCCAGAAGAAGCAGGTGGAGATGAAAAGCTAGCTAGTGAGACGAAAGTAGGAGCGAAAAAACAGGAGAGTAAGCGTTATGCGCACGTGAGCAGACCACATCCTACATCCGTACACCGCTTTGGTAGCTGCTGGAATCGGCCAGATTTACGTTTCAGATCAAATCATGAAGTCCATTTATCTTCGGAGATCATTAGGCAATGGGTGCGCATGCATAAATACGGGAGATTGAAACACATATTTAACACGAAGCACACATGTAACATGCTTACAGAACAGATTTAACAAGTTTATAGGACACATGAAACGTGCTTTTTGAAAACATGAAACAAGCTTGTAGCAAATGTGAAACAAACCTAAAACAAAATTATATTATAGATTTATGATATACTCACTCAAAAATTGGGTTTCTATTGGACCCACAACATTTGCGTCGACATTGCAGCCGGGTGCACGGATGTTGTTTTTTCCCCCGGTCACGTGTGCTCGCTCTCTTCGACAACTTAACGACGTGTACACTCACTCTCCACTTAGTAACAATGGTATGTGTCCCTTTCCACAAACAGCAGAAAAGTCTTTTTGGAAAATCTGATTCTATAATAATAAGCTTGCTATAAAACTTTCGATGTGGTTATGAATCTTAATCTCGGCCCATTTATAGATCAACGTTTCGTGAAATGACCCACGCCTAGAGACAAGATTCAAGAATATGATAAAGCAAACATCAAACAGAAAAATCTAGATAAGAATACAAGCTACATAAAAGTCAGAAACAAAAGAGATATCGACTAAGATTGAAGACACAAATCAGACTAGATCAGCTGCGGTTTTCACAATATACTAACGTTAGTCCTCATCCGGAGCAGCCCCAGGTGGCTTGAAAACTGCCATCAAGAGAAAGTCGACTAATGACAAGAAAGTTGCCGAAGCAGGCAAAAAGCCGCTTTCTACACGGGCCGCAGGTGCTGGCGGTTCTAGTGCCACGATGTTGAAATTGTTTACCGACGAGGCACAAGGTTTGAGAGTAGACCCTTTGGTGGTTTTATTTTTGGCTGTTGGGTTTATTTTCTCGGTGATTATCTTGCACGTGTTTGCCAAGATCACCGGCAAGTTTACCTCTTAGTCTGTATTATAATAAACATTCATACGTCATCATATTTGATGTGGAAGATTTAGTTTAATTGAAAATTCATTTGGTGCTTATATTGAACTCGTCTCACAATTATAATCTCGGTCTTCATGCTGCATTGGGAATTTGTCAGTATATCAGTTTCTATGTCAGTATCTATATTAGTGGAATTATGTACATCGATAAATCTCTTAATGAAGAAGTCTCACATATCCGTAAGAAGTGCCTGGACCGCTTTTCCGACATCATTTATATGTACAGAATGTTTGATGCCATCGTAAGTCCAGCTGTCCGTTTGTTGTTGAATATCTTGCCAATTGTTGCCGTATTGTATTCCTCTTACCTCGATCTCCACTTGCGGGTACTGTCTGCCGAGAATGATGACCAATGGAATACCAAACATATTAGAGGTTTTGATCTTGCGTCCCAAACGTAGATCACTATTGTCCACCCGGAATTCGATCTTACTGGCCAGAAGCTGGCGAGCAAGTTCGTCGAGTCGTGTGATTGGTTCTTCTTTGCTGGCGTTGATAATGGTGGTCTCCCAGGGCGCAATACAGGCTGGCCAACGAAATCCATTATTATCTTTATTAATTTCTGCCACCGCCGCCATAATGCGACTGATTCCTAACCCATAACAGCCCATCATGACATTCTCCCTTTTGTTGGTACCATCTTTCAGCGGAATTTCTGTTTGAAGCTCAAAAATGTCACTGTATTTTTCACCCAAATAGAAAGTATGGCCCACTTCAATGGCCCTACTCTTAGATAATGTGCCCTCTTCGCACTTATGACAAAGTTCACCTTCGTGAGCATCCACAATGGGAATATCAGTCAAAGTGGTGATTAACGATTTGTTGATGAATTTGATGGGAAAGTCCGGGAAGTTGGATCTCAGGTGAAGACGCAGGTCCATAATTCGAACAATGCGCTTGGATATCAAAGTATCTTCGTCGCTGAATTCGGCAAGAATCTCCTTTTGCGCCGTATTGGCCAAGTCCAAATCTGGAATCTCTTCTTTAATAAAACTGGGCTGAAGTATTCTATCGGAGGGATAATATGCACACACGAGTGTTTTGAGGTCAGTAGTGGTGAAGTAGCGCACAGAAACTGGCAGCGAATTATTCAGTGGGTCTGAAGCAGGATAAGACAATGTCTTCTCCATGTTCAGAGAAACATGACATTCGTTGCATGTGAATAAAGTGTCCTCTCCTGTTTCGTGCACATAATGCCACTCGTGAGACAACAGCCCACCGATTTCTCCGGTATCGGCCTCCGCCTTTACATACGGCACACGAAGGGCTTCAAAGATCTTCACATACGTGTATACCATCAAATGGTAGGAGTTCATGGCGGCAGCAGAACCTACATCGAAGGAGTATGCATCTTTCATCAAGAATTCTCTGCCACGAAGTAGTCCACTGCGAGGCCGCTTCTCGTCGCGGAACTTAGTGTTGATTTGGTAAAATAGCAAGGGATAGTCCTTATAGGACGTTGCCTGCGTCTTAATCAACTCCGTTATATCTTCCTCACAAGTCGGAGCCAAGCAGAATTGCAGCTCTGAAGAGTCCTTCAATTTGTAAAGCTCTGTACCTTGCCAACGACCAGACTTCTGCCACACTTGGGCACTGGAGAGCGTAGCCATACGGACCTGTTCTGCGCCAGCTGCATCCATTTTGTTTTTAATCAATGTCAGAATTTTGTCAAGAACCATCAATCCCATGGGCAAGTAATTGACAAGTCCGGGTTTGGGGTGGTTAACAAACCCAAGCTTGGTCATGGCTTCGTAGGTAGGGATTTGGCTGAATTTGCCATTGAGAAGCTCACTATTGATTTTGTATACTCGAGGCACAGAGCGTAGCATCAAGAGGTAAAAGTCTTTGTTTTTGGAGGAGTGGGTAGTAAGTAATGAGTAGTAGGTTGTCTGTAGCGAGTAATGAGTAGTGTGAGGTGTTATAGTATTAATTGAAGATGCAGCTGCGATTCACGTGATCAAGCACTTGATCTACCCCATATGATTTACAATTGATTTCTTAAGTTATCGGTAAAGTTCGTTGATCTATTTACTTGTCGACCAAGTCAGTGCCGAACTTCTTCAAGTTGTTGAATGCGCTGCTCATGTCGTCTCTGGCCTTGCGCAAATGAGCCTTCTCGGTTTCTCCAATCATCTCATTGGCTTTGCTCTGTGCCTGCTTGGTCAAAGAGTCAAAGTTTTCCTTTGCATTGTTATACTCTTCAATAGCTCTCTTCTTACCGGCTTCATAGTTCTCCGACAAGGCCTGCTTGGAGTCTTCGTAAGTGTTGCTTAAATCCTTAGAGGCTGCATTGGCAGACTTTTGGGCATCATCAGCCTTAGCGGATCCCCAAGACACCCACTTATTCTTTTCAGACTCCAAATCATTCTTGGCATCTTTGGCTGATTGTTTAGCGTCGTCGGCCTTAGATGAGCCCCAGTTAACCCACTTGTTCTTTTGGGTCTCTAAGTCACTCTTGGCGTCTTCTGCTGCCTTTTGAGCCTCATCAGATTTCTTGCTTCCCCAAGAGAACCAAGAATTCTTTTCTTGCTTCACTGCAGCCTCGGCATTGTCAGCTTTCTTTTCACCCCAGGAAACCCAAGAGTTTTTCTCGGCCTTGGCCTTTGCAGCCAATCTATCCTTCTCGGACTCGGCCTCGGACTTCTTACCCGACCACCAAGAGGACCATGACTGGCTAGGAGCCAAGTCCTTCTTGATTTGTTGTTGCTTAGAAGAAGTGGATGAAGCCAATACATTCAACTTGTCATCCTCGGTCTGGCCAAGGTGGTTAACAAATTGAATGTACTTGGCAGCCACTCTGTTTGGGAATGGCTTCTGGTCAATGGGCTCTGCACTGGTTCTGACATCCTTTTGATAGTCATCCAATTTCTGCGACCATTTGTTGTACATCTCGCTATCCTTTATGGACGAAACCGTAGAGTCGGCCTTATTGCGGATGTCTTCTGCAGACTCTTGAGCAGTCTTTTTCAATTGATGTCCAAAATCCTTGGTATCCTTTCTAAGCTGTTTGTACTCTTTCTTGACATCTTCGCTTGGTTTGAGGTTCTCGATTGCCACGGGGTGTCCATCTTTGGCCTTGGAAAAGATGGGGTCAACGTTTTGGTCATACCAGTAGAGACCGCCACCGACGACGGCCAAACCTAAAAATATTTTCTTAGCCATTGTATTTTAAATCTTTATTAATGTGTAAAAGAGAGATTCAAGAAAAAAGAAATTGAGCTTCGGAAGTCAGGGGGAACTGGTCAATTTATAGCAACCATAAGGAGAGCGTTTTGGGTGCGGGTCTCAATTGCTATTGCAGCACTGTACTGCATCATTTTTTTTTCCAATCGTTTCCGCCGCGACTTTACCCCATAAATTGCTACGACATGTGCGAGTGAGATGTTTTGTTAACAGCAATGCCAAAGTACTATGTGAAATTTGCCATGGATTTGTGACATTTTTGAAACATTTTTGAAACATTTTTGAAACATTTTTGAAACATTTCTGAAACATTTTTGAAACATTTTTGAAACAATTTTTATACATGAACATACTTTGAGCTTTAAATCCCTACTTTAACATGAACCGTTAAAGCTAATGATACCTGCAATAAGCTGTGATGAGGCCAAAATCAATAGGCAAAACTGCTGAAACAAACCTAAAGCACGTGATCTCCATATTTAACTCAGACAACGTTTGTGACATGTGAGACATTGATTTAGATAATTAAAGTCACATCTTGCACAGGGTGTATTGTCTGCAGGTCGCACCTTGTGAATGATCGTTGCGCATGCGAAGAATGCACTTGCTGTGGTATGAGCCCTGGCGGCGTGTTAGACTCGGTCCCCAGTGTGTGACTAAGCATCCGTACACCCAGCAAGGGAAGACCCGTACACCTGCCCCAATCTCGATAATTATGAAGTCAGTATACCAAAAAGAGCTTTAATGATAACATCTCATATTTTCGACATAGATTCACAGACTCACTATATTGAACTTTTAAGCAGTTGTGGTGTATGGATGTGGCATATAATGAGACGCTCACTATGTAGTGTGGAGATTCTTAGACATTAAATCGAGGAGCATTTTCTCTTGATTCACCGAGTTCGCTTTGTAGATTCCCAAATTAGTATTTTCCGATTTAAATTGTTTTCCTTACTGCTGCAAAAGGGTCTGGCTCGCACACGCGCTCTGGACTGTGCATGACTTAAGTGGTCGGTCGTCACGTTTTTTCACTCTGGGCAGTCGCTACATCACTCAATAAAAGCTCCGCCACCAATTTCCCGATTCTTTCTCTAATAAGAGTCTGAAAGACGGACATTTCTGAAACACGTGTGAAACACTTTCGAATCATCAAATCACTTATTTTGGTTCGTCTCCCCCCGACCGTTTTTTTTTTTTGCCTTTTTCTCTGGCATTTGAAACTGCTACCGAAAACCCACTCTGCAAAAGCTTCCCTATTTCACCGCCACCAACGGCGAAATTTATCATAGCCGAGCACCGATTCCTCTCAGGCTTGGATTTCTGTTCTGCCGATTTTTCTGGTTTCTACTTTTTGCTCTGGGTATCCAGTTTTGCTTCCCTCCCCAGGCTTTTCGACCAGCACGGTTGAATGGTCAGGCGCGGCCCTAATCTTTTGCGCCCATACACTCTGACACCAAGCCAAATCTTGCCGAAACACCCAGCGCGGCTCTATAAGCTTATCGTTTCAAAAACACCACGGAAAATTCCATTAAGAACTCCTAATCCTGCATCCTTCTGCCTCTCCATGTGGTCATGACATCATACATCTCCAAAGCAAAACTAGATCCATCATTCCTAGATCCCACTTCGCAAAGTGAGTCAATTTATGACTTTTGGAAATCCTCTAAGAATCCCCGCTATTTGGGCGACCGTCGTTGTAATCGGTCTTGGCGATTAATAAACGACAAGCTCGTTGCCTGCTCCAAAAACCGCTATCACAAGTCTGTGTTGCAGCTTCACGATCGGCCTCTTTACACATCTCATCCTAGCCATCGAAGTATCATCAAGAATCGTCCTTCCCTTTTCCTGAACAACTCAAAATCCACCACTGAAAGCAATGTTAATCTACACTCTCCTGAAAAGGCCTCGAATCCCGTTGATTCTGGCGATGATACTTCTGATTTGTCCGAGGACGATGATTACTCCGATTCAGATTGTGATAGTCTACACTTGTCTTCACTGAAGCCAATGAATGACTCTGTGGGAAAAGTTACCAGAAAGTCCCACTCTAGTCACATCCCCAAGAGTCAGGGTATGCATATGTTGGCTAAATCAGCCACACTGCCGCTAGGCCAGTCCATTGCGGCTAAAAGCAACATTTTCTACATTCTGAACCTGCCAGCTTCGCCCAAACATCTACAGAGAAATCCGTCAGTTTCTAGCCTATCAAATACTGCATTTCAAGGTTCTCCTGGAAATAATAACTTGGGCACCGTCTCTGTGGCATCTATTTTGAATGGCAAAGGCGAAGCGAATGTTCTGCGCCAAGACTCTTTATTTGGCGGTCATACAGAGTTAATATCTGCGTCCCTTGACCAGCCATTGAGCGCTTCCTCTTCCGATATCTCCGAAGACGATGAGTACAATTCTGAAGATGACAAAGATGATAATTTGGATGCATTGCTCGATGAAAGAGATTCGAAGACTCATCTGAGTAAGTCGGGGCCTGATGGAGCTACAAATATCCCCATAGATAAGGTGACTCGCTCGTCCGAGGACAATGACAGTGAGTGGCTATCCGCATCCTCCGAGGGAGAGCCATTGACAGAATCGCCCAAACCAGCACCGCTTTCATTTGCCAAAAAATATCCAGTTTCAAACTCTTCGGCTTCTACATTGAGCAAATCACCCACGGGCTCCGAGACTTCTCCCCCTTCTTCGAAGCCTCGATCACTATTATCGGGTCTTTTTCTCAACGAAATGAATGGACGGTCATCTTCTAAGTCATCGAAAGAAAGCAGCGGTACAGAATCTCGAAAACCGGTTTTGAAGAGGTCTTCCACAACAGGCGTCATTACCGTGGAGGAAATTGCTAACGACGAGAAGACGGTGCTGAAGCCGTCTATCCTCTATTCCAAAAGATACGCATCTCTAAGCGACATTCCTAGGAGACATCCTCCTCATAGATCACCAGTGACATTCCCGATTAGCTCACAACCAAAAATCCATGAGCGGACTCCAAATGGCAAGAGGCTGGATCCTTTATTTGCTAAGCAAATGTCGCAGGTTGGATTGTCGAACTTGGAGGTTTTGGCGGAGGGAACCGGATCTCCCGAGAGCAGAAAAATTCATCAGCCCAAAATGAAGCTGGCGGAAAATATCTCGCTTTCCAGCAGCTTGAGCAAGTATTCAAACTCGCTCAATCAACCGTCCAATAGTTCGTTGAAAAACCTTTTGTCAAACAGTGCCATCAATATTTCATCTATATTGGGTCATGGTCTCTCCAACAAGTTACGGTCTGGAATACAAAGCAGGTCATCTGAAACTTTGAAGGCATCCGAAGAAGATGTCTCGACGCTGTTCACAGGGTACCTTTCAAAACAGCAATTACAGGAAAGTGCAAAATCGGACATTCCATTGAGCAGAAGCGTAAGAGTTACGCCCACCAAAGAATTTGAACCTTCTGTGGAAATCAGCAAATCGCTCAAGGACTCCCTCATGATTGACCATAAGTTGGGCAAGAGGCCAATGCCGGAACGTGTAATCAGCGACGAGGACCTTTTTCTTGGCCATGACAGAGGTTCATTTTTACAAGACGAAAATGACTACCATTCTAAGGGCTGGTAAACTTGGTGATAATAGAATCATGAAAAAGCCTTATTAAGTTCTTTCGAGATTAATTCAAATGTGTCATTTATGAGCATTGTAGATTCTTTTCAGCTACAAACTTCTTTGGAATCGAAACTACGCCAATAATCTTGGTACTAGTTTTTGCTAGCACACTCGTGGCGATGTAAAGCTATGAATGCTTCACTTTTGGGACATCGCGTCCTGCACGTAGTACAGCTAGCCGGGGGAGGTTAAATCAATGTAAGGCAGCAGAAAACAGTATTTAAAAGTTGCAAATTATTTTATAGATCAGAATCATGATTTTTGAATCGTTATGAGTAATTTACCATTTCGAAATATGGCCAAAAGTGGGTACTGAAGAGAGTGTGATGATAAGTCTAAAAGTCGCACATCATCTCATTATAGATACCACACATAGAAACAGCTTGCAATGAAAACATGTTACTACGAGCTTCTCCAAGTAGAGGCCACTGCTACAGAGCAGGAGCTCAAAAAGGCGTACCGCAAAAAAGCGCTACAATTGCATCCCGACAAAAACCCACACGACGTGGAAGGCGCCAACCAGCGGTTTGCTTTAATCAGAGCAGCTTATGAGGTACTTAATGATCCACAAGAGCGTTCGTGGTACGACTCGCACAAATGGCAAATTCTTCAGGATGATGATGATTTTGTGCCCTCTGAAGTTGCAGAAATGGTGATTCCCAGTATTCACGTGGAGGAGCTTCTACGATACTTCAACCCGACGCTCTATGGCGTGATTGACGACTCCTTGAACGGCATTTACAACGTTGTGGGTCGGTTATTTGAAAGGTTGGCATCTGAGGAGGTCAGGCATGCAAAGTACCAGCAGCTTGACGGGTACCAGAAGTACATGGATGATAGTAACAACGTGGGAGCCATTGAGAGCGAGTTTTTGCTATTTCCTCGTTTTGGTAATTCCCATACTGACTATGTATCGGGAACAAGAGTATTTTACCAGGAATGGAGTAATTTCTCCACCGTCAAAAGCTTCAGCTGGATGGATGAGTATCGGTACTCTTCGGCGCCGGATCGGCGAATTCGAAGGCAAATGGAGAAAGAAAACAAGAAGGCCCGGGACGCTGCACGAAAGGAGTACAATGAAACTGTTCGAAAGTTTGTGACCTTTATCAAAAAAAGAGATCCTCGTGTGAAGCCTGGAATAGAGAAGTTTGAAATGGCGAAAAAGAAGGAACAACAACAGAAAATTCAGAAACAAGCACAACAACTCAAGCTTGAGAAAATTGCTCAAACCACCAGCTACGAGGCTCAGGACTGGGAGAATTTGGACTTGGAAGAACTACAAGAGATCGAGGCCATGCTTCGCGAGGAATTCGATTACGATTCCGACGATTCTATCAAAAGCACGGATTCCGAATTTGATGAGTTTTCAGAAGCTTTGGATAGTTACGAGTGCATTGTGTGTGATAAAATCTTTAAATCTCAGAAACAGCTTGAGCTGCATGAGCAATCGAAGAAACACAAGCTGATGATTGAGGAGATGCGCCGGGAGATGGTACAGGAGGGTCTCGATTTGGGAATTGACGGTAATTCTAGTGAAGAAAAGGAATTTGAGGATGATGAGAATGAGAATGAGGAAGAGGATGTGATTGAGGATGAGAAAGAGGATAAACTCGAGGAACAAGTTGAAAAAGGGAATGAAAAGGAACAGAAAGGGGAATCGAAAGTGGAGGCAGAAAGTCATATACTGGATGATGATACAGACAGTGTGGATGATGTGATTGATGAAGACGCAGATATCATTGCACAGAATAACAGAGATAAAACCACTAATGATCTCGAGGCTCAGCTCGCCGATTTAGGTGTTGATACTGATGATGATTGGGAATCTGACAAGAAAAAGAAAGGAAAGAAAAATAAAAGAGCATCAAAGAGTGAGTCTGTCTCAGTCCCCACCCCACAACCTAGTGAGTCTGGCTCCATCAAATGTGTCACATGCAATGAGCTGTTTACCTCAAGAAATAAATTGTTTCAGCATGTTAATCGAACAGGCCATGCGGCGCCTGTCAAGGACTCGAAAAAGAAAAAGAAGAAGCGGAAGTGATTAGTGTTTCCACACCTGAATGCAAAGGCACAAAGTTTCGAAGCCACGAGATCGGGAACTAAACCCATGGGGGAAACAAAGTGATTAAATTGAAGAAATCTTTTATTCTTGAATTGGTGTATGTTCGATATTATTCAAAACATTGGCTATGGTTCTCAGGTTCCAGCCATTCAGACTATCTCCAAGTTGACTTTCGACATTATAGTGGGCTCGCTTAGTTGCGCACAATTGAAGACACAGACGCTTAATATACGAGCTTAAGACACACCGGTGGTAATTCCACGACCTCGTGATCTTTCAAGGGAACTCAAAGTAGATCACGACACTTTCGGAATCTATGCTCCCGGAAGTGGAAGTGGTGCATATACAACTACAGATTTCTATGATTAAATCTGTGATTTTCAATAGAACTCATAATTCATCATATTTCTCCTCGGCGTAAAATCAAGCTTTTGAGCATAAATTAGAGTCTCGTTCAAGTGAACAATATCATATATTGTCACACTGAGTCTGAAAGTCACTTGTTTGCGAATTAAGAAATCGAAATCATGTGAAAATCATACTATATGAATTTTGCAGAAAAATAGCCAAAAACCAAGAAAGTATCATAATACTTAAAGTAAGAAGTATAAACCAAAAGCATCACCATTCGCTCCTTTGCCTACCCCCTCATGGTATTTGACAGAATATGTGCTGATATTCTTTTAATGATTGATTGAAAAAAAATTAGAATGTATCGAGTTTTAGGCACCGATCCATGGATTTTCGAGGGTCATTCATCCACTACATGAAGGCGGAGGGTGGCTTTAGGCCAAGCTACCAAATTCATAAGTTTAATAATAAGACATGACTTATTTGGGTTACCAGAATTCGTCTCAATATTAACTAATTTCACAAATGGTGAAAAATAGTTTTTTGGTGAAAGTCATAGGTTTACAGGAATAAATCGTGTCATTCAAACCCCAATACGACGAACCAACAGTAGAGTTTCTGAACCCGTGATTCGTTTGAGCGTATATTTTTTAACTTGGCATCGACTCTTTTCCAAAGGCTATCGAGGTCCAACATCGAGTAATTCCGGACGTTTTCCGCTTGGTATTGTGTTGAGCTGTGTGTCTCGTTTAAAGGCTTTTGAAGTGACTCATATCTGAGCTTCCTTTTGCTCAATGCCTCTGTGATGAATTTGGGTAAGGCAAAAATTTGTGAGGCACATCATTGATCACTATGTTCCTAATAGCTAGAAGATTTGTGAAGTTTCGGTAGTAAGATATGTATGTGACGAACTGTTTCATATTAACCTTGTTGTAGGCGATTTATAAACGCATTTGCTAGATTAAGCAGGAACCTTTCAAAAGAGAGTGCACTAGCTGTGTAAGCTATACTGATTCGTCTACAATAGTCTTGTTCTGACTCCTATTTCACTGCTTGTGAGATCTGGAAAGCCAAATCAACTTAGTGCTTCTGCCAATCTCACAATGCTTTTAGACTTAATTGTCAAATAATCTCAAAAAGAATTGTTTAGCTTTTCAATATATCATTCTTGTTTTCTACCATTTCTTCACTCGATCATTTTGTCACTTTGTGAGTCATTATGAGTCTGATCTCTGCCTATGGTTATGGAAATGGGGCATGAGATGCGCATCGCCTATTTACATACAGGACATACTCTTTGTCGAGTCATAGAACTTGTCTTTTTGGTCAAAAGATTTTTCTCTTTCTGTATTGCAGAGCTAGGATTGAGCCAGTGACTACGAGACTTCAGGACTTGCTCAATTATTTACTGCGCCAGATTTTGAAAGTTCATTTACAGCTCTACACCACCGATAACCGTACTATGGTCATTGAGGCCGATTACTGAAGCATCGAATTATTTACTGCTAATGTAACACTGTGAAATCCTTGCATACGGTACTGCTATAAGTTCTTTGCCGCTTTATCACTATACACTAGACCTCGCATTGGATCACGTGACGCCGTAGGTATCTTCACCTTTGATCATATTTTCTTCCATTTTCATTTCGGCACGACAAGCTATCAATTTTTGTACAGAGACTGGCAGCCTTTCGAACAAGATTTTGATTTATGCTGAGGTAGATTCCCGCAATATAATATGGATGTTTGGATCAATATGGTAACTTGGGAAGATTCGAAATGATGTAGACCAACAATCTTGCATGAATCCAAACGCAGCCATGGACTCAGAATAATCAGCAAATGGCAAATTTACCTGAGTCCGGTTTTGGACTTTTTCACCGTCGCCGTTAATGGCTCACTAATACCCTTATTACCAATAGCACCAAGACCTTCGCCTTTGGTCCAGCCTAATTTCTCCAAGAGCTTCCTGCCTATATTTTCGTTGCTGATTTCCGGCGCTTTTCCTCCCACAATATCACCCTCGCTAACATAAGCCTCATTGGGCGCGGCTCTCCTAGGACGGCCCTTTTTGGCGTCAGTTGAATTAATCTCTTCCTCCGTTCTGCGCTTGACATCGGTCCGCTTGAAGATCGGACGTTGTTTCATAATGTAGCCCACTTGGTCATAAGCAGGAAGATACCGAAAAGTTTTCTTGGTCTTAGATACCTTGATATATTGTCGCAATCCGTTGTCTCCACATTTAGCACTCTTCATGTTATAGTGACCTGCGATTTTGCTGATGGTTTTGTTCCCGTGTCCGTCCAAAGGCGGAAAGCTTAATGTCTCCTTAGCCGCATTGTGAAGGAAGATCTCGAATTCCTCCTTGATCTCCTGGATGTGGATGGAGTAGTCGTATTTCATGAGAAGGTTCTGACTCTCGATACCCTCCTGTATCTTCTTTTCCCTCTTCATGATTTTCTTTTGCCTTCTAGCCTGTTTTTGGTAGTGAAACTGTTCCATTAGCGATGCTCTTAGCTCGATGTCCAACTCGTCACTGAGAGCAAGCTTTTGCTTGCGGCCCTTACCTTGTTTTCTTGGAGCCCCGGTTCGAACATCAAGCGGATTAAGGGATTTTTGCAGTTTGCGTGCAAACTCGAGAATATCCTCCAAGCCCTCTTCATCGGAATTAAGCTTTTCATTTTCTTCATCAAAATTATCCGAAGACACATAAACATCGTAGTCGTCAAGATCTGAATCTTCCTCCATTGATGATGTCACATCGTGTGGCCCGTCATAAGGAGCTCCCGCCTCGGCGAAGTCATATATTACTCCACCATCTTCTTCATCGGACTCGTGGAACTTATACTGGTCGCCCATAAGATTGCTGACATAGTCCTCAAATGCCGAATCTTCTGAAGAGTCTGAATAGTCATAATCGTCTTTGCCAAAGTCCTCGAAATCTTCGTATCCCTGAAACTCATCAAAATTCTTTAGCGTGTCTTTATGAATTGCTTTCCTCGGGAGTGTGGCCGTGACTTCACCTCTAGAATCTGTGTGTGTCCTGACAAGAACGTTTCCCACTTTAATGTAAGGCTCATGCTCAATAGCATTGTTGCGTTTCTCACTTCGAATCTTCTTCTGAAGAAGAGAGAAAGTATCTTCTCTTTGAATATTCTTTTCTTTAACATAGGTCAGATCGCCCACTTCATCAATGACAAAATCCAAAACTTCTGTGTTTGAGGTTGGTGCAAGATCAATATCTGATTCAGAAACCGTTTCCTCGGGCTTTTCATTAGTCTGAAGAGATATCAGGCCAGGCACTTCTACCTCGGACTCGCTATTGTCACATTGGGAAACACTGGCCCTTTGAGTGTCGAGTTCAGGAAGTTCAGGCACCAATGATGCAGCAATTTTATCCGGCTCATCGGCTGAAGAAATAGGTGTGTCCAAAACATCAACAGAGAGCTCATTTGTGACTTCCACAATACTCAGATCAGACTGCTCAACAATTTTAGGGCTATCCTGAAGACCCTTTGATTCTTTTAGCTCAAAATCAGGAGGTGCCCCATTATCAAGAGCGTTGTGTTCGAGCTCATTATGTTCTTCAAAATCCTCAGCTCTAGTTGCATTTTCATCCTTTGCAACATTTTCTTTATCGTTGTGGTCTGATACTTTATTGTCCAAAGCATTACCCTCAATTCCCAGATCTTGTGGCCAAATCACCACTGCTTCAGCATCATTAGAGATGTCGTTGTCCGATCCCACATCTAGTTTTTTGAGTTCTTCAAGAAAATCGTCTTTTTTGTATTTTTGAAGCTGATCTATCAACTCTTTACTGGGGTCGTAAACGCTGGTAGCCTTAACAAATTCAATTTTCTTATACCTTAGTGGCTCTTTCATGGTAGCCTCCTTATTAGCTCTGGTATTCTGAGCCTCTTGAAACATTGAGCGGTTGGATTGCTTGATTAGTGAGGCCATCGAATTCTCTTCAAGATTCATCATTTCGGGCATCTCAATGTCTGTAGGGTGGTATGTTTTATTGTTTCTTCTTCGAGAGGATTTGCTGAGGTTGTACTGACTAAAACTACCGCCTCTTCCTCTTCCTCTTCCACGGCCACCTCTTCCACCTCTGCTACCACCCCTGCCGCCTCGGCCGCCTCGAGAAGTGCTTTGTTTGGCCATTTGTATGTTTGCCTTCGGTAGTAATGAATTATGAGTGCGCAGTTGCAACATGCAGCGCAGAGAAGTGGTGAGCGCACGGGGTCTGAATATTAGAATATTAAAATATTGATATGAGGATAGGTTTCGAATAATAGGCTGGAAAGAATTGAAACTTATACGAATTTACGAGCTGTTTAAGGATCATAAATTATTTTATATGTAATTAGCTCTGCTCTTTATTTGAATGTTGCTAGAATGTAGGCTTTATTTAGTCACAATACTGCACAGTTCATCGAACCTGCAAAAAACAGCATACATTTGGTATCTACATAAAAATAAATAATGAGTTTCGAATTTATATTTGCTAGTAATCTCTTTATTATTAGTCACGATCTTGAATTTCCTGGAAAGTAGTTTTACTGGATTCAGCCGTTCCTTATCTTATCGTGACATGTGACCATTCCAATCGCACCCCAACACGCGCCCCAATCACCTACTCCACACCCTAATTATAGCTGTTTACCATTAGATTTCAGCCCACAATTAGTCTCTACAGTTACTTGACCATATACTAGTCTCATTCTCATATTCTTTGAACAAGTTTCTGCAGGTCATTCAACACACGGTGCTATTACACCTCAGTCTTTATTACTGAGTAAGCCGCTTCCTATCATTATACTAAAGACTAACCAAAATACTATTTCGATTTAGTGAGCAGTCGAACCATCAGAAGCTTAATGGGTGATATTCATTCTAATATCAACACTTTGTGGTCACGTATGACTTCTGACCCATCCCAAGTCACACTTACAATATGGGGTAAAGAGTATACGGGAGAAAACATGCTGGCGCCAAATATTGTGCAAGCAATAAATGAACGAATTTACTTTACATACAGATCAGGCTTCACTCCTATCGATAGAGATCCCGATGGTCCTGGTCCACTCTCATTTTTGCCGTCGATGATCTTCAATTCTGTCCCCAATTCCACACTCCCAGGAGTTTTTGACAATACTCACTTCACATCGGATGTAGGTTGGGGATGCATGATACGAACATCTCAATCACTTCTTGCCAATGCTTTTGATTACTTGGTACAGCATCAAGAGCCTAAACCTCTACAGTCCATTATGAGCCAATTTCTAGATGACTACACTAGCCCTTTTTCGATCCATAACTTCATTAAAGTTGCTACACAACTGCCCTTAAAGGTGAAGCCCGGTGAGTGGTTTGGTCCGGATGCTGCGTCACTATCTATATCCCGTTTATGCTCCCGATTCAATCGCTTGAAATCGCCCGAACTTCCTCGGATTCACGTGATGATCAGCGAAAGTTGTGATATGTATGACGATCAAATTGAAGACCATTTCCTGTCAAATGGCTCAGAAAGTTCTCTGAGACTGGGTCTGCTTTCAGAATACTGTGAAATCAACGCGAGCCCTATCCTCGTGCTATTTCCAATTCGTTTAGGTATTGAACAAGTGAACTCTTATTATTACTCAAGCATATTCAAAATACTTTCCTTGACTCAATGTGTGGGGATTGCTGGCGGCAAACCGTCGTCTAGCTACTACTTCTTTGGATATCACAATGACCACTTGCTCTACCTAGATCCACATCACGTCCAGGTGGTTTCTTCGGATCCAAAAACCTACCATACACCTTCATGCAAGTCGCTTCATATTCTGTCGCTCGACCCGTCAATGTTGATTGGTATTGTGCTCCGCAGCCATGACGATTACCACGATTTGAAGAATGCGCTTGTTCCAGAGAACAAAATTATTCACTTTCATTCCGAGAAAGCGGTAGGAGAAGAATATGTAAAAGTTGGCTCTGTTTCTGATATCGAGAGTGTTTCTTCCGAAGACGAGTTTGTTAAGTTGCCTGCTCCATCTGGAGATTTGAATGAAACAGATCTGAAGCCACCGCATATATGAGCTAACGAGCCATGAGCGAATACTAATTCTTGAAAAAAAAGCAGATTGAGCAATCATTAATACATATTCATTATTTAAGAAGGTTAATAGATAATAAAATGGCCAGCTTTTAGCGCCTCCCCCAGGAAAGTAGTGCATATAAGCCCCATTACCTCAAGTCACATCGCTGCGCTCACTCCGCTAACATGGGTATTGGGGATATGAAAATATGTACGGTTTGTGCAGCCAACAACAACAGATCGATGGAGGCCCATAAGCAGCTCAAAGATGCAGGCTTTGAAATCCGATCATTCGGAACTGGGTCGTCGGTCAAGTTACCTGGCCCCACAATCGACCGCCCAAACGTCTACGATTTCGGAACCCCCTACGAAGCTATATACCAGGACTTAATATCGCAAGAACACAAGAAAATGTACGAGGCACAAGGCTTGATCTCTATGTTATTGAGAAATAAGCAAGTCAAGCGTGCACCGGAGAAGTGGCACAACAACCTGGAGGCAGGAAAGTTCGATCTAGTGATCACATGTGAAGAGCGTTGTTTCGATTCTGTTCTAGAAGATCTCATGAACCGTATGAGCAGTAAGTCTGAAGCCGAAGAAGAAAAAGATGTGCGTCAGGTGGTGCATGTCATCAATGTGGATATTAAGGATGACAACGAAAATGCCAAGATCGGGGGCAAGGGAATCGTCAAGTTAGTCCAGAAAATCCAGAGTTTCAAAGATCAAGAACTTGAACGCAGGATACGCGAAGATGATGAGGACGGATACCCGGTGATAATGGAAGATGAGATGATGAAGATCTTGGCGGAATGGCAAGCTGAGCACACCCACTTACCCACGCTATACAGTGTTCTGTACTATTAAGAGGATTTCAAAGGTATTTTTTGAAGAGAACCAATATGATGAGCATTTCATCAATTTCGCTTATCATTGGAATTGGCTTATTTGGCCGGTCAATGACTGGTCAAAGACTAGTCAATGACTGATCAGTAACTCTGGTCAATAGAACAAAATGGTCATTGGGTACAGAGAAAAATAATTGAAAAGTACATTGATGAACAGCACTCAAGCATGCAAGCATGAGCATATGAATTGTTTAAGTAAATAGTCACTAATGCCGAAGATAAAGAGTGGATTGTAGATCTGCACTGTGTGAAGGTACTATAGACAATGGAACAAATTCCTAATTGGGAACTATTATCGATTACGAAGATAAAACACCAATATCAAAACCTCTCGACAATTCCCTCCACATTCAGTGGCTTCAATAGCCACTCTCATAATCCAGATGGTTCCGGCATTTGCCTTCTACTGGGGTCCCACTTATTATACGCGACTGTTTTCGCACGCTCATCTCCTACTTACATGCCGCCAAAAGCACCCATTCCCGCCAAAAAAGCCAAGCTTTACTATAGCAGGACCATCCGAGCCGAGGCAAGCGATCCGGCTCTCACAAGCGGCACCCTCAATCTTCCCAATTTCGTCGCTGCCCGCAGTTTCGAAATCAGATCGTTCGAACAGTCGCAGTTAAACACAAAGTATGCATCTCTGACCCGGATATTCCAAAGCTTACCCCGATCTTTGCGGCGGAGGACAGCCTCTCACAATGTGAAGAGAATTCCAAAACGTCTTCGGTCACGGGCACTTAAAGAGATGCAGAACCTGGTCTCTGGAGTGCCGCCCAAACCGGCCCATTTGCGAGGCCGAGACTTATACCGGTTGAAGCGGGAGAAAAATCTTTTAAGGGTGGCATCCAAGATCAAGCAACTCAATGGTGTTCCTATTGTACAGGGCTCGGCCAAGGAAAAGTTTAAGATGTTGAATGAGCAACTCAAAAGTCTCAGACAAGCATCCGGCAACAAAAACGAAATCCAGCCCACCAATAATGCTTTGGCTGCACACGACCGTGTAGGAGTGGATGGCTTATGTTCTAAACCAATGGGAAATGTTAAATTTGCTCATCGCCAGAAGAAATTTGTTTGGATACCCAATCATATATGGCACGCCAAACGTTTCCACCTAATTAAGCGGTGGGGCTTCCAAATTCCATATTCACCAAACCAAAAGTGTTTTCGTGCTACTAGCAGAGCTGCCAAAGAACAGCTGTTAGCGTCAGATACTTCTTACTACAGCGAGTTGGTGGTGGCATCATCGGAACAAGGCGCGATGGTGAGATTTCTTAACGAATTCACAAAATACCCTGCCAAAATTCCCGATTGGTTTCTTCTGGGAGCTTCCTCCTACAACGACTGGATTTACAGTGGTAACGATAAGATCTCGCCAGGATTGGTTTATATGAGCTCGCTGGAGGGATACCAATTGCTTGTACGTCTCCACCCCAGCAACTACGAAGAGGTCTTTTTGAAAATGCAAACATTTGTGGCCAAAATCCCCGATTTATCTATTTCAGACTGCCGATATGCCCTTGGGAGTATACAGCTCCGAGGGCCAACCTCGTTGAATGTTTTGAGCAAAATCATGCACTTGAATGCCCACCTGAATATCACTAGTGCCTGGTTACTTTATTCTCAGCACAAAGATGCTGGTACAATTCCTACTGGAACCACGTTTGCATTTTTCATCCAAGATCCTCGCTTCTGGAAACGGCCTGTGGTACCTCCACGCAATCAGTACCCACAGAGCCTATTGTCGGTGAACGACTTGCTCTTGGCAAAAACAAACCAGATAGATCAGCGGGCAGTCTCAACTCTTCTTAGCCTGCAGGGCCGCCATGACTCCTACAAAAATATGTACACACTCAAGCAAATCGGAAGGGAGTTTGCCCGCTACGAGCCGCAGTCTACACACATTCATAACAGCATGGAGTTTCCTGTTATGGTACAAAAAACCGCTGATTCTAAGTGGTCCGTGACCATGCCATGGTTCTGGGTACAGCCATTCTGGAGTAAGCTCATACAGGTCAATGGAGTAAAGGCGTCCGGCATACGGCAGGAGCATCAGCTCAATTTCGAGGTTGGAGTTCCTACATATCCCCACGACTTTCCATTTTTGCCTGAAGGTTTCAGAGAAAATCGGCTAGTGGCTGAAGGATTGAAGATTAAAAGAGAAAAACTTCCAAATTCTAAGAAGCAGCCATTGGAGCGTATGGAGAGCCCTTTGGATATCTGTGCCGACTGGTATTTTTTGCGCAAATGGGTGTTTGGCCAGGCACTCGTTAAAAACCCAAATAGCTCGAAACAGTCTGCTTTTGGTGCTTTTGATGAAAAGAAAAATCGTGTTCTTTGCAACAATGAAGATTTGGTTATTGCCATCAACGATACGCGTTCTCACGATGACACTCGTATACCCATCATAGAATTTGCACCCAATAACGCGCAACACCTCAGCATTGCAGATGGCACATACCAACCTGCCACCGAGTTCCCGGCTTTACCCGTGGTTCTGGTGCGTCTTTCCGTCACCAACAAGGGCACAATCTCGGATAATGCACGGATTTACGAGCGGGCCAGTAATCAGGTCGAATATCTCATTGGATTTGTCACTAGTGGCTCGTTCAATTTGAGTAAGGGCTACGCTACTGGTTTAGGACATATTGTGGCTAGCCATCGTGAGCTCAAGAAAGTTTATGTCCGAAACGTGGGCAGCACGACGCTAGTATCAGCCAGCGTGGAGGTGTACCGGGTTTAGTGTGCAGGACAAAAGCGGCACATACACGACCGCGTAAGAATATATAAAGTGATTTGTTCGCCCGCCACGCGCGCTTTTCTTTTCTCTTCATACTTACCTTGAGATGATTCAGGAGATCAAGTAGTCTTGTATCCGTGCTACATTGTTGGCATAGCACCGCGCTGCAGTGTAGTATCGCCAACATCTCTATTAACACAGCGCATGCGCCATTCCCGTGGGCCTTCGGGCTCATCGATAGGTTTGGTGGCGTGTGTCGTGGGAGTTGTGTGGGTCTTTTAATTTTTGATTTCCTCTACAATGATCTAGAATTTATTCAGATCTTGTTCTTTTGTTTCACAAAGTCAGGCGATTTTGTGCACCAAAAAAATCCAAAAAAATCTCATCGGTCTAGGGTATGGTCCTAATAGGGCTGATACTGACCATGATGCAGTTGTGATGGTTTTTTACATTATTTCTGCTCGCGCGTGGAAATTTGTAGTCCCCACATTTCGCACTCGACAAACAACTTCCCATGAAATTCCCAAAAAAACTCGAGTGGCTAGTAATAATTTATGACAATCCTGTGAACCAAAGATTGGCGTTTCGAGCAGAGCATCTTAGCAAGGTACCGGAGAAAGTGGCTTCGGGCGCCATTACCAGCGCAGGGCCAATCTTTAAGGATGAGTCCAAGACTGAGTTTTTGGGTAGCAGTTTCACCATTCAGGCTGAAACTCGCTCAGAGGTGATGGAATTCTTGAAGCTGGATATTTATGCGAAGGAGAATGTGTGGGATTTTAATAATGTGGTCATTCACCCATATCAGCCCTTTGTTCGGAATGCTCATGATATGCCTAAGTAGTCAGTATATAGCTTGACATACAGGAACACATCTAAACATTTAACATCTAAACATTTGATATCTAAACATTCAACATCTAAACATTCAACATTTAAACATTAAATTTCTCAACAAGTGATATTTAAACATTCAAGTTTGAAACACTTCCAAAACAGCGTTCTTACTTCCGAATCAGAGGTCTTACTTCCGAAACAGAGTTCTTACGTCTCTCACAATCATTCCCAAGCTTACAAAAATTCTAGTTTCACATTTCTCTTCAGCTTTGGCCGCACTCTATATAACTAACACCACCAGCGCTTGCTTGTGTCTTTCGTGTCGACTTTCCGCTGATACATCAAAATGTAAGCGCTCTTATCTCTGGCTTCTGGTTTTTCAACAACTCTGCTAGAGTGAATGGCCTCAACTGCAGTATCGTCGATGCGAAGCCAGTCCTCGTCTTGCCTCAATACATCACACGTGTAGTGCCCGCCTTCTGCATTTCTTCCATGGTGGTAGATGACCCCGATCAACAGGTATTTGCGCGTCTCCGATGCTCTGATACTGGGCGAGAGAATTTCTGGGGCCACGGTTAACTCAAGCCCATACTGCACCGTCTTCATGACCTTTTCGATCGTGCCCGATGCAATGGGCTGATTGTCAAAGTCTTGCTCGTCGTTTCGGTAGGAAAATCTCTTGAGTTGAATGACGAGAATTTCGGGTAGACTGTCGATGAAGGTCTGTTTTTTTGCCACGACTTCCAGGCCGTCTTCGGTTTTATATGGGATTTTTTCGATTTCGTTGAATTGCCAAAGCGCGTCTTCGATGGTGCTCACGTTCTCTTGGGAAATGTCCACCAGGATACATCTGAAGGGATCCACCGTTATGGAATTACCTTCTTTGCCTCTTGGAATCGTGAGCACACTGCGGAAATTGCCTCCGAAAAGTCTAGTGATGGGCGAAGGTTCAACTTCCGATATTCTCTTTTTAGACACTTGGCTCCTGCTTCCAACTTCCGACCATTCTTTGTCACCTATATCTTCATCTTCACTTTCTTCGTTCTCCTTTGTCTTATTCGTTGTGCGTATCAATCTTGAAGCAGATTTCATACAAACCTTAAGCTCACCAGCCAGAACTGCATCTAGTTGTTCGCCATAAGCGTTGGCAACTTGTTCAAACTTCTCCGGAGAAACGGTAGCTTCTGCTGACACAAACTCTTCGTGAAGCCCATCAAGGAGATATTCCAAAAATTCTTCTGCATCTTCTTGTTGGCCCCAAGTCAAATGCTGGAATTGTGGGCTCTCAATAAGTTTCATGTAAAGCTTTTCTGGAGAAAGAGGGCGTCCGACAACAATTCCATCAGAGTTGACATTACTGCCACCATTTGCGGCTGCTGGAACATTCACAAAATCGGTCATAAAGCTAATGGTAGCATCGATCAAAGGAGTCGTTGATTTACTCCCAAGACTGCCGATCGACTTATCTCCGATGTAATGGAACGTTTTGTTGAAGGTCGGACAGAACATCAAGCATTGTAAAACCGCATTCATGTAACAAATATTTCCAGAGTTGGTTAAGCCTCTTGGTTTCAAGCTGAATGCCTTGGCTGTGCTAATGTCAAAACTGGGATCATATAAAATTTGAAGCGCAGTCAAGCCTAGAGACTGGGGTCCCGAAAGCTTTACATCAGCCAGGGATGCAATTTTGGTTTCTGAAATAGATTGTTGGTTATCAGAAAGCCGAGTGGCAGATGTTGATGACTTTTTAGACACTGTAGCCTGTTTAGCATTGCTCAGCAAAAAGGAAGCCCAGTTCATGGGGGCTTTCGAGCCGTTAGCGGGAGCATTTGGGAACTGAGGCTTAAAACCGTTTTGAACAGCTTGCTCATTAAGAGGCTGTTTCGTCATAGACCCATCGTTATAATTCTTGACTTTTTGTACGACCTTGGCGTCAATGGTTAGACTCTCTATACCTAGTGGCGCGTGTGCCAACTTTCTCTTTATCAAAGCATTGTAGGAAAGCGAGGAGGCTTTTCTTTCTTCCTCATATTCTTCTGAGGTGATATTGAATAACACTGGGTACTTTGGGGATGATAGGAGAGACCCGTCGCTCTGCAGAGTATTAGTAGAATGTTTGCTCACGGTCTCATTAAGTTGAGCAGTATTAGATGTGTCGTAATCATTAGTCATTAATGGCGGGGTAGAGCCACTAGTTGCACCCGTAACGAGAGGTTCCAGATGGCTTGTTGGAGCAGGGCTTTGGGCACATCGCAGAGTAAAAGTGCTGCTTAAATTTGGTGTTTCATGTGCTTGAGGCTCTGGAGTATTTGCGCTGGCATTGGAGCCTTCATTAGGGATGGGTGACGAAATCTGAGGAGATGGAACAGCCGAAGAAACATGGGAGCCAGAATGATTAGTCAACTGATCCGGAAACACTGCACCAGTAGGAGTGACAGGAAATGAACTTACGTTTGAGTGATGCTGAGATGTATGCTTGCCGTTCACATGATTCGTATGAAGATTGTGGTTGCTAGAATTGTGATTGGCGTAATGGTTGTTCCTTGAGTGTTTTCTTCTATTGTTGGAGGAGTTGGAATTCAAACCGTTCATGTTATTCATATAGGGCACGGGAGCTTGTGTTTGGTATGGATTGGCCATGTAGTATTGGTATGGCTGATACATGGAGTAGTCTGGGTAGCCCACGGCCATAGGGTAGTAAGGCTGCATCATCTGGCCATTGAACATAAGCGGTTGCTGTGAGTAGAACTGAGAACTCTGAGGATACATGGGCTGTTGTGACTGTGGGTGATATGGCCTCATGTCTGGAGGATATATGTGAGGCGAGCTCAAGGAGGAGCTGGGGTTAAACGCCGGCACGTCGCCTCGGAAGCGGCTGGCTCCGGGTCGTTTTTCGGATGTTGTCTTTTCAGGTTTCTCTGAAGTGCCATTTTCAGAAGCCTTGTTGAAGTTTTTGTGGGAGTTTTGAACGGAGTTATTGTCGGAGTTATTGTCGGAGCTTTTATCGGAGCTCTTCTCTCCGTTTCCCTTAACCTCCGGCCGAGAGGACTTGGCAGTAGCCGCCGGTTGGTCTGGAGCACTAAGTTTAGTGGATTTGGACATATTTGGAAAATTGATTCAATTACACATAGATTGGCTGATGTTTGCTCGTTGCCGCTAAGGTGGACACTTGCAGATGCTAACAGCTTCAGAAGAAAGCGGAGGATGGAGATGATTCAGGAAGGACAAGAGCTGCGTTTTGAAATAGCCAATTGGAAATGACGAGGATCAGGGGGGTAGCGTAGGTGGCGGGAGGAAGGAACTAGTGTGGTGAGATCTTGAAAAAATCTCGGCGGCGCTTTTCTGAAAAGAAGTCGACTGGAAAAGTTTTTTGGTGTCGCGGAGACTGGCCGAGCGCAATTCTGACCATAATGGGTGCGAACTGCGGTTGGATGTCATACATGAACCAGAGTCGCTTGAAAGACGAAAGAAATGGTGTAAAAGAGGGATAATTCTAATGAAGTAATTAAAAATGAGCAGTATGAAAGTCGAAAATGTGGAAAAGCATAATGTGTAGTTGTATTAAGGGTAGGAATTTAAAGGATGAGGATTTAAGAGAATGAAATGGAGAATAGAGAAACAGGTAAAGGAATACGGGATGCAAAAAATAAGATATTTTGATACGGAAGTTTGACGTTAGTAAGTCAATAAAATACTACTACTCTTTTGAAATTGTCACTCTCGTTCATTGCTCATGAAAAGTCGCAGAGTTTAAGTCGCTCGCAAACTTCCCAATTTAATACTACAATTACTGTAGCTAGAATATGCTTGCACACAACCAATTTCTCCGGATGCCTGCACGGGAGATGACGTAGAAACCGGTGTAAAACTTGATTGGTGGTGTGATTTCGAAGAATTTCAGCCGATGAATATGAGCATTCTGTCATTTCAGCATCAAAGTCGTCGCATGAACAGAACCAGTGGTAAAGATCCACAAATACTTGGCTCGTGTCTAAGGGTTCATGGTGAAGAATCTTCACTGGAGAAGAAGAAATACCCATGATTTTCTTAGCTTCAATTGTTTCAAGCTCAAATGTATCTAAATTAATCCTCTGTCCCATACTCTGGAGAATCTTGTTGCAACGTAGAATGACATTGACATCATCAAACTCATCGATAGCTTCCGTAATTACCGCCAGCAGCGCCACACGAGTAAATATTGGGATTTCGGGCAGATCTCCCAGAATGTATCGTTTCAAAAGTTCAATATTGGATGTGTGGCTCCAAAATTCGAAACTTACTCCATGGTCGGTCACGAGCGCTAGCGCCTCCGCATAGATGGAAGGAAATGTCAACGCCATCAAAAGATTTTTATCAGGATCCACGTATAGTTTCCGCTTATTTGATTCCAAATCGGCACTTTGGATTTGTTCTTTTAGCCCTATTAGTCGCGTGTCGTGAGTCTTGGTAATCTCTTCACTAATTAACTGTAAAACCAAGTCTTTGTAGCTAGAAGTACAAAGTAGTCCTTCTGATGCAGGAAGGATAGATAAAACATTAGCATTGATCTCATGGAGCACGGAATCCGTCATTGGCTTTGCTGCCAAGTGATTGCATCCAGATGATGTATTGAATTATTGCCTAAACTGGAGTAGTTGGGGTAAAATCATTGAGTATAATGCACCGCGCCCTCACATTAAACATGCGCGTATATAAACTACTATGTGGATAGCCACTTTGCCCCAGGAAATCCAGCATGTGGTTCTGGCCACCGTCAAGGAGTACCCTGACACTGAGAGTGCATTTAAACAGGTTGCTGAGTTTTACGCCGGGAAGAATGGCAACAAAAGACAGAAACTAGCCAAGGAGAACAAATCTGCCAAGGCTTCTCCTACTCCCCAATTCTCGTTGCCCTATGAAAGCGCCACACAAGTGGAGATGCTTTCATCACTGAAACTTCACATCAAGAGTCCCATTAACATTAACGAGATTATTTTTGAATTGCCTAGTCTCTCGTTTCTGTCTCCCATTAGAAAGAAGTTGAATCTAGTGTTTCACCTCTATATCGCGAACAATAATACGCCCCAGCCTGTTCTTTCTGCGGTCAATCCTACCACCAAAGTCCCTGAAATGCCTTCTATCACTAGCCTCCTGTCGGCAATCGAATTGTGTGTGATTATTCCCATTTTGGGCAATTCTACGGTCTCAACAAAGAAAGACACGGTCATGATGTGTATCTGGCTCAAAGATGATGGCGACCAGAAACAAGACCCCCTTGTCGTGACTCTTAACTTGGATATTGTTAAGAAGCTATTGGTTCAAGAAGGAAAAGTACCTTCAAATGCTGATGACCAGGTGGCTCATGTGGCTTCGACGCTAGACGGGATTAAGCCAATCAACGAATTGATAATTGACTTCTTACAACGCCAGTTCATGTTGTGTGGTGTCAAACTCATCAATTACCTCCCTTCAGCAAACCCTATTAAGAATTCTGTTAACATTAACGAGGACACATCGGTATGTATTTCTCAAAACGCAGACTCACATAACGATCTCGTGATGGTGGAAGCGTATAAAGGATCTAAGGAAGGTTCGTTGTGTTTTGTCTCGATTCCTCCAGTGGATGCTTCTTCGCCTAGCGGGGCATATTTGATCTTTGGGTTTAAGAAACCTACACTTTTCTTCGATTTCAAGGCCATCAAATCTGTGGTTTACAGAGATATCACGCGGTTCACTTTTAGTGTGGTGATAACAACAAGCGAAACCAATGGTGAAAACGAGATTGAATTCAGTATGATTGATCAAAAGTCGTTTCAGTTCATCGAAGCATTTGTTAAAAAGATGAACATTGAGGATAACTCGTTCGACGAGAAAAATAAAGAAAAGGTTTCTCAAAAAGAATCTGAGAAAGTTCCAGAGACACAGGATCCTACAGGTGCTGCTAGCGATGATGAGGAGGAAGATGGCACGTACGCGGGCGGGGTGGAAGAGGAATCTGGAAGCGAAGTCGATGAAGAGTATGACAGCAATGTCGACAGTGGAAGTGATAGTGGAGACAGTGAAGAAGAAGGTGGAGCAGAAGAAGGTGGAGCAGAAGAAGAAGGTGGAGAAGAACAAGAAGTTCCCGAAGAACAAGAGAAGGAACCCAATGATTGAATAGACAAGAGTGAAGCAACACCTCCAAACAAGACGCAACAAAGCATATTGAAAAGCCTACATCGGTTAATGCTAACATTTATCTAATTATATACTCTCAACGGCAGCAGGCCGGAGTCCATGCAAACTTATTTGTAACCCTTTCCATAAGTCTCGAACAAGTCGTAGAATCTAGAGGTTCTCTTCTGAGCAGTCAATCTGTGGTCAGCCGACAAGTCGAAATCGTGGAAAAGATCTTGCTCTGCTCTTTGCTGACGTAACTGAGCTAATCTTCTGTTCAACAAAACCCTGTTGCTGTCAATAAAGTGGTCAAAGACCAAGTAACCGGAAACGAACGCCGACACGGAGAGCACATATCCTGGAACACGGTTCCAGCCGGCAGGGAAGTGCTTGCCGACAATCTGCACTTGGAGCCTTCTGGCAGAAAGACCGAGGACTGTACTGAGAATGAAACCAGCGGCACTTGGCATTGTTGATGTGGAGTAATAAAAGTTTTTGAGACTATGTAATTGGGTGCGCAAGACCCGTGCCTCTGTGCGGTCACGTGAGCAGCTGCAAAAAAGACCGTAAGATTTTGATTTGGGTGTCGAGTTGGCAAACAAATTGATTGATTGAGTGGGGAGAGTATGACTTGTGGTGACATGTTTCAGATGTGTTTCAGGATTAGTCTTACTTCATGAAGTGAAACACTCTATCACTTATGTTATTGGTGCTAGTGGCCTGTGTGCGTCATTATTGAGTATTCTTCACCGGTACAATTAATCACCGAAACTATTAATCTGATATTACTTGATATTCCACACTTATTTTCAATCTTAATGAACTCCGGCCATTACTCAATGAAACCAAAATCAATCTTTTCACCATTCTCACTTTTTGTCTAGTTTCAAGTTCTTCTAGATATTGTAGTCATAATAATTAAATATCGTGGCTCGTAATTTAGAGACTCTTTATGCAACCGCTTAGGTTTCCCTACTCATCTCAGAATTTCATAATTTAAATTGAGTCAATGAAGATAAAGCCTGGTTTCATAAAAGGGTACATTAATTAATGAGTACCTAATAAGACTAGCTTAAGCGGGGCGCGCGGGTTAGCGCTCTCTTAGCGGCATTTGCCGACTATATAAACCGCCACAATCCCCCACATTTCCACCAAAAATTCCTTAGAAATGATCAACTTTTTTAAAGGCCATCCCACTTTATCCATCATTCCAAATAAAACAATTGCAGATGCTTATCACAAAGTTATAGTGGAGAATGAATACTCGGATCTTGAAAACGACCCCAATAACAGACACCCACTTCAGTATGGCACTGACAGCGGTAATTTGACGATTCGGGAAAACATTTCTAAATGGTGCAATGAACAATACAGCCGGACTGGCGCCAGTCCCGATTTGATCAATCTTACCGCCGGATCCTCTTACGGTACTGAGAATATCTTGTTAGCTTGCACCAACCCCGATATAACCAAGCAGGTGTTTTTGGTATCGCCAACATACTTTTTGATCAACTATGCGTTTATCGATGCTGGGTTTGCCGGTAAAATATCTGCTGTGGTCGAGACTCCGGGAGCTGAATATGAGATAGACTTAGATGAGTTCCAACACCAGTTGGAGGCTTTGGATCAAAAGCATGGCTTGGACTTCGTATCCAATACAGAGGTGAACGTGATATCAGATCCTACGGGTCGTGGATTGCGCAAGTTTTACCGCTACTTGTTGTATATGGTGCCTTCATATTCAAACCCCGGCGGCTTAACGTACCTGTTGAAAACCAGAGAAAGATTGTTACACATTGCTCGCAAACATGACGTGCTACTTCTTTCTGACGATGTTTATGACTTGCTTAATTTCACTAATCAGGGAAAATTGATCCCAAAGCTCAACCATCTTGACCAGGCGTCTTTACCGTCAAATTGGAAATTTGGAAATACTGTATCCAACTCTTCGTTTTCTAAAATTGCAGCTCCTGGCTTAAGAAGCGGCTGGCAGGAAACAGCCACCACTCATTTGGTTACGCAATTAAGTACAACTGGTGCAAATAAGTCCGGTGGAACGCCATCTCAGTTAAACATAAGTGTGGTGGACGAGTTGATCACCAGTGGAAAATTAAATGAAATTATTCAGCTGTTTTCCAAAATTTACTCTTCCAGGAGCAAAGTTCTTAGGGACTCAATAAGAAAGTATCTTCCAAAAATCACTCAGATTTATGGCGGAGACGGAGGCTATTTTGTGTGGTGCACCATCGACGATCCAGCTATGGATCTTTCGCTGACATTAGAGAGGTTGAATAAAGACGATGGAGTTTTACTTCCTAGCGGCTCATTCTTCGAAGTCGAAGGTGATGCAAAGGACTGGGGAAGAACAAGCACTAGAATGTGTGTCGCCTTCTTAAACGAAGACCAGATACAAGAGGGAATTCAGAAGTGGGGTGCGCTAATGAAAAAGGAGTACCCTCACCTTTACTGACACAAACCAATAGAGATAGATTTAAATTATTATAGAGAAAGATTTAAGGGCAATGTCAAAAATCCGCTTAGAGAGTTAGTACATTGTTGGACCAAATGCAGTATATCAGTACAGATCTTGGTTAACTTGTTGAACTTTCATGAATTATCAAAAGTAGCGAAGTTTTTTCATCTTATAACTGCTATATCGAACATACCTCTGAGTGAGTTTCCTTAGCGTTGGTTCCTAAGCGTTGAGTTTCTTAGCGTCGAGTTTCTTAGCGTCGAGTTTCTTGAGGTTTAGTTTTTTCTCCAACTTATGCGCATCACAGGATTACCCGCACCGTCAGTCGGAGAGGGTATACTAGCAATTACCAGCTGCAAAATCCAACTGCCCGAAACCTAAATTAAAGAAAACAATTTTTGCACCAGTAGAGCCGCATAGCAATATGTTTGCAGATTAGCAATACGTTAAGCTAACCGTTTTTTGTGAGTCTCAACTATCCGATTTTGCGTGTTCTTGCTCTGGCCTTAGCTATCTTACCAGTGGAATTCTCAACTTCATTTCCAAAAGAAGAAAGCATTTCGTTTTGTTCTTCTACCTCGGCATGAATAGCCTCGCCCATTTGACGTTGCCGAGCTATGACTTTGCGGAGCTCTTCGAGTTCCTTATCCTGATTCTGGTGTATTTGCTGCTGTTTCAAAAGTAGTTCCTTATTGCTGTGATCAATGGTATCTGCTGTTTCCTGGTACGTCTTGGGCTTAGCAAATACACGAGACGATAGACTGACATCCTGAGGGGACATTTCCCCGGATAAACGAACCCCATTTGGATTGATCGCTATGTCAACCTTTTCTTGAATGCCGGTCAAAAGCGTTCTTCGGGACCTTAACTCATCTGGTGTGAGCTCGTTACGGTCCAGGAAATTGGCTAGTGAAACCGCCAATTTATCAAGATTAGGCTCAATGTACCGCACACATTTCTCTCGATTTGCCACACGGTCGGCTAGTTTTGATCCTGTAGTTAAAGCATTGGCCATGGACCGTAAATGACGACAATAAATGAGCCATTGCTCCTTACTTATGTCCAAAGCGCTTTCAGAAATGGTGAATTTATCGTCGGTAGAAGCTTCATTTTCGGAATCAAATAAGTCGGGGGAAAATTGGAAATTTGAAGGCACATTCAAGAACCGGTGTAACACTGGGGAGTTCTGAAATTCTCTATCACGGATCAACAGTTCGAGCAACTTGGCAAATTCAGTTTGACGTTCCACAGCTACTTTCTCTTTGTTGGAAAATACCCCTGATTTTGGCGGCAAGGAGTAGGGAAACTCATTCTTGGATATCCCACTATCAGCACAAAGCGCATCTCGGAGCGCCACAAAATCCGAGTATCGTTTTGATACAGTAATTGATCGTAGCGGTAAGCGAGTATTTATTTGGTATAGCACCACGCTGTTTTCAAGCGTGTACAGTGGAATTGTAATGGACATGAGTTGTTTGGCGGGAGATGAAAGTAAATAGAAGCTTCGCGGTATCAGTTGCGTCACGTGACCCGAGACTTGTTCTGAGTCTAATTTCCTGTAGAGTTTATATTCCCGACAAACCAATTCGCGAAGTTTACTTAACAATTAGACATCGCATCGTTCACAAACTCTTGAAAACTCGCTCCATATGTCAACTATTGGCCACCTTCGTATGGAGGTCTGGGTTTGCAGCCGCTTCCGGACCTGCACGTGCGGCTAAAGTTGGTTGCTAAAGCGCGCCCAAATGCCTCGATGGGTCCAGGTCACGACAACTCCACAAACCAGCACTTCTTCCTCCCCCAACGCCAAAGCTACAACTTTACCATTTGAAAAATAAAGGCATCTTTCCATTATTTTCAAGAATATTTACGAAAGATAATGCCAGATTCAGAGAGTACTCCACAGGCTTCTGCTCCGGGGCAAGAATCCGAACCTGAAGGCCATAATGGCCACAAAAAGAGGGTGATTGGCGAGGCCCCCTCAAATGGTAGCACCAAATCCAGTCAATTGGCCCATACTTCTGAATCTTCGCCATTGCTTGAATCCTCCGGAAGTTATCTTGATCCCGATGATCCCAGGGTGTCGCCACTCAAGTTGAAAAGGATCAAATTACTACGCTCTGTGCTTCTAATGGTTTTGCTATTTAACGTTGCAATATTCACGCTAACTTTGGTTTCAGACTTCATCTCCATTCCTGGAATGAACACACGTGGAAAGCTGTTCTTGGAGCTTAACCTTGTCATTTTCTGCATATTGACTGGTGTCATCACGCTCTGGTGTTTCACCGTGCCTTCATACTACGAACGTATTTTGGGCTACGTGAGCTGCGTGCTTTTATTTTTAGATGTGGTGATTGTGGTATCAGTGCCTAGATTACGTGATGGTTTGGGTTTGTTTGGCAACTTGCTCCTTCTCTGGACTTTGGCTAACGTGGCCCTCAATTGTTTTGCTGACTACAGGGTCGAAGTGGGAAAAAAGCATCAAGAGATTAGATATACTGGTCGAGTGGAGAAGCGCATGTCGTTGTATGAACTTCTAGTCACAGCAGTCAAAATTTTCGCCAAGTTCATCTTATTATTGATTATCTGGAACATTAGTTTGTCACTATGGATCCAGGCATTTGACACACACGAGAAACCATGGGGAAAGTTGATTCCGGTCAATGAGGATCAGTTTAAGGTCCATTTGGCTTGTTATGGAGATGTTTACGCCAAAGCAAATGACACAACTGATTCGGATAAAGCTCCTAAGCAACCCATCGTTTTAGTGGAGGGAGGCCAACAAACTTCCTCTGAGCAGTTTCAAGAGTGGATCCAGGAACTTTACCATATGAACAAACTCGAACGCTACTGCATTTGGGATAGACCAGGCTATGGATTTTCCGACAGTGCCCCATCGCCTACGTCTATTGGTATCATTGTTGAATATCTTACAGAAGCGTTGAAAAGTGAGGGTATTGAAGGCCCATTTAGCGCTGTTGGCTACGACTCTGGTGGTCTTTACTCCCGAGTATTTGCACTGAGAAATGCAGGACAAATGCACTCGATATTATTGGTGGATAGCTGGCACGAAGACCTTCTCAAGCACTTCCCATTTAGCGGGCCAAACAAGAAAAACGAAAGCAGAAAGACTTTCAGAAATGTCTTGGATCTCATGGATTCATGGCAAGGTTTCAAGTTGTGGTTGAGAGGCCTCGTATCTCCATTAGGAATCATGCAAGATATCCATTGGTTCTTTCATCCCCGGAAATACCTGTCAAAATCACGGATATTTGGCTCTGATATGGTGTACAGCTCCAAGTACTTGAGAGCTAGGTTGCAAGAACAAATCACGGCTTCCATCTTGTCTTACAATGAGGTACACACGGCAGATATCAAAAGTATTCCGCTTGCCATTATTCTGTCTGACTTTATGATTAAGCGGTCTCTTAATTGGGGAAAATGGCAGCGTGAGCTTACCAAACTCAGTGATTACGCACTTGAGTGGGTGGTCTCTGAGAATTCTGGTCACCGCGTATGGAGAAGTCCAAAAGGCAGGGAACATTTGCAGCAACTATTGTTGCGCCTTGTCAGTGAGAAGAGCAACTATTAGGGAATAATGAATCCAGGAGGTATAAGTATGGGGTAGGAATGTGCAAGCATTTTGCAACTGCAAGAATCTTGAAAAATCAGTTTTGAAATTACCATGCTTTTGCTTATAAAATTGTCCAGTTGCATTGTGAATCTCTAGTTTTAATTTTTTTTTTTTTTTTTGCTGAATATGATGTATGTGTACACAGTGCGTGTGTAAAGGAGATTACCTGAAACAGGGCATTACAATGCACCAAAAGCCAAGGCAAAATAATGCGTGCGTAAACAATGAACTAGCTACCACATCTGTACACCGTCCACTCAATCTAGGGCTCTTATCACAAGGTCGTGAGTTGAAGAGGGTCCTTGTTTCAGGAGAGTTTCAACCCACTGCGTTTCAGCTGCAACTTTGACATTATCCGGCGCTACACGACGATAGTGCGAAGGAAAGAAAAGAAATTAAAGCCACTAACCTCAATTCAGGAAGGAAAAGCCCCCCTCCCTTTCCTGTACGTTTGTCGCACAAGATGTTTATTTTTCTGTGTAAATGCACCGAAACCGCCTCACCTTTTTCCTACCATCAGTCCAGCCTTTCCTATTCAAGTGCTCAAAATCACTTTAAAATCGGGCTAAAGCTGTTGATTTGCTTATACCAGTCTCTATCATACTACACGTGCTATCCTACGGTTCTCTTCGGGACGAGACGTCTTTCCATCCGCCACGTGTAACCGGCCACTAGCCTCCTGTGGTTCTTTTTCATAAAAACGTTTTATAATGGAATCACGGCTCGAGAGCTTGAGCCTTCTGCCAAATTCAAAGGTTGCTACTCACGACAGCAATATCAAATCAGGTATTGTGTCATCCTCTGTTTCCCCTGAGAACTCGGCGCCAGGCTCTCCTCCGCAAATGAGGGAGAGTATGGCCGAAATTGCCGATATTGAGATTCTGAGTGATTCTCGGGATGATGCTGAAGATGATGCCCACCTCGCTCCAAGGACAACTGGCCCTGCTCTAGAGGAACAAGCCGCCGCTCTAGAGGAACAAGCCGCCGAGGCGAACATCGAGGGTCTGGTACCTCTCTCATCTCAAGCTTCAAACAAAGCTGCCGACAACAATATTTTTGCCTCCACCAGTCAAGGCAACAGCGGGCTGAAGAAACGCTCGGAAAAAGCGCCAGCACAAAGTCTGGATTCCCATGACGGTTCAAGACTCTCCACCACTGTGTCAAATCCGCCGAAAAGCTCGGCGTTTCTGACTTTGAGTCGCCGGCCCTCTTTTGGCTTAAGTTTCTTAAGCTCGTTGTCGAATTCCATAAGGGGAAATAGCTCCAGCTCACAAGCATCGAAGCAAGAAAGCTCGCATCACTTTATGGCTAACAGCCCCACTATTGCCAATCTCAGCAACTTCGCCAACGGCGACACTGGTGTTGATACAACTTTGAGTAACTTCACCAGCTCTCGGTTGAGAAATTCCGATGACAGAATCCCAGAGTATTCCCTGCAGGATATACACAATCAAGAACCCCTGGTTCCATTGGAGACTACCGAGCTTCAAGCGAGTGACTATGAAGCTCTGAGCGAATCTGCTGCCAGACCCGCTACTCAGCCTTCCGTTTCAAGAGAAAATACCCTTGCAGTTGCTTCACATGTCACGCGTCTCGGGGAAAACACTGACTCTGATAAAGACGACAACGCCAAGGATAAGGACGGGCTGTTTTCTGTTCGATTGACTCCCATTATTGATCACTCTACCTCAAACACTGGTCTCTACTTCTCGCCTATTATACGCAGAAACCAACCCTCAGAAACCATCTCCATTGGAAGGTACACTGAGAAGCATAAAAGTGCAGCTCATGCACCACAGGGTTCGAACTCAAGAATTGTCTTTAAGTCGAAAGTGGTTTCCAGAACACATGCATTATTTCAATGTAATGAAGAAGGCCAGTGGTTCTTGAAGGACTGCAAATCTTCTTCCGGAACCTTTCTCAACAACATTAGACTTTCACAAGCATCCCAAGAGCTGACACTCTGGCCATTAATGGATGGTGACATTGTTCAGCTAGGTTTGGACTACAGAGGCGGCACGGAAGAGGTGTACCGGTGTGTCAAGATGAGATGTGAATTTAACCGAAGCTGGCAAAGAAAAGTGAATCGATTCGATATGGACATTCACAAAAAAATGAAGAATTTGGGAGTGGAGAGTAAGACCGAAGATGGTGAGGAGTTTTCCGAGTGTGCCATTTGTCTCTTGAAATTAGAGCCGTGCCAGGCTTTGTTTATCAGTCCCTGTTCTCATTCTTGGCACTACAAGTGCATAAGACCGATTATCATTAAAAGGTATCCACAATTCTACTGCCCCAACTGCCGCTCGATTTGTGACCTTGAGACGGATATTGAAGATGAAGATGAAGATTAAGGAACAAGGATGAGGCTTTGTGGCTTTGTAACTGGTTCTCATTGTTATGAATTACGGTTAGTAATGTGACCTTTCACGTTTCAGATCTACATAGGATAAGGATATGCTATATACATTTGCATTAAAACAGAAATGTAGAGATTAATCTCGTATTGATTGCTTAATGAAATCCTTAGCACCAAAAAGCTATAAACTGATAATTAGGGTAACAGAAACGGAATTAGTCAAGGATAGTGAAGCTATACAATGTATTAATCAAAACATTTATTAGAATTAAAAGTATTCAAACATGTTCAACATGTGAAACCTCGGCTTTTTTCTCCTCGACCACATTCCTGATTCCGTCTTCTCCCAACTTCTCCATCATGTGACCGACATCGAACACCAGAACCTCTGTCTTCTTAAACTTTCTGGCAGAAACGTTCTTTCCAAACAACAGATCCAATTCAGCAAAAGTTCTGCCCTTAGTCTCGGGCAATTCGAACCAACACCAAGCGGCACCCAAAATGGCAAAAGCTGCCCAGAACAAACCGGTCTTTGCTTTCCAGTTCCATGCGGTTGGGTTCAACATGTAAGGCATGATAATAGCGATGACAATACCAGAAATGTTGTAAAGGTTTCTGGCCAAAATGACGGTTTTTGTCCTCAACTTGGCGGAAGGTAACTCTGTCACTAGACAGTAACAGATTGGTCCAACTGTAGAACCGTAAACAAAGGTGAAGATCAACAATAAACTGCCCGCGGCCCACGAAGCACCAGTACTTGATACAAAGCCAAGGCCACCAGTAACGAGTAAAAGAACTGCTTGCACACAGAGACCGCCGAAATAAATGTCGAATCTACCGAACTTCTGAGACAAGACCCACGAAAGAAGGGTTCCAATAAAAGCCAACACGTATTGCACAATGGAGAAGGTGAAACTGTTAGAAGTGGATAAACCAGCATTTTTGTAAAAGTAAGTGGAGTAACCCATGAAAGCCGAACCGGTAATGTTTTGCACCAACCATGTCATGCACGTGACTCTGGTTCTCCTGAAATTTTGGGGCTTGAAGCAGTCAAAGTAAGAGGTTCCCTCATTATGAGCCAGCTCTTCCTTGATAGTCATTTGCATACTGTCGACCATGGCGTTGGCCATGATTTCTTTGTTTGGCAAGTGTTCGCTTTCAGACAAGAGTCTCATGATAGACTTTTTAGCCTCGGCGTTTCTGCCCACCTTTACTAGCCACCAAGGAGATTCGGGTGCAAAGAACACGGCCAAGGCAATTGGAATAGGCCAGATCCACTGTAATGCAAATGGAACTCTGTATGAGTCCTTCATAGTCGAAGAGAGCATACCCTTTAAGATACATGACGCAATCAATTGACCAATCACCCAGCACACGTTGACGTAGGTTGTCAAATATAATCTCAAGACGGTTGGGCAAACTTCAGAAGCATAGGAGACTGTCAAAGTCTGGAATGCACCCCAAGGCAAACCCATCAAAATTTCTCCCACCAACAACACTTGCACACTGGGTGCGAAAAACACAATGAAAATGAAACAAGTCACCAAAAACAAAGATCCTATAAGGGTCTTTCTGTAGCCAATTCTGTCGGAAACAATACCAGCAATGAACAAGCCAATAACCTCACCAATATTTACGGCCATAGACAATCCGGTCTGCCAGCGTGCTGGCACCTCATAAGTGCCCTTATCAGGGTAGTACTGTCCAAACTTTTGCACAAAGTCTGGGAAAGAGTAGAAGGAATTAAGCAATGTAACATCGTAACCTTCCATAATAATGGCTGCGGATAAAGCAATCGACCACAATGCAGCCTTGGGAAAAGTCTTGAGACCTTGTTTCAACGACATAGCTTTTTCATTCTTGTCATTTTCTTTGGCATTGTTCGAGATCTCGAGAAACTTGGCAAGATAGTCTTGGACCTCGGGATCCAAAGAGTCATGGGAGACGGTGTCCACCTTGTCGGTAGAAATCAATGCAGTTTCTTTCAAGTCCAGCTGAGACATGGCGTATAATCTCTGAGTTTTTTAAAATGCTTAGGTAAATAAGTTTGGGTGATAAAACTCTGAGAATACTGATATGAATAGAATAATGAGAGGTAAACCGAGAAATTCCCTTGTCTTTATATAGCTATGTGTTGGGTAGCAGGCTACCGCTGCCCCGCTTGTGGGGTACAGGAAAGTAGGTGCTAAACGCATGGCAGGCGCCAGCCTTGTGGGGTGTATGCAAGCGCGCGTTGAATGTGGAGATACTGCATGACCTGAGTTTTATGCAGGGCGCATTAGAGGCGTCGTTACTGCATGTTCCCGCGTTTTATTCCGGCGCGGCCGACCGAGCTGACATGGGAAAGCTGCAACCAACGAATAGATGCTTACTTCGATACAAATAATAGAAACCTTTCTGATGCAGCGAGCTATCATTCGTAGTGTTCGAAGTCGCCGTTGAAAATACGATCATGTGCGAGCAAAGCGCAAGTCTTTAGCGCGGATCTTCCATTTGCAATAATCACGCCTAACTCACGGACCGAGATTGCGGTGCACTGGCGCGTGCCGAAAAGAGGAGTCACCTGCACATCGACCTGCTTTCCGAAAATCTCACGTCTTCTTGCATAATTCCCTATATATAATCTTTGCGATCTTTGCGATCTTTGCGAGACCAATTATTGCAGTCATTCAGGCTGAAACAAGACACAGTATCTGAAACAAAACTCATCATCCATTTGTTTGCGTCATGCGAACCATCCCCTCTCCCTTTTCCTTTTACGGTGCCCAAAACTTAAACAATGGGCCAATTCTTTCTTAAGAGGGTACTTCTCGCTTTGAAGTGGGACAATCTGTATCTGCTCAAACGCCGCTGGTGTGTTGATTACTCTGTTCTGTTTTGATTGAGCTATGTTTAATAAAGTAAATCTGCTGTAATGGGATCTGTAGTAACCTGGCTGCAAATCAGTGGTTAGTTTTGTTTATATCACTTGTTTAATTGCGATGTTTTGTAGTGTTGATTATAGTTCTTAGTTTGAGTTCTGTTGTCTTTTGTGTTCTTGTTTTCAAATCCCTAAGTATATATTTTTTTGGTCTTTTAGATTTTTAATCCACAAACTTTTATTCTTTTAGTCTTTTAGTCTTTTAGTCTTTTAGTCTTTTAGTCTTTTAGTCTTTTAGTCTTTTAGTATATTGAGGCGAATCAACCGCTTCAGTCTCTTGAGTGGTATATTCTTTTGATTTCAAACAATCTTTTACTGGAAGTTTAAATCTTTCTGATTTTTTTTCTTTTTAAGTCTTCGTTTTCTGCCAATTTTGTCTTTGGTATCATCTAGAATAGAAGCATCACTGACGCACAATTAACGAAAAAGAAACGCGTTTTAACTCTAATTACGAGCGAACGAAGCGGAGCGCTTGAAAAGTGCGCCTTTGAAATAACTTTACGCACCATCATCTCTTTCGTCAAACCCGACTGCTTGACTCTTTGCTACTAAATATCACAACGCCAAGGCACTCAAAAAGGTGTGTCTCTCTATATTTTTTTCATAGGCATCTGTATAACTTGCACTTGAATAAATTTGGCGAGTGTTGAACCTTTCTATAGCTCCAATTGTAAGGTGCATCATTTGAGGGTCTTGACGGCTTTGTTATTGAGCCTTCAAATTCAGGCGTTTAGCCTTCACTATCCTCCACGTAAATTTGAAACAAGCGCTGTGCATTTTTGCGACGACTAATCCCGCTTCACCCCACTATGACTAGTAATGGGGACTTCCGCCCAAGGGGAGATACTGGATCTGGTAAGAAGCAAATTTTTCTGGTCGGGGCGGTTTCACACTGCTTAAAACAGGCCACCCCAAAAAAAATTGCATTTCGTTCAGCAGGGCTGAAATCTACAATTGTAAGGTGCTACAATCTGTAAGGTGCTACAATTTGTAAGGGGTTTCATGAAGTGGCCATGAGAATATTTGGCTTCTTTGTAGATTGAATAATATATACTATGGTGATTTCTCAATCCACAATTTAGGGTAGGATTTACTAATTATGGGTTCGTCTAAGGCGACGTAACGCAATAACCTGCATTAGTGGGAAATTTGGGTGTACGAGCATATCTCGGATTTGTGAGGTAATCCAGACAGTTCCAATTTTTTTCAAAATCGCTAGTCTATGCCGTCTTGCATAAGTGCAGATAACGAGACGTTGCTTCCGAATCTTGACAGCATCCCAAAGTTCTTCAATGAATTCATTGACTGGAAAAACGTGAGTCCAGGATCACCTTCACTTGCCTCGTGTACACTTTCATCAGCGCTATCCTCTTCTGCTTTATCATCATGAAGTTCCTCAATCCTGCCTTCTCGATTTATAGCTCGAGGACCTTGTCTCATTTTGGACTGAAAAATAAAGTTTCCGATGGCCTGGAACTCCTCTAGCTTGACCGTGATGTTGTTTTTGAATTTTGTCACCAATGAAAATAAGTGTTCGAGATCTTGAAGTTTGGAAGCCGTTGAACCACCAAAATCGGAGCCTTCATCGCCTGACGTGAGCCGAGGAATGCTCGAGGTTAAAGCCTTCGCTAGTTCAATTAACTTGACGAAAACTCCTGGACCGTTCGTCTCAAATGCCACTTCTGGCAAATCCAGAGTCTGTGCAAGAAAGCGCCGCACATTAAATAGTGGGAAGTCATAGCTAAAGCAATCATCACTTTGACCCAGAGACCGAAGCATGCCATTTTCTGAGGTGATCCGCCAAGCAATGGCTTTGATCCACGCTTCCGATAAAATAATGTTCAATCTTTGAGACTGCGTTACGTTTTTGGGAAGCTCTCTAGTGCCATGTAGCTGCAGCTGTACAGCACTGATCCACTGCCTTTTGTCGGAAGAATCGGCTGAACTAAATACCGGTGACTCAGTTCGGTTCAATTCACCAAAAAAGTTTTTCCCCGGCGCCGAAAATACCTTGACCAACTCAGTAAAACCAAATATAAGTGAAGGATATTCCTCATCATCCAAATCTGGAAACTCCACACAAGGATCTAAAATCACTGGTATACCACATTCAAAACACATGTATCGCTCTGTCACCAAGAAAGTATAGTATATCTTACGCCACCTATGCACTTCTGCTCGAGACTTATTTGCGTAAAACTCAGGCGTGTGAAAATTCAACACTTGACCTATGGATATAGCTTCTCGAAGGTAAATCGTAGCAGTCTTGGTCTTATTGATGGTGTTCACATAGTGTGCGTAAAGAAAGAAGGAAATCAATAATGTGTTCATGTCTGGATTATCAGTATATTCGAATAATTCACGAACACGTTTGGCCTCCTTAGCGTAAGCATCTGCCAGAATAGCATTGCAATTTAGAGCAGAATTTGTCGACAGTACAAAGGATAACTGCGTGGTGATAGCTGCACAAACTGCACAACAGAGACTGTAGCACATGGCATTTTTGGATGTGAGAGTAATGAAATTGTTTTCGTAACCAAGCTGAGCACCATCCAGAATCACCAGGATAAGCTCAGCCACGGAAAGGATGGGCCAATACCCATAAAACCAAGTCTGGTAAACTTGAAGGCGCAGAAGGAGATGTTCCAAGGATAATTCAGCATGAGGAGTGTTGTTGGTGTGTCCCAGCAGTTCTTGTGCAGGGCCATTCTTATTTGAGTTCTTGAAATCTTCTAATTTCATGGTGAACGCTTCAAAGGCGTCACCTTCAGTTGGATTCCTTGATAATGCATCGACTTTATTTTTTGCACCATTGCTGTTTGCGTAAATCTCGCTTCGTTCTTTTGGTTGTGGATTCAATTTCGATGCATTCGTTTGGGGTGAACTCATTTCTGTTGCGTTCATTTCGTCAGGTGCTTTCATCTCGTTTCGTAGACCTTGTGAAAATTTCAGATGACCATTTTTTCCAAGTATTTGAGTAGGAAGCTGCTCTGTGGGTACCAGTGGCCGTGACTGATTATTGGGCATGAAAGGTGGTGTGCCGTATCGAAGTCCATGCAGAAAAGAAGAGAAGAACTGAGGGGGTGACATCAGTGAAGTAAGACTTGACTCCACCGGAAATTGAGTGGTCTCGGTGTTTTCTGATGTGCCAATGATAATACAAGGATTTTCATCAAGTAAGTTATTGTTTCCATCAGGAAATGCATTGGGACTTTTGTCAGGTAAAACCAGATTTGGGGTCTGCACCTCGATTCCCTGAGGCACCAGTAAACCTCCACGGGGAGTATCAAAGCGAGATCGCTTAAAATCTGGTGAAAATGGGCCTTCATTGTTGAGGCCAGACTTGGTCTTCATTTCATTCTTCCTGCCACTTTTAGGTCCCGACTTTAATCGAACTCGGTCTTGTGTGCACGGTAGATTAAGCAATGAACATTTTTTGCACAGTGTACTTCCGGTAGGAACTTCACAGCGAACTCTTCGGGAAGCACATAGGTCACATGGTCTGCCGTAGGAACCTCTTTTCTTTTGGGATAAGCTTGTGTCCATAGAGGTGCAGCCTTATTGGAATCGAAGCCACTTTGGATGTGAATCTCACCGCACAAGAGCAGCGGGGATGGAACAGATAATTGTGAGTTAATACTAGGTGCAGGTTGACTTGCACTGATATAGCTAAGGTTTGACTGGGTGCTTCAATGGTGTGATGTTGGATGGTGCAGGGAACCCACTGAGCTTAGGTGCAGGATGCAACCCTACGAGAGCGCAGCTTTGAAATTAGGTTTATATTTACGAGCGCGCGCCACCATCTGCGGGGCGGGGTGTTTAGGCCAACCATGAGGACCGCACCCGTACCTCCCCTGATTCCCGCTCTACATGCAGGTTTGAGCAGTGAATCTTGGGGGAAGAGGGGAGCACACTGATAAACATACAATTGAATCCAAGATCTGGGATGGTTTAGGAGATTTGTTCATATACAGCATCCTTCATCGAATCTCCTGCTGCTTGCTGCTTTAATAATTCCACCTGTGCAATTGTTTTTTTTTTATGATCTTTCTTTTCCACATTCTTTATCCCTTTGTATCCTTTTTGGATCTTCTTCATTAATTACATTACAAATCACTTATCTTCTTCCGGCTTCAATTCGCATTTTCATCAGACTCTGAGGGCCGTTCAATCATGCAGTCACTCCGCTAGCGCGTGCTGTACATTCGCGGCAACACTCCCGAACGCAATTAATAGCCACTTATGGAACGATGACTAATTGAGGCAATTGAAAAAAGTTTATAAAAGAAACCAGTGTATTGATTTCAAAGCAGCAAATTAGCAAAAGTTAACATCACTATTTATCTTGCCTCGTCCTCCTTTACAATGAGCGTGACCGTCAGACCAATCGAGCCTAAAGATAAGGCACAGTGGGTACAACTCTGGTCCGGCCCCGACTCGTATCTCGAGTTTTACAAGTCTTTGGATAAAATGACGCCCGAAATCACCGACACAACGTTTGCCCGTTTCTTGGACTCTAACGAGCCAGTTTATTGTGGTGTGGCTGTTGACGAGCACGACAATTTGGTTGGGTTTGCTACATACTTAACCCATAGGAATACCTGGACCATCGAAGACTCATTATATTTAAATGACTTGTTTGTGAAGACTTCATGCAGACTTGGGGGAATTGGCCGCAAACTTTTCGAATTTGTTTATGCTGAAGCCGACAAGATGAAGGTGGGGAAGACTTACTGGAACACTCAATTTGAAAACCATCGTGCACAAATGTTGTACGTGAAGGTGGGCAAGAAAAGTGGATTCTTATCATACTTAAGGAAATGATTTGAATTGCGGTTTTTGTTCGTTCTTGGGAGAATTTCTGTTTTTAATCCAGCCAGCAGGTCTAGGTGCCCATATCATTAAGAGATGTTAGATGTTAAGTCATACTTTTCAATATCAGCTTAATGTTGCTATTTTTGTTACTGTTTTTGTTGCGGTTGTTCTAAGTATCAGAAAACGTGAATAATGTGAAATTATGATTAATTAATTTTATTGGTTGTTCAATTTGGTGCAGACCTTCGTATCCGCGTCAATGAAATGTATTCGCAGTATTTTACATAATTCCATCAGTGCATGTTTTTCGCAGTATCTTAAGGTGACGTAGATATGATTGGGCCCACAACAACAAAATAAAAAAATGACTCTAAATTCAAGTATTACGAATATAAAACAGTTCGGCATACTAGCACTTACCATTTGGTAACTTCATTATATGCAACTTCAAAGCGGGCGAGTCAAAGCAGACGCCTGCACAGAGAACTTCATTTATCTTCGTTCTCATAGCTCTCCTCCAGACCATGACCCGCTTAATTGCCGAGAATGAAGACCCCGACACTGTACGGGTTTTCGTGATCAGACATGGCCAAACTGACTGGAATGCCCAGAAAAGACTCCAGGGTCATATCAATATAGACATGAATGAGAAGGGAAAGCAGCAGGCGCAAAAATTGGGTCATCACTTCAAACACATCAAGCTCGACCTGGTTTTATCTTCAGACCTCATTCGTTGCACCGGTACCGCCGATGAGATTGTGAAACTTCAACTGAATGTACCTTACACTACAAATGCCCAATTGCGAGAGCGGGATATGGGAGAGGTTCAAGGTATGGTGATTGCAGATGCCATTAACAAATATGGCGCCGACTACAAAAATCACGGTGAGCAAAATTCCGAGTTGGTCGCTCGTGTGTTTGACTGCTACGACTCCTTTTTGCAGCAAGCCGTCAAAAATGATTATAGGAACTTGGTGTTGTGTACACATGGAGGGGTAATACGATCGTTCTTGAAACACCTTCATAATGATCGCCATTATACTTTGGGCCCAAGTCTCTCGTCTGTAGAGCTTTTGGTTCCATTCAATACTTCCATCACTGTGGTTGATTACAATAAAGCTACGGGGCAGGGACAGATCAATTTCTTCGGCGTGACCGAGCACCTCGACGATAAAGTCCACATCGCCAACCAGCAAGCACTCTAGAGATTATTAGCAAAGACTACAATAAATACTAGGACCTAAGGATAATTTAGACTCATTATGCGGTTGTTTTTGTACGTAATGTGACCCAAATTGGATTAGCTCAAGAGCTCAGGAGAGTCTCTCAGGGTCGATGGTGTTGTTTCTGGAAAACGAAGCGTATTTCTGGAAAGTGTCGTTTCTCTCTAACTCGTACTCGGGATTCTTGGCCCGAGAGCTCCACTTGCGCTCATAGATCCGCTTGGCCCATTTCCATGCTTCACACCCAAGCAAGTAGAGAAGCGTTAATGCAACGGCAATTCCCCACTCCCAGCCAATTGGTGCATGTAAAAAGACCTTGTTGTTGATGACAGGAATGTAGATAACAGGAAAAACAGAAATGAAGCCCCCAATGACAGACCAGAACAAAAACGAGTTGTCCCAAAGGTCAATGGCGGTTTGCTTGAACCACGAGTTGTCGGTGTCTTGTCTCATATAAAACAAAGAGTTCACTGGATGAACACACTCCCAAGCCAAGATAAGAGCACACCAGGTCATTGTCACAAAAGAGGTGGATCTGCCCCGGAACACTAAGTCACACACCTCATGATGAGCGTTAGAGGCATTACAGTTGGAACCCAAGTTACCATCTCCATGGCCGAAAACAACAATGACAAAGCCAACCATGCAGCAAACAGCCATCCAAAATCCGTAAGCGACCATGTCCAGAAGAAGTGACTTGGTGAAGATCTTGCGAGTTGGAGCATTCTCTAAAATTCCGTCGCTGGCCTTTTCCTGGCCCAATCCCATGGCGGGGAAACACGAAGTCACAACCAAAATCCACAAAACTTCCACTGGTGATAAAGGAAAGACAGATAAACCGTCCGCGTCAATGAACAGTAAACCCACCATTAAGTAGATGGCCTGCGCCACGTTCTCAGCCAAAAGTTGCAAAATAAATTTCTGGATGTTTGCAGCCATTCTGCGGCCCTCTTCGATGGCATGTAAAATTGACGAGAAGTTATCGTCAGTCAAAACAATGTCTGAAGCATCCTTGGCCACATCAGATCCGTTCAACCCCATGGCAATTCCGACATCTGCTTTCTTTAAGGAAGGAGAGTCGTTCACACCATCTCCAGTCATGGCACAAAATTTGTCGCGACGATGCAAAGCGTCTATCATCCTGACCTTAGTCTGTGGGGCACATCTAGCAATAACCAACGGCAAAACTGGAAGAGCATCAATTTGTTCATCGGTCAAGCCGTCAAACTCACTGGCAGTCATGCACATAGCCTTTACCACTTCTTCGCTGTAATGGTAGAGATTGCGTGGTACAATTCCTACCTCCTGCGCAATGGCCCTAGCAGTACTAGGATGGTCACCGGTGACCATGTGGACATTAATACCTGCTTTGTGGCACAACTTGACCGAGTTGGCAGTCTCAAGCCTGGGTGGGTCATAAATACCGACCAACCCATGGAAGGTCAAGTTTGATTCGATCTTTTCACGGTCACTTAAATCATCGGTGCTCTCGTCAAAGTCACGCGAGGCAAACGCAAGAACACGTAACCCTTGAGACGACAAAGCATCCATGTTGGCTTCAATACTGGCCATATCTTCCTCGGTCAATGGAATAAGGTCTGAAGTATCGGTCTTTTCTTCGGTGTTTCCTGTCCAGCGGGAACATCTTCTAATAACTCTTTCCACAGCACCTTTGGTAAAGATCTTCGTCGTCAGGCCCATTTTGTAGACGGCGGACATTCTTTTGATAGACAGGTCAAATGGATATTCTTCTAAGTGCTCAAAGCCACGAGAAATGTCTTCTCTACCGTAGTCAAGGCGGCGACAGAAAACTTGAATGGCACACTCTGTGGCATCTCCGTGAGCTTTCCACACCATTTCTCCAGATTCCTCGTCTTTAGTTTGGTTTACTGTGGCAATATTGGCCAAAGTGGCCGTTTCCAACCAAGACTTGAAGTTGTTTGGGAAGTCTTCCTTTGCGGTCTTGTCAATAGGTAAGAAGTCCACCTCCTCGTCGGTTTCCTTGATAAAATATGGCGAGAATTTGGTGAATGACAAGTCACCAATCGTGGGGTCGAACGCGTTGTCAGAATTGTCCATAGAATACGATCCCACTGAAGGAACCCAAACTTTCTTGACAATCATCTTACCTTGAGTCAAAGTTCCTGTTTTGTCGGAGCAAATATCGTCAATTCCACCCAAGGCCTCCAAAGAATCTAATTTTCTAACAATCACGTTCTTAGACACCATCACTTGCGCACCAACAGCCATAGTAATGGTCAAAACGACAATTAATGCCGATGGGATCATCGATAAAGCCACACAAATAGCATAAATGGCAACTTCTTTGTTGACGAGAAACTTCTGCGTGGCCATCACCACTATGGCGAAAAGAACAGCAATCCAGAAAAGCACAATGGCCAACCACGATAAAACTCTTTGCAATGGCGTACCGACAGTGACACCCAAAAAGTTGCCGATGATGTCTTTGATGGTGCCGAAAAATGCTTTGGAATAGTCTTTCGCCTTGGGCAGCTCATCTCCCAGTCTGTCAACTTTTCTAATAAGTCCTTTCTCCGATTGAAGAGATTTGGCAATTTGGCCAATTTCGGTGTTCAACCCAGTGGCAATAACAATACCAACACCTCTTCCCTTGGAGACTATCGACGAGGAGTAGGCCATATTTAAGCGATCACCTACAGGAACAGCCACTGTAGAGTCTGTATACTCTGCAGTTTCGTCTTTTGCAACGGGAAGTGACTCTCCGGTCAAAAGAGCCTCGTCCGTTTCTAAATTGGTGCATTCCACCAACCTCAAGTCGGCAGGAACAGTGTCTCCAACGCTAATATGCACGAGGTCTCCCGGAACAACCTCTTCAGCGGGAATAGGAAAATCGTCGCCATTTCTGGTAACCCGTGCGGTAGGCGAAGATAATGATCTCAAGGAGCCCATGGTCTTTTCGGCCTTCATCTCTTGCACGAAGCCGATGATTATGTTGATGGCAACCACACCAGCAATTACACCACCAGAAATCCAGTCCTTGATGGCGAGCGCAATAACCATAGATATAATCAAAACCATGATCATGGCATTGAATGTTTGATGGGCCAAAATTTTGGTGTAGCTTATTTTTTCGCCTTCGCCTAATGTGTTTGGGCCATAATGGGCGAGAAATTCCTTTGCTTTTCCAGCAGTCAATCCGTTTGTGGTGTCTGTGTTGAAGTTATGGGCGACCCTTACGGCAGAGAGCCGATATGGCTGGAACTCCGTGGTTTTGGTGAATTCTGTGGAGTTGGAGGAGTTGAATTCGCTTGATGTGTCATCTATGTTAGATTCATTCTGTCTGTCAGTAGAACTCATGCTATGTTTATTTCAGAGAGTTCTGATTTATTCAATTAATGAGAGTAATAAATTAGGAAAAAATTTTAATGCGAAGTGTGAGCAGTTTTATATATGCTGAGTCTGTATCTATCTGAGATTATGAGGTTCGAACTAATGCCAAGAAAGAGCCAAGAATTGCGAGCATTGGCAGCCTTGGACCCGCATTTCTTGGAGTTTCTTCCATTTCAAACCTTGAGACCGGAAAAAATTACTATATATCTAACCAGGTACTTGTCATGGGCTGAATGGAGTCGATACAGGGTCCCCTTAATCGTTGAGATTGCCCTGCGCAGACCCTCTTTAGCCGCACTGGCGGTGCAAACGACTGCATGCAGGGCGTGTAGGTCACGAGTAAGCTCAGCGTCCTGCATGCTATGCACCCTGATATGAAATGAATTGCTGCAATGCTTATCTTGGCATCCCATCGCACGCCCACACATCCGCACCTCCAGTGGAGGCGACGAGCCCAATTTGCAGCCACCAACCAGGCTGTTTGTTTGAAGTTCGTTTCAAGTTTAGTCCGAGTTCGTTTCAAGTAGTATCAAATTCGTTTCAAGTTCGTTTCGAGTAGTTTCAAGTATTGTGACTTGCATAATTTCATTTGGAACTGTCTGAAACATGCTCACTGGCCTGGGCAGGATATCCATAGTCAATAGCACGCTGATGAGGGTTCGAACTTGAGCTGAAGAATCTGACCTGAATCTCTTTATATCAAGATGCCTAATATAAATTATCTGTTCTCTCTTTAAACTTCTTCGCCTTTGCTTCTTTTCGGTGTCAGAAGAGAATTGGTCATAGTGAGTAGCTCTAAGTGTAAGTGGCACTTGTTATAAGTATTTAAAAGAAATTTTTCTGATAAACCATAAATTTATATTGATCACAAAGTATCAAGTTTAATCCGTCTTACCCACGTGGGCAGTGCAGAAGAATGGTTTGCATGATAGTGATGGAGTTGAATGTATATCATAATGATACGCTTTTTCGTGGCGCGCCAGTGTGCAGTACGGTCTTGGCAGCCTTTGACATGGATTATTGTCAATCAGAACAGGAGAGACAAGGTGCGAATCTGTCCATGAAACGTGCAGAACGCTGCACCCCTTCACGTTTCAATCCTTCGCTTAATCCGAGATCTAGTCTTGGCTTTCTATTAAATGCACCTCGGCTAAGGCTCGCGCCTTCTACAGCCTCGGATAAATTTCATCTTGACACCTTCCACGCACACGTAAAATCATCCACGTGATGAACAGTTAATCACATGATTACAGAAAATATCCACGTGACGAGATGCACATGATTAGATGCACATGATCATCGCACACTTCCCACCATCAATGATTCATTGCACCTCAATGACCGAAGACGAGATATTGACCGCCATTGACGAGAAAAATTATGATGTTGCCAAGCGTGAAATTGCTACTTGGATTCGGAAGTATCCCAAAAAACTTTTGTATCATGCATTAAATGCTTACTACCTTGTGGCCACTGCGCCTGCGCAAGAAGCTGCCAACGCATGTCATTCCCTTCAAAATCAGAGCCCAAATGACGAGCCTACCTTGGATATTCTTTATGACTGCTATAAGCGTCTCTCATTGATTGAAGATGCACGGCTGGTGTACCAAACCGCCGCTCAGAAGAGCCCCTCCATTGGGCTTTTGTTGGCCTGGTTTAAGAAAGCCTACTCTTCATTTGACTACATCATGTTACGCGACTCAACCTCTGCTTTGTGCAAAAAATCGCCCTCTTCCCGGCCTTATAAATTTCATTTCGCATTTGCTACCTACATGTGGAGCTTGGGTAGAGCCGACACACAACCTGCGCTTGAAGAAGTGACTCAGATGTTGGAAAAAGCTCAGCCTTTTGAGAGCAAAGATGAATCCTATCTTTACGCTAAACTTTTGGTAAAAGTGGGCAGATTGCAAGATGTGGTAGAGTTGTTGCGAAATGAGGCCCCAAAACCACTCGAATTGGTTCTCTTGTACCTCTCTGCTCTCGAGAATACAGAGAATTGGACGAATCTTCATGGAGAATGCGAGAAATTGCTTTTTGAAGAGAATTTCAATGATTACAGCACCTGGAAACGATTCATTTTGGCTCTGCACAAGCTAGGAAAGTCTCACTCAGAAACGGCTTCCAGAATCAAATTGGGTTCCAGAAACTCCTATGTCGCCAACGTGTACTTACACGAGGTATATGGGTTAGATGTTGAATCTTCAATCGATACATACTATGAGGCTTTCCTGTCCAAGCCTTGCTGTGCCCTTGACTTGTCAAATTTCCAGATCCCAAAATCATTCATTTCTCGCATCAACGTCAAAAAACAGGAACTTCTTTCAAAAACGGAAAACACTGCTGAAGACCTCGCTATTCTTCTCAATATCGAGAAAATCAACCTGTTTTCCGGCTTGGCGATCGATGGCTCTTTAAATTCAAAACTCAATAAGCCAGAGCTAAGTGAATTATTTCTCGGATCTATGGTTCAAAGAATGGATTCTGGCTTCACCACCTCCGAAACCCTCAAGTATATTATTCAGCTTGAAGATTTGGCCAAAAAGGATCCAGAGAATTTCTACATTAAAGTGTGGCTTTTGAACCTTTACTCTCTCCTCAATGTTCCAGGTTTAGCGCTTGAGACTTACAAAGATTTGAAGATTAACAATATTCAGCATGATGTTCTCGCCTACAAATTAAGTCTTAGTCCTTCTCCTAGAAGTTTAAGTCAACTTGTTCAGATTTACAGATTCTACATGACAAGTGATGAAAAAATGGTCAAATACCTAGAGACAGCATTAAAGAAAGGCCTTTATACAAAGCTTGAGGATTTATTTAGTTTCGGAAACAGGCTCGAAAATTCAATTCTGAAACATTTGCTAGTGACTAGCATATTGAGAATTTCTCGTCTTTTGGGACATGACTACTATGACTACTTTTTGAAGATTATTCAATCCATGCGAGGCGAGATCATAAGTGATTCATTCTTCACCATCGACAATAGGGATTTTGAAACTGATTACAAATTTGGTTTCAAAGTCCCAAAAATAAGTCTCTTTTCTCAGGAAAGCAAGAAAACATCAAAACACGTTCAATTGCTCTACTTAAAAGAGCTTCTTATTGCAGAGGAAAACCCTCATCGCATCAAAGAGTTGTTGCACGCATTTGAAAAACTTATGAAGGACGATCTGGTAGTCAGTGCTATGACTCCATCTGATCAACACTTTTTTCGCATATATTTGAATGTCTTTGGAATTTGCAAGGCTCAAAATAAAGGGATGGAGCAGATGATCGAATCTGTGAACGAAAATGCGGATTTTCCATTGATTAAAGATTCGTTTCTCGGCAAAACTTCACCATTATCTGCCTCAGCCAACCAAATCTTGACTAATGTCTTGGAGCTCATTAAGGTGATTAAGGCAATGCCTGAACCAAATAGACTCCTCAGTGTCGCTACCAATCTCCAGAAAAGCTTAATTGGTTACGTCATTACCAACCCCGAGCTCACTTTCTTTAAGGAGTTGAGACAAAACAGTAAAGTTGACAATTTAGATGGCGAGTTTGTGAAAACTCAGTTGGATAGGATAGAGGACGCCGCACGCGATGCCAAGTTTAAATTGAAATAAGTCACTTAAATTCCGTGCTCATGCCAAGCATTCGGGATGCATCTTCAATTTTTTTCATGCCCGTCAGAAGCAAGTATTTGCGATGTGAAAGACTCTGCTCCTTGACCTGGGACCGAAACTCGTCTCGGGCATATCTGGCTAGTTCTTGTCTTTCATGGCTCTTGTAGATGTTACGCATGAGTGCACGATAAGTTTCTAGGACTTTGCTTCTAAAAACAAATTCATCTAGCGAAAGAAACTTACCGCCATTTTTCCCGCCATTTCTTCGGCTGAGCTGGCGAGTGGCGGAAACGATGAAACTCATAAACTATCGCGATGAATTGATGAATATGGTGCCGCACTATATGGGCGCGCATATGCAGTAGTGCCGTGTTCTATGACTGGTGATGAAGGTGATGAATTAATATATGGATCAGAATATTTGTTAGGACTGTTTTTTGTATATTTTATGACGGGATTTGGTATGTATGGAATTTTCGAATCTTGTGGGTATCCCATTAGTGATTTGAGAAAGTTTCTCCACCTATCAAGTGGGTATATACACATACGTCACAGAAATAGGGGTTCGAAAGATGCATGAAGGGTGTGAGACACCAGTCGTGAGTCGCTAGACCAGCTTGGTGTTGATGCAGAAAGTTTAGTTGTTCCAGTTAAATTTTTCTTGGAAAATCGCAAGCCAGCCAGAGTTGTTCCGAGGTGGCAGCGACAAGTCGCTCAAATTTTGAAGGCGCCCAATAAGGTTGCGGGAAAACTGACGCTTGACTCTCTTCAGGTTGTTTGCATTCAGGGTTTGCTTGAAAGCAGCTATGTCTTTTTGATAAACCCGGCGAAGCGAGTTGAAAGTTCTGCTTAATGACGGAGCAGCTTGGAGGTTCTTGGTCTGATGCATTTCGTCCAAGACTTGCTGATATGTTTGGATACATCCAGAACAGACGAGTTCGGTGTATAGATTATGAGATTGTTTTGGGCCCACGGTGCTGTTCATGAGGGAGCTGATTTCGTAGAGCGGTTTATCACACAAAGTGCAATGCTTGAGTTTTTCCGAGCCAGGAATTGTGCCAAACATAGCTTCCAAGTCCTCTTTTGGACCTGATGAGATGCTGGTGTTTACACTCTGCGCCAATGCCCGTTTTGTGTTGATGGTGGAATCAGACGAGCACCTCAGCATATCATCACGAGCTCGTTTCTTAAAATTGGCCAACAGCTGCTTGCGGAAAAGAGTCTCCTCAGATTGAGACTCAGCTGCACCCGCCATATAGTCTTCCACCAAGACTATTGGATCCTGCGAGTCCGCAAAGGAGTCGTCAAAGTCCACATCGCTGTGGGCAGGCAAGCGAGAGAGCTCGTTTAAGGACTGAAATTTTTCGTTGTTATAAGGGGTATCAGAATTGCTTTTAGCATTAGATCCAAAAGACGCATCCAGCTGCTCCCGGCGGATCCACTTTGTGGATGGTGGCGGAGGAAGCGGTAGAGACGTTAAGGTTGTGTCATCGATGAGGTGTAACTTTGATCTGTTATGGCGCATGGCTTTTTTGGCCAGATTGAGCATGGTAGGTTTGGACTGTCTTAGAACATTGGGGGACGACATGGATTTTTGGAATCGATCGGCTAAAAAGGGTGGATCAAAAGCGGTCTGCTGGCGGGAGCCACCATTGCCGAGACGAGCCACACTAGAGGAATCCATCTTGGCATCAATAGCCAACAGAAACGTAGAGGATTTGCTGGAATCGTCACTCATTGGACTTGTAACATTCAAAAAAATAAAATAAAAATGGAGAATCAAAAGCCGTATGTGGCCCAAAACGGATAGTTATTTACAGGCTAGCAAGGCGTCGCGAATAGGAAGGAAAAACAATAGATCAGGGACGCCGCTGCGAGGTGCCTAGGCGAGGGTCACGTGAGCCACACTATAGATTTTAACGCCGAGGTATGAAAGTTAAGCTGTAGGCAGAGAAAATAGCAAATTATCATTAAGATTTTAAAGTTTGGCTAATATGCTTTAACAAGTGATACAGTAGAAAACTAAAGGTACTTCAGAGCATTTGTGGGTAAATGTGGGCATGAGTGGTGAGGTTTATTGAGTAATATGCATAATATAGAATGAATCAGCCGAGTACGTGTAAGAAAAGCCGTTGTCTTTTTTTTGTAAATGTGGCTCCAATTCGGATCCAGTCCTGCAGAAAAAATAGGTTGGTTTTGATAGAATGATTCATTAGAATCAAGGAGTGTGAAAATCAATAATAAATGATCAAAAAAATCATTCATAAAATCATTCAGTAACTGGAATCCGTGCAGGGGCCCTGAGTGCCGAAAAGGGAAGGTCGTTGTCATCAGAATTGGCCCATTCGGAGATATCACGGAATATGCGCTGCGAAATCACCCGGTCCATTTTCAGTTCGCAGTCGCGAAGCCGCGCTAGAAGCGTCTCGCAGGTTTCGATCAACATAAAGATGCCGTTTGAAACTTGTTTTCTTTTGAAGTTGACAATAGGGTCAAAATGCGTGAGATTATCAACATTTTTGATTTCAAGAACGGATAATCTCGGTAATAGGTTGTGGTTGAGAATGGCTGGCACCGATTGGTTGCTGATATAAGGACAACAATTGAGTGAAAGACGTTCCAAGCGTTTACCACAATTCACAGCAATTTCCCAAATGGCACGATCCGTGACATAGCATCCGGCCAATCCCACTGTTTGAAGGTGTTTGTTATTTTTGACAAGCGGAAGTATGCTATGGTCGGTTATTAAATGGCCCTTACGCTTTCGACCCAAATTAATACTGCGAAGCCGATGGCATCGCTGCGCGAGCACGTATACCCCACAATCCGTCACCAACTCGCATGCTCTTAAATCAACCACTTCTAAATTAGGACATTTTGCCGCCACACTCATGAGGAGTTCGTCATCAAACACTTTAGATCCAGCCACAATGAGTGTTTTAAGTTGAGGATGAAAAATGCTCATGGGCGGCTTGAGTTTGGGGCACATGAAGATCTCAAGCCACTCCATCTCACTGCAATCGAGCGACGAAGCTACACGCTCAAGACTAGCTTGCTTGGCATAAAATAGCTTGTTGAGTACAAAAGTTTGAGGTTTCATTGCCTGGAAATATGACGCGTCGTTTTGGCTGAATTTGGCAAAGCTATCTTCTTTAGAGAAGAGCACACGACTTCCCATGATTTTCCGAGCAACTTGATTGAAAAGTTTATTGACAAGCAAGCAGCTGTGCATGACCAGATGCTCACCTGCAGGTTGCTTCATGGCTCGAGGGTTCTGGCGCTGGATTGGCGGCAATTCTTTAAGTAACTGCGTATGTTGAGCATCTGCGTATTCAATGATTTTATGCACGAGCTCGGGAATGGAAAAAATAGCATGTGGTGGATTTTGTTCAGGACTGGATTCTGGAACCTGGATGCAGAGTCTTGAACGAGGAGGACTCACAAAAGGATTAAATGAGGCATCGAAACTTGGAAAAGAACTAAATGTAGCACCATTTTCTTCGGCAGAGCTGGAACGCTTGTTTATTTCTTTCAAAAATAATCGCTTGCGTGATTCTACCGATCCGCTGATGTTATCAAAATATTGAAATCCGGCGGGCTTTGTAGGAGTGATGGCACTCTGTACGGAGGTCGGGCTGGACGCGCAATCAGATAAGTCCGGCAAAGAATCTGAATCGGAACTATTAGCAAAGTCAAAGTTCAGCTCTGAATCGGGCGTGACTGAGCCAAAATCCCCACATTCAGGCCCTTCGGTTCGGCGCCTCGTTAACATTCGGAATTGCGCCGACACTTTGCGCTTATTATCTTGATACGCCAGTGAAGAAATGCTGCGTCGGGGTATGCTGGGAGGGCAAGCATCTTTAACAGATTTTGCTCTTTTCAAAGATCTCAGTAATGGAGACATGCATTGGCGTTGGCGTAGAATGGAGCCATCAGAATCGTGGCCGTTGAGGAAGGGGTTGTGCATATAGAAGGGGAGCCCTGGAGGGTGGATGCTGATATGAATGAGTGGAAATGGATAACCAAAAGAAATGCCAAGACCCCGTTACGAGGATGAATGGTAAAGTATCAAGCCGAGATAGCAGGAAAAGTAAGAAAGCAAGATTTGCAAGATTTCGAGTTTATTATAAAAGATGAAACGGCAACCTGTAGGTAGCGGCCAAGCGAGACCAATCCGATCAGTCAGCCAGCAGCCGGCGAAGAGCGCGCACGCGATCAAGTGCGTGGTACTGCGAAAGTCTCTTTTGAGAACAAAGATTGCACCAGCGATGCACACCCAATGCAATACGCGCCACGAAGTATGCCAAAAACGCGGCTTGACCTGCACCTTCAAGATTTTCCCTTGAAACAGCCAGCCACTTTCCAGGCACATGCTGTTCTGGAACACACAAAGGTGCATTTATGTCCTGATGCGTTGACATTTGCTTCGCTTGAAGGAAATTGCCCTCGCTTGCCAGCCAAGCGCCAGGGGGTCTCAAAATATCCTACAAGCTGTTTGCTATTTATGTGCAGGTGCCGTAGTCCAAGAGATTAGGGCTTTAGACGAAACTCTAATAAAATTCTTGAATAAGAGGATAGGAAAGAGACCTTCATTATGAAGCCGTAGCAAATCTAATTTTGGGTTTTTGCGTATTAAACTATCATGTCCGTAAAGCAGAAAACTTGGCATTTGAATGTACTTATAATTGCGATGGATTCGGGCGAATCGGACAATGGTTTAGCGAACATGGAAATTTTATTTAAAGAAAGTCAGCTGCATCATAAACTTGTGAAGTACAAGAATTGAAGCAGAGTGTTGCCGAGTCGGGGTTGGTGGTGAATTTTTCAAAGTGTGAAATGATATGAATTCAGATAAAGCTGGAGAGATTAAAATAATTCCGAGAAATTGATTCAGATGATCAAATTGCGTTTATGAAAATTCAAAGGCTCATAGACTGGAGGACAAAATTCTACCGGAATGTTTCAAGATGCTTTTATTGAATTTATAAAAGGTAAAAATACCAATTTATATTTAACCCACAAGTCAGCATTTAGACGACGGAATGACATCAGGTAGCGAAATTCCATGCATTCGCAATGTTCCATAAAGGGAGCGCTTTTTAACAATATCTTTTGATTAAGTCCACTAAAACCAATTGATTACGAATTGATTCTTACTTTGTTCTTTACCTTATTGTCCAAATGCAGCCATAATCGAGAATTCGAAATTCCATCATTTGGTTTGTTTGTGATGACATAAGTTTTGCGATATCATGATCAATTCAAAGACCGCTTATACATCACCAAAATTACACTTTGATAAGAACTCGGCGAAGATTTGCAATTACTTAAGAAAACGAAAAAAAAAAAAGAAAAAGCGGAACTCGCCAATATTGTGGTATTTATAGCGGACATTCAAAGCTTCGATGAGCCCGGAGTTATCAGACCGGGAGTTTTTCCGTAGCGCAACCCAAATCGCGATGTATAAGATAAATCAACGTTGCTATATTCAGCAACTTGGAAAATTTGAGAGTTGGCGTTGATAATTGTGAAAAATTCAGGGCTTTTAAATGAAATTTTTGAAATTCCACATGTAAATAGGCCTCGTATTTCTGTGCCAGCCCCACACCAGCCTTTCTTCTCCGATCATTCTATGCATGACGATCAGTGCTTTTTTCTCGATTCCTCAGATTTTCCGACTCCTCTCACTGAGCTTATATCGGTCGCACCCACTCACATCTTTTTACACCTACTATTCTTCAAACCGTCCAAATCGTTATTAACAGAAAATGGCCAAAGGCAAAAAACCAACTTCTCTCTTTGAGATTCGCCTCAAGAACACTGAGCATGATGTGGTAATTTTAAAAGGTTCTGAACATAATGCCGCCTCTACTTTCATCCAGGGCAAAATCGTCTTGTCAGTTACAGAACCCTTTCCAATTAAAAAGCTCTCGTTACGTTTGTACGGTACACTCCGACTTCGGAATGATAACAATACAAGATCAAGCAGCCGCCCGGCCCGCTTCGAAAAGAAAATCTACGAGTATGCATGGAATAGTGCTGAATTCACCAAGTACTTGAATAACATGTACGCCAACAGCTCGCAAGCTCAGGGGTCGCAAGCACAAGGGTCGCAAGCACAAGTGTCGCAACCTTCGGCCCCGACTTCGGCCAATTCTTCAACAACTCCGCCGCCTTTGGCCAAGAATCATTCCCTCAAGGGTTCTACCACGTCGCTCAAGAGTTTGGGCTTCTCGTTTCGGTCCATGTCTTCGACGTCTTTATCTCATCTTAATTCCCACAATTCGTCGTCTCAAAATCAGTCATCCACCAACTTACAAGCCAAACAAAATCACATTCTTGTCCAGGGCAACTACGAAATCCCCTTCCACGCCATTTTACCAGGAAATATGCCTGAATCGGTAGAGGGTTTGCCTGGAGGAAACGTGGTGTACAAATTAGAAGCCATGCTTGATCGTGGAAAGTTTCACAATCCTATGGTTACAAAAAAACATGTTCGTGTGGTGAGAACCATGACTACAGACTCGGTTGAGTTGTCCGAGACTATGGCTGTGGATAACACATGGCCCAAGAAAGTAGAGTACTCTCTCAGTGTGCCGTCCAAAGCGATTGCCATTGGATCGGGAACTCCGGTAAGTTTCATGCTCGTGCCTCTCCTTAAGGGTTTGCAACTTGGTGCGATTACCATGTCCCTTGTGGAAATGTACTCGTATGTAGGTTACCTACCTCCACCACATACGGGCGAGCGGACAGTTTGCGAGAAGTCCCTTCCTGCTCCACGGGAAGATGACCCAAACTTCCAGATGGATAAATGGGAGGTTACAACTTTCTTGAAAGTTCCTCCTAACCTCTCCAATTGCACCCAAGATTGCGATATCCAGACTCACGTTAAGGTTCGCCACAAACTTAAATTCACTATTGGGTTAAGAAACCCCGACGGCCACACCTCGGAATTACGGGCTTCTTTGCCGGTGCAACTTTTCATTTCGCCATTTGTGGGAATAAAGGCACGTGCAGACGACGACGATGAAAACGATGATTCCCCCGAATTCCACGAGGAGAATATCTTCTACAATTCCGCAAATGTATCGTCTTCCAACCTTGAAGAAGCGGCATCGGAAAATACCGACGAAGATGGTGCTTTGAGATCTAACCCACACTCTGTGTCGTCGTTCACCGGTATCGTTGCTCCACCCATATATGAGCAGCATGTGCTTGACAAGTTGTGGTCTGACGTGTCACCTATTGAATCACCCATCAGCTCAGGGGCTCAAACCCCACGGTCACTTTACTCTAGGCCAGACCGTCCCACTGCTGGCGGTGATATGCTGCAGTTTTCTATGTCTGCACTCGACACCACCAAATTGTCAGAGAATTTGCGACAATTATCTATTCAGAGACAACTCCAAGAAAATTTAGAGGGTGGGAGCAGAGCTTCTACACCCGGAAGAGCTACATTCAATCTCGAGGATGACTCGGAAGGTGGTGACTACTTTAGTCGTGCTCGTCCGCCATTATCGCACCACAATAGTCATAACGCCAATCCACCTCATGAGTTGGCATCTCCAGGTCAAACCTCTCCTGACCATTTGTCACGGGCCGCATCTGATATGAATTTAGGTGCTGCCAAATTGTCTCGGGTTCCCTCTTACTCAGAGGCCATGAAAAACCACACAGATGAAACCCTTGCACCTGCATATAAGCCGCCTTTGCCTGGGTCCCATATAGATCTCGAAGAGGCCAATCGCCGATATGAGGAAAATAACAAACCGGCTGTGCCTTCTTCGTTGAGCAACAACCGCAACAGGTCCTTTTTGTCTCGAGGCTCTAGCTCGATAAACTTGAGACGGTCGGAATCTCATCAGTCCTCAAACAACTCGTCGCCTTCAAACTCCCGAAATGCGTCCTCTACCAATTTGGCCGGCATGAAGCGGGCTATTGGCTCAGCAACGTTCTCAATGAATTAGATTAGACTCATTTTACATCGCTGTAGATCAGACAGTAAGCGCAAGCTGTATCACGTGATCGCATGGATGCGAAAAGAGCACGAAAAACTTCTCGCTCTTCTCTCATTCAACAACATGTCCATTGTTTTGCCATCCCTTCAAGGGTCCAAGACCCCTGCCTTTGAGTCGGTCAAGATGTATACCGAGCCAGTGCGCCGCCCAATCGAGCCAGTGGGCAGGTACTTCTTGGCTCACGCTACCAGAACCTTGAGAGGCCACACCTGGTCGGAATTCGAGGTTTTGGAGGCCGAGAGAAACGTCAAGAAGGTCGAGGAAGATGAGGACGCTGATTTAGGTGACGAGGAGCAGGATGAAGACTTGTTGGCTCATGATCCAAGAGAGTGGAAAGAGGCCGACTTGTACGCAGTGTTGGGTATCTCTCACTTGAGATGGAGAGCCACTGAGGACCAATTGAGAAGAGCCCACAGAAAGCAGGTTTTGAAGCACCACCCAGACAAAAAGTCTGCTGCTGGCGGTTTGGACCAGGATGGATTTTTCAAGATCATCCAGAAAGCTTTCGAGGTTTTGATGGACAAGACCAAGAGACAACAGTTCGACTCTGTGGACGAGAAAGCCACTGTCATGCCTCCAAAGCCTAAGACTGAGTACGATTTCTACAAGGCCTGGGGTCCAGTGTTTGAAAGCAACGCCCACTTCTCCAAGAAGCAACCAGTGCCAAAATTGGGAGGCCCTGATGCCACAAAGGAGGAGATCGACGCCTTCTACAAATTTTGGAACTCTTTCCAATCTTGGAAGACATTTGAATTTAAGGATGAGGATGTTCCAGACGACACTGCTAACAGAGACCACAAGCGTTACATTGAACGTAAGAATATCTCTAACAGAAAGAAGTTGAAGCAGGACGATAACAGGACCCTTATCGAGTGGGTGCTGCGTGCCCAAGCTGAAGACCCCAGACTCAAGGCCATTAAGGAGGCCATCAAGAAGGAGAAAGAGAGAATCAAGTGGGAGAAGGGTGCTGGTGCTAGAGCTCTTGCTGAGAAGAAGGCTGCTGAAAAGGCTGCTGCCGAGGAAGCTGCCAAGAAGAAGGCTCAGAAGGCGGCTCAGAAACCAGCACAGAAAACGACCCGAAAGCCAACTGCTGCTAAGCTGTATGGCAGCAAGGAGGACAGAGAAGCTGCCAAGATTGCTAGAAAGAAGAACAAGAGATCCGTGAGAGCTGCTGCTAAGGAGAAGGCTTACTTTGGTGATGAGGACAAGGCTGAGGACATTGACCAGGATATTGATTTCATTCTTGAGCTGTTGAACGACTTGCAATTGGGAGACTTGGCTTCTAAAGTTGTTGGTGAGCCTGCTGAAGTCAAGGCTGCCATTAAAGCTGCCGCTGACGGGGCTGGTGTTGGTGCCTCTCGCTTGAAGTACTTCGCCTAGGTATGTAGCTGGTGCTTTCGAAGCATATTTTATTAATCTACACGAATCTTCAAGCGTTATTGTAGTTATCAAGACAAGCATTTAATTTTTCTTAACTTCATTTAATCTTTATCATAAATCCTGGTGATGGAGCGGCTGCGCTGCGTTGTGGTAGTGTGCTTTTCTCATCTCTTCAAACCTCTTGTGCCGCTCTTCAGCCAGCAAAGGTTTTTCCTCGGGTTCCAGGTCCTCTAAATCTGGGTTCTGAATGACCTCGCCACCGTTCATAGATTGTGAAGCTTCCTTGGATGCGTCATACTGGCTCTCACCAAGACTGAAATCCGGAATAGCCGGGTCCTCCTCGTCATCGTCTCTGTAGTACTCTCCTTTAGGATCAAAACCTCCCTCATACGGTGTTTTGGGCTCATCTATCTTCATGGTAGCTGCCTTTTCCTGCTCTGTTTTGTATAAATTGATTTCGTCCCACTTGAGGTCATGCTTGGCCTTTTTATCTGCAATCACCTGGCTAGGGTCAATGGAAGGGTCCGCGGAGGATGCCTTTTCTTTGGCTAATTTGGCTCGGATTTCATCGCCTACTTTTGATTCCAGCGCTAACTGAGCATTTAACTTGGTATTCTTAATCACTTCCTGCCGATCGAACTCCTCCTCCGTATGAGCCTGCTTTTGCTTCTCTTCTTTGTTTCTTAAGATTCCCCTTGGTTCCATCGCTTTATATAGATTGAAAAGTTATTGATTGATAGTGGTTTTCTTCTAATGGGGTACGGTGGTTTGGTGCTATTTGGCTGAGTGGTTCGATATGTGTGTGACCGTCAGATAAAGTTACGGTTATAGGATCGCACCCGCACTACATACAGGTACCATGCAACGTTGGATTCTTCTGCATTGAACTCATCAAAAGCAAGCTTCAGACTTTTAAGGATTAGTGTTACTTAATCTTGTGGACTTGTTTTTTCTTTATTTTTGAATTTCAATGTAAGCTTTTCCGATTCAAGTAAAAAACTCTAGTAGGACTCTCATGGACACTGTTGAAAACGTGTGTTTAATAGCGCTTGTATAAGATATTACGATACTCTTTTGAACTTGAAGTCAAAATCAGGCAGAGAAAGCTCCGATCTTACATCTTACAATTTTTCAAATAAAACAGCAGTCTAGGTCATGAATCTTGTGCTTTCCAGTAACCGCCACCCATTGGACAGAAGTCGTGCCATGCACAATATGAATGCTCACATGCTTCTGTCCCGTACGCTGTCATTTACCACACCACAACAAATCGTTGGGCAACTAATCAATTCTTTATTTGCTATTTAAGCAGATAAATACTATTTATAGCCGGCTATTTTCTTGGCTAATCGGCAAGTGTTTTTGAGACCGTCGATATGGGACAAGTCATTAGTTTCTCCAGCATCTTCCTGAAGCTCTGGGGAGCTCAGAAGGAAATCCGGATTCTCATCTTGGGATTGGACGGTGCCGGAAAAACCACCATCCTATACCGTTTACAAATGGGAGAGGTTGTTACCACCAAGCCCACCATTGGCTTCAATGTGGAGACTTTGAAGTACAAGAACTTAACATTGAACATTTGGGACTTGGGAGGCCAAACATCTATCAGACCATACTGGAGATGTTACTACACCAATACTGCGGCAGTGATTTTTGTGGTTGATTCCACCGATAAAGATCGAATCGCTGTCGCATGCAAAGAATTGCACATGATGCTCAAAGAGGAGGAATTGCTAGATAGTGCACTCTTGGTCTTCGCCAATAAGCAGGATCAGGTAGGTGCCTTGAGTGCCGCAGAGGTTTCGCAGGCTCTCAACCTAACCGATTTGAAGGACCGTAGCTGGAGTATCGTTGCTTCCAGCGCCATCAAGGGCGAAGGTTTGACCGAAGGATTGGATTGGTTGATGGAGGTTATTAAGGAAGAGCAGTTGTGATTGGTCTGGCCATTAAACTGCAAGTGAGACCCCGAACACCCTTTATATATGCATTACAATCGGCACATTAACTAGTTGTTGACACTTCAGAGAATCAACACCTCATTTCTTCTCCTCTCTCTCTCTGACCCTTTGAAGAATGGTTTTAATCATTTCGTTACCGATCACGTTAGCCTCAGGAATCATGGGCGAAAAGAAGGCTTGCGTTTCATTGAACGTCTTCTCGTATAACCTGTAGTCTCCTCTACCTATAATATCTGCCCATCTTCTTGCAGCAAACGTAAACGCCAAGTCATCCTTGCGGAAAGAAACGTCAAAAGCTGCAACTTCAATACAAGAGTCCAATAGGCCTGGAGTGCAGAAGAGGTATTCGGTGACGCCCAAAAAAATCCTGAACAAGGGCGTGGAACAGATCATATGCTCATAAGGAATAATTCCCAATTTATGCCAACTATCCACAATTGCCAACAATGATAAGTGGGAGTTGGGCTGCACTTGCATATTTGGCGGCAGATTTCCCAAGGAAAACTTTTCTAAGATTGTGTCATCTAGCAAGAGTTCTGGATTGTGATTAAACACAAAATTTCTGGCCTCATATAAGCGCTTTGTTAACTCCTCTTTATTGCCCTCAATCATAAGGGTAAAAAGCTCATTGGCTGACTTGGCATATTGAAGAACCTGGTCATGTGCTGAGGGGTTTGTAATGGCAAGACCGGCATAGACATGCCACTTATTTGCATAGATACGCATGGAAATATTGATCTTGGCATTTTCGATACCTCCCGTCCACTTGGGTGTTTTCCAAGGGTACTGGTTGATTTCTTTCCAGGCAACCCCCATTGACAAAAAAGCGGCGTGGGTCACCGCCTGAGTGTCAGCAGTAATACGGTCGTGCTCTGCAGCAGAAAGCTCAACGACTCGAGAATTAAGACATGAAATCAACTCTTTGATGAATATTGTGTTTTCTGCCTTGGCTCTGTGGTTGATGAGTACCAACGGCTGACCAGTGGGATCCACTTTGGGTCCATGCAACGAGTGCAAAGAAATTATATCCACGTCATCAGGCATGTACTGCTGTAAAGCTAGAATCTCAGGATTCTTGCATGACGTCTGACCTCCCACAATTGCTCCCACTTTGGTGGAAGGGCCGTAGGTTTTAATGATTGCGGCAATGTTTTCTGCTTCCACGCTGTAAATGATGTAATCAGCAAGTCTAGATACATGGTGACCAGAAGGCAATACTTCGAAAGAGCTGGCCTTGAACTTCTTCTTTGTTTCATCGAATTTGTCCTCTCTATCCGAGCCGACTACCCGCCAGCCCGCCCTGGAAAATCGGTCTGCGTACATTGCTCCCATATCGCCTAGGCCGATAATCCCAATAATTTTTGAATCCCTCATTGAATGAGCAGCTTCACGGGAAAGACCATCAGCAGAAGACATTACTTGGCGATTCTATTCTTATGGTGCTTGTGTGTGTCGTTTATGTGTTAGACGTGCGATAGATATGGAAGCACGTGACACGAAGACGCGAACTTTTATCAGCCTCGCACATACTTAACTCCACTCGCCAAATGGCACACTTAAAAGCCAGTCCTAAACCGGGTATCTCGCGGGTATATAGCGCCCCTGGAAAGGCCATGATGGCTGGCGGCTATTTGGTGCTTGACCCAAAATACAATGCCTACGTCACTGCCCTCTCAAGCAGAATGCACGCACGTGTGGAATGCCACTCAGATACTGAACAATCCATTATCCTAGTGAATTCGCCTCAATTTGGCGGTTCGTGGCTGTACGCCGTAAATTCAGTACAAGGAACGCCACAGATTGAGAGATCGGGACCGAAAAACCCGTTTTTGGATGCTACGCTTAAAGTAGTGCTTGCATATTGCAATCCCCAGGAAAAGTTTCGGATCCTGGTGACACTATTTTCGGATCCTGGTTACCACACTCAAGAAAACACTCAGCAAAGGGTATCTCTGAATGGTAAAAGATGCTTTCTTTTTCATGGAAAGCCCATTGAAGAAGTGCCCAAGACCGGGATGGGCCTGTCTGCAGGTCTCGTTTCGGTAGTAACAATGGCACTTCTCAAGTCATTCAAAAATGCTGCTACTACTGAACTTCTTGATGTTGCTCATAACCTTGCGCAAATAGCACATTGTGATGCCCAGGGAAAGATCGGGTCTGGGTTTGACGTGGCCGCAGCCATATATGGTTCCATTGTTTATAAACGGTTCCAACCCGATGTTATTCATCATCTTCTTTGTGCACAACTAACTTTGGAGTACTGTTTACAGGTGCAACAAGTGGCCAATCTGAAGTGGAGCTTTAAACATTTGCAATGTGCATTACCACCCGGAATCCGATTTCTTATGGGCGACGTTAAAGGTGGCTCTGAGACCCCCAAGTTGGTCTCTCGAGTGCTTAAATGGAAGGCCGAAGATCCCAAGAGTGCAGAAGTTTATGCGGCTCTTGAAAGTGCAAACGAGGGCTTTATTTCTGAATTGGATAATCTCTGGACTCTTTACCGCAATGATCCGCTTTCTTATAAGCAAAGACAAGAAACTGATCTTTTTGAGCCGCTCCTGAACAGTATAAAAGAAATAAGATTCGGTCTCCAGAAGCTTACCCGGAGCTCTGGTGCTGATATCGAGCCAGAGGAACAAACGAAATTACTTGACAAATGCCACCAACTCCCTGGATGTTTGGGTGGAGTTGTTCCCGGAGCAGGCGGTTACGATGCAATTTGTTTGCTCGTTTTGGAGAGTAAATTTGAAGCTTTGAAGGCTGCTAGTGCAAAAGAACAGGTATTAGCATCTGTAACGTGGCTAGACTTGTCCGAAGAGGCGTTTGGTGTTCGGGAGGAATCAAGCGACGATTACGAGGGGTTGTAAGAATGTTCAGGGAGCTGTGATTAAGGGGATGTCAAATTGACGGTATCTGTAAACAATTAGGTGTATAGTTCTAGGCTCAGCCTGAAGATCGCATTATTCTACTCACGTAGCAACAGATCGAGCACCCTGGAATATGTGCATATAAGCTATTAATGAATCAATTCATATATACACTCTCGAATCACAATGCATCGTGCTTAAATCATAATGTAACGTACCTGAAAAATTAATGGTAGGGGCCTCGGAAGGCTGGCAGCTGCTGTGCACTGTATGCAGCGCGTAAAGCCAATCCACTTCCTGCACTTGAAATCCGGGGCACTGCGCACTCGTACATGGTCATCGCATGTTCGCTCCAGATACAGCCACTGCGATTTGCATCCTACAACTTTTTTTTTTTTTGAAAACTCATCAATCTTTCTTAAATCCACCAAATATGTCAGACCTACATAATGGGGATAATTATCACCAGTATTACTCGCGAATGGGAATGGCGCTGATTCTGTCAGCCGATGAATTGAGTGTTCGACAAGGGAATGTATACCAAAGCAATTCTTCGCTAGAGCTGGCTAATGTTTTTCGAGATCAAGGGTTCCCGCAAACAAATTCCAATAAGGAAAGAGAAGGGCTTGATCAAGATGAGCATGAATCTGACCAGTCTCTTTCTGGCCAACCACACCAAGATCCCAGATACAAATACGGTCTGGTGTTATTCTTGATTGTATCAGTTGTTTCGGCCTTTCTCGTGTTAGCTCTTGAGGCGTTTATGTTTGGTGTGATTACTAAACACCGAAGTGAGTTCTTGGAGCAGCGTAAATACCTTGAAATGTCCATCTTTTTGGCGCTATTTATTTTTGCCGCCATTTATCAGGTGATCATCACGCTAATCGGGCTCCACTCCAAAAATATGTTGCTACTTTCTATGCTCTGTGTATTCTATGTGGTGATGCTAGTATATACTGGTATTCAATATCTAGAATTATCTAAAGAGCTCGATATTGCCGACAGCAGGAACTGGCAGCTTGCAGCAAATGCCACCAATATAGCCACAATATGTGTTTTAGCAGCTACACTTGTGGTGCAGGTGCTTGTGATCTACTTTCAGCTTTGGCAAAGTGTGCGTTGGTACCGATTTAAGAAAATAGGAGCCAGTTTCGAGATTAAGCGACTTTATTCATTCTTCCAAATCCACCGCAGTCTTTTAATTTTTGACTTCTTCTTCTTTTTGGCCTTTACCGTCCAATTTCTTGTGATCATGGTACGAGAAAAGAGCTCAGTGGAGTTCATCCTCACGTGTTGCATGCTTCCATTGACGATATTGGTTCTTTTTGCCAGCGATTTTGCAGCCACGAAAGAGTGGCTTTGGCTTACGGTGATTACTATCTGCTGCTTCATTGGTGGTTGCGTTTACGTACTCTTTAAAGTGATCCGTCTTTACACGAGATACACTTCAGCATACCGCATTGCGGTTATCCCAGGACAATATTTTCCAGGCCGGTCTTCACTTGTTGCATTTGGTGTGATTACTTTGATCTTCTTGTTTTCGACGTTGGTGATGGAGGGTTTTATGATCTATGGTTATAATCGAGGACTTCTTCCATTAGTGGACAGGTCACAAAAGACATCCGAGGAGAAGACGGATAGTGTATTAGCAGAGGAAGATCTTATTGATTAGGCCAAAAAGTATAGGTTATAGAGAGTCTTGGATAAGCCAGGCAAACATGAAGTTTTAGTATATAAGAGTAGTAGAGGTTGAATGACGCAAGCCTTATAGGAAGGAAAAAAATCCCAAACAATTACCAAATAGTATAAGCGAAATCGGAGATAATTTTTTGACTTTATTAAAAAGGCAGATATTCTTCACATTTTGGTATCTAGTGGCATGGCTTGAGCGCATAGCAATGATGTCATCGCACCGAGTCCTCGTCTTTACGCAGGCACAGTCACCCAAAATATCTCCTTATCTCTGTCTACACCATAACATTCCAGAAGAAAAGGCATTTGTGCAAACTGAATGTATAAACGAAGCTCTTTTTTCTATTCTACGCCAGCTCGTTTTTCTCACCTCTCCCTGCTATCCATCTCAATCACTTTTCTTCATTCTCCCTCGTACTCACTCAGATCTAGATAGAACCGGCGCGCATTGTCAACGCATTCGGTCTTCGTCGCATTCTCTCCCCCACTTATATACTCCCTCAGAGACACACAGTTACACAGATTTAAAGAAATTGTCGACCGCGTGTTCATATTCCGTTCCAAAGGTTACCCTTAAACAACCTTGGTCACTTTCACGCAGTGGTCATGGGCGAATCGCAATACCATGCCTTTCAGGAGGCTTTAGCAACAGGCAAAGGAACCACACAAAATGACGCCGATTGGATTCACGGCTTACAAGGTATTAAGACTTTGCTAGACTATGTTGCTAGCCCATCACAGGACTCCACCTCAAAATCCTCTAGTGCTCAATTCATGGATTGTTGTGTCTCATTTCGGGACTTGGGCAAATCCGAAGTCCAACATCGTCAGGGGTCATTTTCAAGCATTGGTGCTTCTTCAACCGAATCTCAAGACTCATATGAATCTCAGCTTACTAAGCGAGAGTTTGTTTCCGATGATTATGACTCTGCGTTTTCGGGATTGCTTCACTTACCATCATTTTCCTTTTCCGGCGATAAGTTGAATTCAGCCAGCGTCAATACTCACAAGTACTTATATCTGAACAATGCCAAAATAGGCGAGATAAGCTACATTTTTGGAGGCTTAGCTATTGACTTTGACAAAAGCTTGAAGTCTATGGGAATTCCGTGGTCAACTCCTCTTCTGAACATTTCCGTACATTGCTCTACGGAGCTACCTCCCTACATGGACAAAACACTTATTCTTTCTCCAATGTTTGTCTATAATCGAGACCTTATCGTCTCTAACCCTACCCGCTCTACAGTGATTTATGTGAACCGTGATGTTCATGAATCCAGATTGCCATTTGGTGTTTGTGCCATGACGGGCACACAAATTCTGGAATCGCAGGTCTTCTTTTGCGGTGGCTTTCAAGTCATCACCGAAAAAGTGGAATTTGACCAGCAGACGGCCTGCTGGAAAATTTACAAGTCCATTGAGCTTAATGAGGACGGATACATTTTCGACACGAAAACATTCTGTTTTTCTAAAATAAAGATCTCATCCAATTCTGATGCAACTTACAAGGGGAAACTTGGATTTTCAATGTGCTCTAGCATGTTGGGGCCAGTGGACAGTGGCAAGAGGGTGTTTCTGAATCCACACTCCGTCAACACCGAGACTCTGATTGAGAGGGTCCCCATCTCGTCCCCAGGACCAGTTTACCCGAGCTCAAAATACAAATATCCCGAAATGACGCCGTCTTCCCCATCTCAGGGTATTTCACTGAGCACCACTCCAGTTTCTGCCAAGTCGCCTACTTCAACCAAATCGGCACTTTCCGTCAAGTCTCCAACATCAAAACAGTCTTCTACGATTTCGGCTCCTAGTGCAAGCTCGGAGCTTCTGCCAGAAGGAGATTTGAAGCATACATCTCACTCAAGAGAAAACTCAAACACTTTCTTGAGCGTCAAGAAGGAAGGAACACACCTGTCGTCGCATTCATCATCTTCGCAAGAAATTTTCCTGCGAGAGAAAGATGGAAAGTCTCTGGCAAATTTGAAGGCGTCTTCATCGACCGCTAAAATTGACTCGGTAGGAAGCCTTCCCCAGAAATCATCAAGCGCTAAAGCTTACAGACCATCGCCAGAGTCATCAAATGCTAGTTCCTCTTCGTCAACCGCTAGACTACCGAGAGTGAAAGGCGATAAGCATAGATCTAAGCATGCAGATAAGAAGGGCAGCGAAGATCCAGATTCAAAAAGCCACAAATTTATGTTGGCGATTCCGGGGCGTCTTTTCCATCGCAATGGAAAACATGGCTCAAGCCAAATACCGCTCCAAAGTCCGAATGTCAGCTCCTCAAAGGTCAAGTCTAAAGCACTGATGGGAAATTGCGAAGCTAAAGAGACAAATTGTGATTGTGTGGAACACAGAGGAGAGACAAGGGAAATTGCAGAAAAGAAAGAGTATCTCATGAAGAATGACAACTTAACCAAGCGAGCTGAAGCAAAGACTCGAGCTGCTCGTGAATTTGAAAGCTCTTCAAATAAGCCGCAATCTTCTACCAACACATTTCAGAGTACGCTGACATCAGAATTGCGTACACTCCAAAAGAATACACTGGAGCAGTGCACTAGCGAAATGGAAGCGAATTCGAGGGCCGATGAATTCTTCAAAAGTGTTTCACAACCATCTTCTGCGAAAGATGCCCGAAGCGAGAGCAGAGGTTCTGACGAAGTCTTTTTTCTGCGGTATCCTGGCTCAGAGATTGGCGTTTTCAGACGATCCAGTACGGAACTGAGGAATGAGGACGAGAAACCCTCTCTCAAACTTAAATCTGGAGTAAAGAAAGAGCAAACTTTTGAGTCCATCGAGGAAGCATTGAATAATGATACCGCGGATGATACTAAGACCTATGTTTCTTCCGAAAATTCGAAATCTTCGATTCTGACCGTGGGTGTATGCATATTTGGTGGTTTTAAAGCACAATTTGACTCTCATGGCAAACAAACTTTCGTTGCTACCAACGATTTGTTCAAACTTGAACTTCTCGTCAGTGAGCCTCAAACACTTCAGTTTCACCCTGAGGCATTCATTATCTCGGCCGATCAAGATACCACCATCCCACAAAAGAGAGGTTTTTTCGCCAGTGTGGTTGTATCCGTTGACAATGCCAGCAACATTTTGAACCGCACACTTCGTGGTGATGATTGCATATTTCCGTTGTCATCAGCAAAGGTTATGCTGATGCCAAACTTTTCAAACCAGTCAGACAGAAGTAAAAGCCAATTCAACGCAGAGCACTGCTTCGACGATAAATGCCTTTTGGTGCATGGTGGAGTTGATGAGAATTACACCACCTATGGCGACAGCTTCCTTTATCATTTTAAGCAGAATTGCTGGGTGCAATTTAAGACATTCTCATATGATTATTATGGCATTTCCAAACAGCCTTACGAAGATGAAGACTTTGAAAAGCTTCGATTCGAACTGCAGATTGAAAATGCCAAATATGGCGAGGCAGAGTTGCGTGCATGTCATCATCAAGCACATATTATTGCCGAGGGCGAGTTGGAATATCTTGTTTTCGTTGGTGGCTACTACAATGATTATCTCAGACATTACGATCCAGAGCCTTACGAAAGTAATAAGATTGATATCTCGAGACTCACCCGATTGCTGTTGACGTTGACCAATTCCAATCTCCTTCGCATGCCGATTCTCAATCTCTCCACGCAAACATGGTACTTGAAACGCTACTTTTATGATATTTCCAAGTACATGACGGCCAAATTGTCAGAAATTCTCGACCAACCATCTACCATCAACGCAAATTGCTACATCACCGGAGGTGAGATCCTGGTGGTGGGAAAGCAAATCGTGATTCACCAAGGACAGATGCAAATTACGCCATGTCGGCGAGAAAATTTTGAAGCCATCCGTGACATGATGGGAACACCACACGTTCTCGTGGGTGGACACATTCTTATCACGTTTCCTAGCATTTAGCATCAGATAGCATGTCATTGTATAAGATTGACACCAGAGAGTAGAATACAACGGTAAATCAAAAGCATCAAGAAATCATCTGTCAGCAATACCAAAAATAGACCTGCTCAAAAGTTCTGACAAAAAAATTCGGTGCCATTATATAATATCAGCAGACCATAATATTTGTTGTACAATAGTAAGCAGTAGTCCAGTAGCCAGTTTAACGTCTCCATGACTGAATTGCTGCGAATTGCCGCGCGCACCCGTGCACCGCCACTAAAAAGTTTTCAGCGCAACTCCACGCTTTCTTAAAACCTATTATGTTCGGTATTGGCGGCACCCCACAAGTTTCCTCGCAGCAAAAGATTCAGGCCGCAGAGGCTGAGTTAGATATGGTCACTGGAATGTTCAATTCTTTGGTTGAGCAGTGCCACGCCAAGTGCATCAATAAGTCCTATGGCGAAGGCGACTTGAACAAGCAAGAGGCTGTTTGCTTGGACAGATGTGTGTCCAAGTACTTTGAGACCAATGTCCAAGTTGGTGACAACATGCAAAAGTTGGGACAATCTGGTCAATTCATGGGCAGATAAGCTACATGAAATCTAAAGATTCAGCGCCCGAACGAAAAAGCTAGCGAATGAAGCTTAAATTTATTATTTGTCTCTTTTTGTTTGAATCAGTTAATGATTTGAATGAGATATTTTTGTTTGACCATTTGACTGGAATCTTTTCCAGTTCGGAGCTCTTGTGCACAACCTCTTGTTACATAGTCTATCATAACGATCAATAAACGTTAATGAAATCATGAGTATATACAGGAATATTCAAACCCATCCAAAGGCACGGCCCACTCGAAGCTTAAACCCTTCCCACGAATTAATCTTAGGCCGTGCATCCACCAAAACACCGTTTTCTCCACCGTAAAAGTCAATAACATATGGTACATCCACACCACACCGATTAACCGTCCAATCATGGCGGTCGAACGGCTTAGCATTACCAAGAATTTGCAGTCTGAACCATGCACGAGGCGTCAACTTCTTCAGGTCGCCCTTGAAACTGGTGAGCGAAATCCCACCACATTTGGCCTTGCTATCCTCCACATATGCACGTTCCCAATTAAGAATATGGTTCCACGCAATCTCATTGACCTGGTTATGAATCGGTACTACCGTCTGCATGTCTTCGGCTTCGGGTTTCCAGTTTTTGCGTCTCATGGCGTCATAGAATTGTTTTTGCGATGGGTAAATCCAGTTGGTGCGTGTGTCTGTTCTTGGGATGGTACTCACTTCTCTATCTTCGGGTAGTTTTATATCGGAAGAAAACTGGTGGTTTCTAAGAGTATCTGAGCTGCATCCGTCATCAGTAGGCACCTCTATAGCTTCTATATTCAGTTGAGTTTGCACGCTAACACTCTTGAGCCAGTTGGCTCGGGCACTGTGATCCACAGGACATGCTTCTGTGGTCTCAGGTTGGCTAGGGATGTCTTTGGGGGTACCTTTAATTTTTTCTAGCCATGAAGCTCTTTGGCTGTGGTCAACAGGGCATTTATCCTCTGACATTTGGTTGTGATGATGAGTGAAAAGTAGTTTGTTAAGAGTGCGACTGCACGCAGACTGTACAGGCGAATCAGACAACGTGGAAAAGAAAGCTGAAATGGCGGCAATAGAAAGTAAATAAGAGGACCTTGAAAGGAAAACAGCATGTTGGCCATCACAGATTCGGGAGCAGAAATACTATTGGATTACTGGAGGAAAAGACTTTCATTCATGATGTACATACATTCCAGTGCGAGTCAAGCTATTCACCTTGCACTCAGTAAATCTTCTTTTTCTCATCGATGGACAACTCACCAGCACCGGCATTGACTATAATCAACAAGCCACCGACAATAGACAAGGTTTGGAAAAACTCGTATTTCAAGAAGTCTCTGTTAGCATTGTAACTGCTGAATCTCCAGAATTGGTTGACAAACAAGTTATAAATGAATAACAAAAGAGTTAAAATGAATGCAGAAACCTTGGTCTTGAATCCAACCACAATTGAAACACAAGCAATAAGGCCAAACAAGATCACAACAACCCTAGCAAACGATAAAGTAGCCGAGAACACAAATCCCAGGAATAAAAGAATCAACAATAACCGCCCGGCCAACAAAAAGTACTTCTTGTTATCTTTATTGTTGAGCATTGGCAAACCGGCAATTGCCAAAGATCTTTTATCCCTAACAAGCGAATCAGAGTATGCCAAAATCAATCCACCAATGACGGATAGATTTCTCAAAAGGAACTGAGACTCAAAGATTAAGCCATAGAAGATACCCTGGAACAAAACAACACAAACAAGTGTAATGGTAGAAAAGGTAGACTTCTTGCGTAAAACCAAGCACGTAGAAGCGATTAACATCATTACGATGTTGGCAGAAAGAAACGTGACCGTGAGCCATTTCCAGTATTTTCTGTAAACGTGCAAGTAGTATACTTGGTCCGACCATTGAAAGAAGATACGCAATGCATCTTCATAGAAAGTGGCCACAATGAAAAGTCTACCAATGGCTGGCACGAACTGCTTTGTGGGTGACAACAAACGGTCAAGAGTGGCTTCGATTTTATTAGAGATCTCCTCGACCTTCTGCAAACCTGACAGATGGGAGCTCACTGGACCTAAACCGGCGGGAGGCTGGCCATGTTGCGGGAAATGGGTGCCGGAAAAGTTGGAGTTTTGATACACCGGGCTGGGAAAGTTGGGGTAGCCTGGGTTTCCATTTTGAGGCGGTGCAAAATTATTGTTGAAGTTATTGTTGAAGTTGTTGCCTCGGTACGACATTTCGTGTTTGGATCAGAGATTGTTTTGGGCGTTGGTGTTGGGATCACGAGGATTTGATTGTCGAGATCAAATTCGCTTGTAGTGGGGAAGGAACCAAAACTTGGTTTGCTTTGCACAGAAGGGAGAGTATGTATTAGCAAGAAAGGCTTGGTGGAAGCGGAGTTTCTAAATGCCGAAAATGGAGCCTATAGTCCCGGAAATTTTGCGAGACAATTGAGCGGGTGTGGAAGCAAAGTGAGAGTTTTGGTGTGGAAATTCGCTACGTGGAGAGATGTACGCGCTAGGTGCAGGTGTCGTGCCCACCCGCAAAAAAAAAAAAATACGGAATTGGAGAAAATACTTGGAAGCGTAATTGTTTTGGTGATTTTTGCCGGATGTCAAGCTTAAATAATATATATGGATTTCCTTTTTCGGCGAAATTCTGTTCTATAAATAGCATTTATTATTGCTGGAGCGTGCACGAGAGTACGTGAGCAATATTTTCGCCGCGGCAGCACATGCATTCCAGTAGATATGCGAATCATTGTTTTTGGCTTACTATAAACATACAATATTAGAGGCGGCAAATCCGTAGAAGTAAATTATAATAAACAAACAAATGCATTACAAAAAAGGAAATAAAAAAAAAAAAAAAAAAAAGAAAAAAGAAGAAATCAAAAATAAAGAAAAAAGAAAAAGAAAAGCAATTAAGCTTGCATCTGCTCCGTTCCAGTCTACTAAGTGCCTGGTTTGCACACCGCACGAGTACCTGCTCTCCACTACTATGATCAGCAACGAAACCGTAATATAATCGTAAAACCCAACTACGCTTCTTATCAACGCTAATTTACATAAAATTTCTATGAAATTAGATATGAAGCTTTGCACCGGGAAAATTGCATTTTTAATTCCACATAAACGTAAGATTATCAGTATCTAGACATGGTACTGAAGAAGGAAGGTAGAGGTTTAAGACCCAAGTTTTGCCAGTCTCAGAGTACCATGTCCCCGAACCTCTTTGTCCATCAATTCCCGGATTCTATGACCCCCAGCAATAGCAATTGCCAAAACAGGCTCCAACGTATCCATGGGCATTCTATCCTCCAACAACAACATGGCCAATTTCTCCGATTTTCCTACTACTCCAATGGTCAAGGTACTCATATCGTTCTCTTCTAGCATGTTAAGATCCAACAACGGCGTCTGGTCGTGGAGTCCAACGTTGATGGCAGAAACGTAGTCGTACATGGAAATACCTGCATCGATGAGAGCTAGCGTGATGGCATTGGTGATGGCAGATAATACACCTCCATCCTGATTCAACACTTGAATGTTGATTTCAATAAGCGTTTTGGGGTATAGATGGGACATGATGCTTTGCTCAAATGTGCGTTCCAAAGTTGTTTTCAATTCGACTATTCGTTTCTCTTTAGAATTCTTCTTTTTCCTAAGAATAGTAGAAAAAGTGGCAATTTTCAAGTTGATTTCAATAGCAGCCTGATTTTGCAAAACTTGCGATCTTTGCGTGGGCTCCATGGGGCCCTGGACCATGCACATGACTTTGGTATTACCTTGCTCAACATATGAAGAGCCATCGGATGAATTAGGGTGAGTATTGATTTTACACTCAAAACGACGCAACTCATTCCATCTTCTTCCGTCAACCCTCAAACCTTCGGGCGAGTATAATTCCATGCGTGACATAGTGACAGGGAGCTGACGCAATGGTTTTCAACTCATCACCGCGATACATCTACAGATCACGTGCGCGGAGGTTTATACCACTACCAATTTATGAAACAAATATGTGAATTTAATTCGTAGAGCCAAAGACAATTTATCTTTTCATTATGCCAACTCGAGGAATCTCTTGATGATCCAACAGTTGGCTAGAAAAAAGGCCACCGACGAGTAGAGAAGACCTCTGTCAAATGTGCTAATTCCGAGAAATTCCAAGTTATAAGCGAAGTATAACCAACATGCTTGAGAGAAGATCCACAGAGTCGCCATGAAAAGCGCAGACATAAGTTTTGTAGTAATCTTGGAAGTCAAAATGTAATGAGGCAAAAATGTCAAAAACCAAATGAAGTATTGCGATGTCATGACCTTGTTGAACGTCACGAAAGCAATTGTCTGGATGAAAATGCTAGAGATGAAATTCTCCTGTGCAAGAGACAATGGAATCAAAACTCCACTCAAAAGCAATTGGGGCAAAAAAGCAAATTTTTCTATATCAATCAAGGCCCAGAAGCTCTGAATATCGGATAAATGGGCTTGAGCAGACTTGTAGTAAAGTGCGATATTATACACGGAAAAGTTATGTCTGTGATCCAACCTTGTCAAATGGTACAAGTATGTGTGATAGAAAAATTCATAGCCGTATACTTGATACATCACCAAGTTCCAAAAACCAAGCGAAGCTAGGGTGACGACGCAGTACTTCAAGTTGAGGCTGTTGACGAGATTTCCCACCCTAAAATGAACATATGGTGCACCTCGTGGTGCCAAATAATACATCACCGACGGAAGGTAGATGATTGGGTAGAGTTTGAAGTGAATGGCTAAGCCTAGCCATACTGCAGACTCAATGTAACGCTCAGTGAGGAGCAAGTCCACACTGAGCATGATGATGAAGGATAAAACACTTTCAGATGATCCACGTGTACTGATAGTAATCACCATTGGATTGAGGAGCCAAATTGCCGAAAGAATCACCGTTTTTGATTGCGATTTGGATGAGCTAAAGCGCTTTAAGTTCCTAGTTATCAACACCCCAGTCAAGAGGTCACAAATCATAAAGATGACTTTACCAAAATGCACAAAGAGCCCACCAAATGAGTTGGGTACAACCATCCACGCCAATAACGGCGTGTACCGGTATGTTTCCCTCCGGTAAGGAGACATGCCGTCATAGACATACTGGGCCGCATCGGAGAACACCAAATAGTCAATGTCGGTGTACTTTACCGGCATATATGTATCCTGGTAAAGTCCAAAGAGAAAGAAGCACGCTCGTAGCGCTATGGCTGCGATAAACACGTGTGTATGTGTGATGTGTTCGAAGGGCATGTAGTTTGTAGTTGGTGAGCGCGGACGGTCACGTCTTGATACGCCACAAGCGAGAGAAATCTTAATAGAAATTCGTCAGTCGATTTTCAGCAGCAGTATATGTTTCTTTGAATTAGGCTGAAGTTTCAAGATCTAGAGGGCGGGTCACGTGCCGCGGGAGTATCTTCTCAACCCGTGAAATCGGTGCACCAAACCAATGTCCGACCCCCAAGCAGCGGTACACGCTGAGTTTGCCTCATTTGACTGGGACAATTTTAGTGAGTTTCAAGATGGTATCAAGGAAATATTAGACAACCACCTAGAAAGTCTAAAGGAAAGCGATCCATCTGTGACTGCCATTCCGCCAGCAGAGAAACAACAGCTCATAGACCAAGCCAAATCTTTCTTCTATTGTACCAAAACAGGAAATATAATCAACCTTGACGATTACTACGCATGGAAAAGAAATAACGGTGATAAAATTACCTTTCTTGGTGACGAGCCAGTTCCAGCCGCTCCGCGTTCAACAAACACTGAGCCAACCGATTCCGTCCAACAAGTTGGCAATGCTGAGCATCAAGAAGTACAAGATACACCATATTCGTCAAACTACCAAGAGCTAGTGAACTTGATTGTCTCGGGAAAACCAGTGCCCGGTATCAAGGAGATTCCAGATACGGTATTGAGTGAGCAGAAATCCGAGTCTCACGTTCAGACGCGGACAAAGCCGTGGGAAAAGGCTTCTTCGACGGTTACAGATATTAGCGAAATGACTAAATGATGGAATGCAAATGTCTAGTATGTCTAAAACTGCTCAAAGACGATGCTGAGCCTGGCAAAGCAAATTTTACTCCGGTGCTGGAGATCTATAGTGAGGATCAGTGAGCAGGGCTGTGAAGAACTCTCATGGTAGCTTCAAAAGCAGCCAATGCAGCAGCGTTAGCAGGGAAAGATCTTAAAATAGAAGGCCCAAAGCCTCGCGTGAATCCAGAAAGCCCGCCACGCTCTCTATATATAAATCTCACCGCATCCATGTAGCGAGGAAATCTCTTTTTTGATTTCACGGGGCTGTCAGTCATGATTACCTGCTTCACAACATCAGCAGGATATGCAAATATCCAGAACACAGTGGCAGAAAGTCCGCCTGCCCAGAAGTTTATGGACGGTCTGGACATGGCAGTGTGATCGGTAAACCAGTTGGTGAAAATCTCGTAGCTTCCCCACCAGAAGATGAAGTTGGTCCGAAATACCATAGTGGGAAAAAGACCAGTATAAATAGCGGTGGGCGAGATTTTCCATAACTTTTTGACCACATCAAGTGGTCCACTATAAAGCTTTGTCTTGCCGTCGTACTGCACCTGGAGCCGGGCCTTGATCTGCTCTATTGGTGCAGCCACAAACGATACGGTCCAGCCACTACCTAAACCTGCAATGACATGGCCCAGCAAAGGAAGTTTCCTTTCATCTGCGAACAAATTATCCTTGACAATTCTTCGGTAGAGATGCAATGAGCCAAGCATCACCGAATCCATAAGTACCCAGCCCACAAGCGGCGGCGTGAAGCCCTTATAAAACCCCCTGACTCCTTCGGTTTTGAATGTCTGCCATACGCAGTCCATTGGTCCTTTAAATCTACCTTCCGACGTCTGAAGGCGCACTTTGACGGTATCGAATGGATGGCCCACGGCGTTTTTGGTGACGCCTGAGAACATCCCGGCAATGAAGCCAAGGTATCCAGGGGGCGGTGTGTTTTTTTCACTCATTGAGGCTGGTTCTATGAATTTTTTGTTTCAGAATTAAATATTTTGGTGGATGGGGAGATTATGACGGGAATGTTAACTGTGGTGTATAGTACGCGTACAATTTTCTGGGGTTAGTCATGGCGCGGGCCGCTTGAAAAATTATGGCCGGTACCGCCCCGGGTGCCTCGAATAGTAAAGTGAGAATGAATGTGAATTATGGAGGCCATGATTTTTATCTACACTTTAAAACTTAAAGTTAATGATTCTGGAACTTGTGATTTTTCATACTAGTGTGTTTCACTTACCACCTTATATCTATTTTTCGGATAATTGATATAATTAGCGCTCTTTTCAGATCCTGCGGTACACTCCTCCAAATTCAACACCCACAAAGGTCGAAAATGTTAGAAACACATGTAGTTGTTCACAGCTAACACTTATTCCTGGACTCTTCGATTCTTTCGTGTCTCCATGATACTGTTCGATATATATGACGTCAGGTGCTTGATTATTGGAATTTCTTAAAATTCGCTCAAGCCAGATCAATTCTCATCACTATTCGTCTCAGTCTTTTAAGTGATGAATCTCATTTTGAGGAGTTGAAGCTGCTTAAATATACCCTTAGCGTAAGAAGTTAGTGATATTATCTGCAGTACGTCACCTCACAACTCAGCTCCACTACCGCACACCCACATTCTCCGTTGCACAACCATGAGCCAATCGCCCATCAAAAAGGAAGCGCCCGCAATCAAAACCGAGGCCACAGTGGCACCTACGAAGGAGGAAAAACCTGCGGCAGCGGCTCCAGAGTGGAACGTTATCTCCTTGAAAGCATGCACCCAGCAGGAGCTTCATGACACCAGGCACCATATCTTGAAGTTTCACACCAAGCAGGATGTGGACATCATGAAAAAGTTCAACCGGCCAGTAAGAATGCACCGCAAAGATCCTCAGAACATTCAGTTCCAGCGGTCCAGACAAGACATGGACCGCCGGAGGCAGGAGAACTTATCGGTCAAGGGCGAAAATGGACAGAATGGCGGTCTCGGCATGAACGGTGAAAATGGGGAAGGTGAAGAAGTTGCCGATATGTCACAGGTGGCTCCAGATGGTGGGGCAAGGCGCCACCGGAAGAATCTTTTCAAGAGAAAGACAAAGCAAGTACATGTGATGGACGAGAAGAAGCGCCAGCTTCGATACGAGGAATACTACCCTTGGGTAATAGAAGACTACACGGGAGATAATGTGTTTGTTGGAAGTTATGAAGCTGGCTCAACGGAATCTACACAGGTTCTTTTTGTCTTCGACAAGAATTGCTTCCGAATGGTGCCTGCAGAAAAGGTGTACAAGTTCACTCCAAGAAACAAATATGCCACCTTGACTCTAGAGGAGGCCGAAGCGCGAATGGAGAAAAATTCTTCTGCGCCAAGATGGCTTATGAAGCATATGGATGATTCGGGCGCCGAGAATGGCGACTTGAGGTTCAAACGTGCTAATGGTGCGGCTGCATCTGGACCACTGATTCCTTCCAATGGCGCCAGCCGAATGCGTACTGTTCAAGGAGGTACCAATGATCGAGACTCTGATCATGATGACTTAGATTTTGATGAGGAATTTGCCGATGATGAGGAGGCTCCTATAATGGATGGTGACGAGGAGGAAAACAAATTGCTGGAGAAAAAGATCAAAAAAGACATGCTTAAGGCCGCTAACTTTGAAGGGCGCCAGGATGATGGCGCTGCATCGGATGATGACTTGGACGACTTATTCGAGGTGGAAAAATCAAGAAAAGTCGACAAAGAAGGAAAGAAATTAAAAAAGGTTTTGAATCGGACCGAGGGCGGTGTGTACGAGAGTGAGGACGAAGCCGTGAATCCATATGTGTCTCAATCGGATCTAGAAAGTGATGACGACTCAGATGATGACGTCACGGTGAAAGCTGAACCTGTAGATGGCGTGGACTCGGGATTTCAAGAACCAAGACCCAGAACCATATTCATCTCGCGCTCGTCCAATGGTACCATCGTCATCTCTGCTCCAAGTCAATTTTTGAAAGAATATCCGCATGGTGAATGGAAGCCACACTCCAAGAAACGATCTCCTCCGGCTGAGCCCGTTTCTCCGGTCAAGAAAATCAAACGTGAAGATTCCATGTCTGTTCTGCCACCACCAGTTGAAAGTGGTGTTGTTGACATCGATGATGCAGGCCCCAACGGTGAGCTCGTGACCACTGCTGAAGTGTTGAACATCGTTCGCAATAACCCGCTCACGACAAAGGAGTTATTGCTCCGCTTGAAGAGCAGAATCAGCACACACAAAGACAACAAAGTTAGAATCATCCGCATCGTTAAGCAAAACCTCAAATTGGCCGATGGAAAATTACAATTAAAGGAATAGGGCTTCGTGATATCGATATACAAACGTAAGAAAAGCACCTATAAAATTTCCACAATCTTATCATCATCTTCGTCTTCTTCTTCTTCTTCTTCTTCTACCTGTTCTTCTTCCTGTTCTTCGCCTGGCTTAGCCTCATCTCTCATCAACAACTGCACAACACGGTCACAGAGAGATGCAACCTCTTCAGAAGATGTGGCCTTGTGAAGTTCACGAATCAATGCATAAACAGACTTTTCTCTCAAATACTCTCTCATTTCCCTGGTGGTATTCAACAACAAGATAGATTCCAAGTGCGTGGACAAGATGGAGTCAATTGGTTCACGAATCTTATCGGCACCCAACAACTGCAATTCTTCAGGCAAATTGAACATGTCGTCGTCATCAATTTCTTCAGGGCCCGCTATTGGCAAAAGCACATATGGCAACAAGTTAATGTTCTCATCGTTCACCAACTTGGAGTGAGACTCTGTATCAAACAAAGAATTCTTGATGGTGGAGGCGACACCCTCACGTCTGATCTTCGAGTCGTACTTTTCAGTAAACACCAAAAGTTTGGAGATGGGAACAACGCCGTCGTATTCTTGCTCAGTGATGAAATAATCTCTTCCAAGCTTAAAACGGGAAATGTCCGCAAAAAAGTACGCCAAGTAGTCGTAGGTGGCGTATTTGTTAAGCGATCTGTCGAAGCCTTTGACAAAGCAGTCCATAAGACAGTCCATAGCATTTGAAGATTTGAAGAATTTAGCCACATCTTCCGAATGGGACAACTGTATGCCAAAGATTTTGGTGATGGAATCGTTTTTGGCTAGATTAGCCAATAAAATGCACATCAAGTCGGCATTGGTGTTGGTTGGTTGAATAATGGCTTTAACTAACACCTTCAAATAGTCAACGTCATCGACTATCAAACGTCTCATTTCCACATCATCACAAAGATTGGCCATGATGGTAACTGCTTGGCTGACGGTGGTTCGGTTATCATTTTCAGAGAGCTTCTTCAAGTCTTTGATGGCCTCGTAGTTGTTGTAGCCAAACACTTTCTGCTGAGGGCCCTGCGAATAACCCACAAGGTTGTCCAAAGCAATCTGCATAACTGCTGGTTGTGGCGAGTGCAAGAACTCCACCAACTCCTCTAATTCGGTAGGCATGTTGCTTCTGAGGAATTACTGTGAGCTTGACATGGGATGAGCATCTGGTGCGCCTCGCTGTATGCACTCCGTTGCGTCATAATGCTTAGAGGGATTACTACAAATAATTTATTGCTGGCGATACAGTCTTGCTGATTTTCAAAAAGCTATCTGCTTCATTTGCTGTTGTATAAAAGTTAGTGTAATCTAAATTCTGGGGCAGGGTCGTTGAGTTTATCCACCATCTGGAAATAATAGTAGTAGAAAGCGATAATGTGCAAGTGACTCTCAAAATGAAGCGACTCGTCAACAGAGTGAATGTTTGACCCTCCTGCAGGAATTGTGGGGATAAAACGGTAAATGTTACGGGTCAAATCCCAGTAAAATCGCGTGTCAGTGTTGCCTGTGCTGAGGTAGGGCGACACGATAAAAGTCTCGTTGTATCCCAATAAGTCCTCATATAAATATCTCACCGAGCCTCCAAAGTTGTTCCAAATTTCATCACCAATGGGTGTCACGGGTGCAGGTTCCAACTCCTCAATCGACAGGTAATTAAAGTGTCCATTCTTAGTGGCCTCCAAGATGACCTTCCCATCTGCATAGAGACCCAAGTCAAAGTCAGCGGCAAAATCCCGGACTTGCCTCAAAATTTTGTTTCTAGTTGTGTCCACTGATTCCTCGATAGCTATGCGATGGTTGATGAGCACAGAGGCATGCTCTGGAAGTGCATTCGACTTCACACCTCCTAAAATGATGTCAACAGCTTGTGAAGTGGTAACTAGAAACTTGTCTGAAAGATTTTGCGACAAGTGTTCCAATACGGCTTCGTTAGCCTTCTTGTTCAAGTGTGCCTCAAGGATATTTTTTCTCAATTTGGGATCCATGGATTTCGAGTGTTCTGCTGCACACTGCAAATGATTCAACACGGGATTTGCATTTGTGATAACGCTATCGTATTCTTCATCTTCGATTTGGCTAATGATCCTAGCCAAGAGTCCAATAGAAGTATGCTTGGGAGGAACTGAAGAATGACCTCCAGGAGTAAAGATTTCAAGGAGTGAGTTCAAATGGCCCTTTTCGCCGGTTGCAGGAATAATGTACTTGTCACCTTCAAATTCAACGAATCCCTCGGTACCCTCGTCGATAAGTTGATAAAAAGAGTCGGAGCCATATTCTGCAGACAAGTGTTTTGAGATTGCCTCAGCACCGGTTCCCTGCGATTCTTCGTCATACCCAAACGCTAAAACAATGGTTCTTTCAGGCTTAAAGGTTTTTTCAGAAAGAAGGAGCTCAATCGTTTCTAGAAGCCCCACCAATAAGTTCTTGCAGTCGGATGCACCACGGCCAAAAAGGTATCCGTCCTTATAGCCTGCATCGAACGGAGGGAAAGTCCATTGGGATAAAGTTTCTTTTTGAATCGGAACCACATCTTGATGCGCTGTCACTAGAATTGGCTTCTTGCTGGGTTCCCGGCCTTTCCAAGTGTATACGAGGCCAAACTTGTTGATCTTTTCCACTTTAAGACTCTTGTGAACTAACGGAAAATTATCGAGAAGGTAATCGTGAAATTTTTCAAATGGCTTCCATCTTGGGTCAAGTTCATAGAGCTCCTTAAGCGACTCCGCACTATTTGGATTTAACATGTCGTCAAATATCTGCGTAGGAACTCTCACGGCATCACTTAACTTCTTCAATGACTGCTCTGCAAAGTCTTTATCGTGAAGAATAAATTCAAGCATATCGGGCTTATACATGTACTTTGTAGGATCAATTTTATCCACAATTGGGCAAAGAGAGTTGCCTGCTTGACGAGAATGCCTGCATCCTCCAGTAAGTAGCCCCGAGTAGAAGTATAAACATACCACGATAATCGTTGGTGCTAGTAACAGCAACTTTCTTCTGCTGTGCAGTGGAATTTTGGAGTTGTGAATTGGAAGTGATTTTTCCATTTCGGGGGAATTTGGGTGGTGGAGCAAGTAATTAATTGTTGGAGCTCAGGATGCTTTTAGGGGTATGGAGAACGCGCAACGATCCATTTAAGTCCGTCAGCGTCATTAGTACGCATTAATTGCAAATAGATACTAATACTACTCGAATTCTAAAACACTCTTATAAAGCTTCACTAATATAAGCAAAAGGATTTACTTGTGTTTAGCAGCAAACCAGGCTAATTGGTCAGCGAATGCCTTTTCCTTAGCGTAATAGACACGAGGGTCCTTGATGTCTCCTCTACAAGCAAAGCCGTGGGAAGTACCACCAAATAAGGTAATGACATAGTCGGCCTTAATCTCGGCTAACTTCTCCTCTGTAGCCCTTCTTAAGTCCTTATCAAAGATAGTGTCAACTTCAGCAGCAGAGATCAAGAGTGGCTTTCTAATTTGTGCAACCTCTTCAATTTCCACGAGCGAAGGGTGGGCAATTGCACCTACGCTACCGTACTTACCATCCGCGAGTTGCTGAATAGTATATTTGGCTCCGAAACAGTACCCTATCAAACCAACAAAGCTGTCTGCACCTACCTCAGCACGCAATGCCTTTAAGTAGTTGTCCACAATAGGGAAGGTGATTTCGTTTGTATGATTGACGAACCATGCTTGTAAGTCGTCGCCCGGATTCATCGGATCGTTTTTTAAGATATCGGGAACCAAAACATTATAGCCGGCCTTGGCGAATTGGTCGGCAATCAACAAGGTGTTGTTGTACTTGTAGCCGTAAATGTCAGTCAAGATTACAACAGTCTTGTCGCTTTTAGAGCCGGAGACATAAGAGTCCAATCCGTAAATTTTTTCGAACTTTCCGACGGGAGTACCCTCATGGAAAGTGGTATCGACGCAGCATTGGCCTAAAGTTTGGGAGCTCATTGGTAGTGGTTATTGTCGAGCTTTCCGGTTTTCTATAAGCAATGATCATGTGACACGGCCACCGAAAACCGCAAACTGAGCACCGCAAACCGAGCACCGAGATCCGAGGTCCGAGATCCGAGCACCGAATTCCGAATTCCGACCTCGCTCCCTATTGTAACTTCGATGACATGAACTCGAACTTGTCATCTTTCAAAGCTCTACAATGAAACCCTTTTATTCTTTAAGCTGAAATCTACATTTGCTGGAAATTTTTGGCGAATTGATTGGAACTGGGGTAGGTGCAATTCGTCTGCTTCACCAACAACTGTGGTTATCTGCAGTCTAAATATTGGCACTCAACATGTCTGCTTTGACAAGAGCATGAATCTTGAGGTTAGTAAACTGTGTAACAAACACTTATAAAATAACGTACGTCTTGAATAGATGCGTGGATGAGCTGTCTCACCTCGAGAGCGACCCACACTTTCATCATGTTGAGCGAATCTTCGTCTCGTAAGAGCTCCCTGCCCTCCTTCAGAACTCCCAATTTTCTGAGCACCGGTAAAGAGCTAATTTGTTAGTATATGAATAATAAAAGGGTTTCCTTTGCATTCAAAAGAATATTGGAAGAGTATTCTCAGTCGGGAACCCCATAGACAACGCGTATACGAACCTTGCAAAGAGATCCAAGTTGGGATCAAGCTGTCTTCCAATTCCCTCTAATAGTAGAATAGCAACAATAACTGTGATAAAGTCACCTTCCATGCGAACATGATGTGATCTGACCATAGAAAGAACCTGGTCCAATAAGTCACCAATACTGATGTTTCCGAGGGTAAATGTTCTCTCTTTCATTCTGTCCACCAATTTTTCAACCTTGAGAGCGAAAATCTCCTTGTTGTTGACGGTTTCCGGGGTACGAGAGCGCTCCACCATCAACTCACCGGCTTTGTAGCCATCAAACTCCGATAAAGCCTTGAACAAATCGATAAAATTAACACGATCTTCATGATTAAGCTCAGTGATCAATCCCACATCCAAAAAGCAGATTTCCGCATGGTAACCACTATCATATAAAGACTCTAATCGTTCACACCAAGCTTTCGAGTCGTCTCCTAGAGCCAACAATTCATCTGTGATTCTGTCCGTTTCAGCCTCATTGCTGGATTTCACTATCTTGTACTCCTTTTCATGTTTATAATGGGCATTTTTGTAGAATCTCACAAGCATGTTTCCTGGGTGGAGATCTGCATGGACGAAATTGTCCAAGATCAACATCTGCAAGAAAGAATCCAAACCTTTGTCACTTATTTCTTTCGAAAGGTTTTTGCCAAAGTTCGCATCCAACGAAAGCATCTTGGACATAGGAATGGCCTTGATATACTCTTCTACCAAAACGTCACGAGTTGAAAAGTTCAAAAATGGTCTGGGAAAGTGGATATCAAGACGGTCTTTAAAGTTGTGACGAAATTTTGCTAAATTCATAGCTTCGATTCTGAGATCGAGCTGCAACCTCATCAAAATACTGAACTGTTCCACTTCATCTGGCAATGACAACCACTCCATTGTAGGAATGACATTTATAAGGTTAGCAAAAAACTTCATGATCCTTAAGTCTCGATTAATTTTGACCTCTACCCGCGGGTGCAAGACTTTCAAGGCAACTTGTTGGCCAGCGGAGATGTGACTTCCTCGAGGTTCGGTAACAACCATGCTTTTCCAGAATGTGCTAGATTGATTTTTTCCTTGATCTAAGGAGAGCTGAACCTCGTCTTCGCCGTCCTGCTTTGCCTTTGAAATGGCCTTCTCTGAGAGCTTCGCGAGATAAACTTGAGCGATAGCTCCAACACCAACCGGCTTTTCATTGAATTCATCGAAAATGTCGTCGAAAGGCATGTCAAAACTCTTGCTCAAGATCTTCTTAGTTTGGTGCAAAGAGTGAGCTTTAGCATTTGAGTGTAACTCAGACAACTCGGCACATAACTGCTTTGGGAAGATGTCGGTTCTAGAAGCAGCCCATTGTCCCAATTTGATGAAAGTTGGACCAGCAACTTCTGTGGTCCACCTCAAATACTTATACCACAATTGAGCTCCACTCTTTGTCTTTGTTTTCTTGTTAGTAGAGCCAATCCAGCAAATAGGAACCAGAACCAACAATGGCAAGAATAGAGCGCTCAATTCAACGAGCCGCAAAATAGTATGACTTGGATCAATAATGTAGTCTGAAATAAAGAATTTGAGATGAAAAAACAAACGCATCGGCCATGCTCCACTGTGCAACTTCTGGTGTCGGTATTCATTGTACAAGTTGAGCTCCTCATCTTGCGAAGCTTTGTATAGACCATTCTCGAAAGTATCTGCCTTCTGCGATGGGTTAAGTTTGTGTATGGTAGTATCAACGGCATAAACGTCATTGGAGTATGGATTGTGTATGGCTAATACGGATAGCACACCCAAAGTTATGCCCATAATCTTAGGATTTTGATAATTGCTCTCACCACTTTGTTGACCCCACTTGAAATTGTGTCCATGACCAGTCTCATAGTGGTTTCTGAATTGACCCCGTGTATCGGAGGCACAGGAATGAGCATTAGAAATATGGAGACAACGGCTTCTGATGGGATTCTTCAAGTGTGAAGCATGAGGGATCAATTGCTTGCTAGCACCAGTCAAAAACCGGAGATTTGGTGCCATTTGCATGGAAAACATGTAGGCACTAGACCTTTTAATGGTGAGTTGTTCAAGACTGTCTGGCTAGGTAAATATAATGAAGTTTCGATGCACTTTGGAGATCACTGTTGAGAAATTGAGGATATTTATGCAATTGGCTTGAATTGATACTTCTTATGTGCTATATAAAAATAGACTGACGCCACTCGAACTATCTCTTTGCTGTGTTTGGTGTAGCAATAATTGCGATAGGAGTTTTATGTGCACTCCGCATTCACCCAGCTCATACTACAAACTGTCTTCTATTGATTATGATATAAATATATAGCTCGATTAATTTCTAGTTTTGAAATTAAACCTTTTTAATTTTGGCAGTGAGCGAGAGTTGATCAACTGGCACTTTCAACGGATTCTTGCAAGTGGTTTCTAAGGAGTGATCCCCAGAGAAACAACGTGCAAGTTCCTTTTGGATTTTTCATACCGCCCCTTCTTCCGACTATGGTGCCATGGGCATTAAACAGGTCGTGATAGACGGCAATTTTCGCCCATTGTAACTGGTTCAAATTGTGCACAATTTCTTGTGCTTTCTCGGAAAGCGGAAGAAGTGATTTGGATTGAAATAATGGATAATCGCTTTCCTTTTTCAGCTCAAGATCTGGCAAAATGTCTCGTAAAGCCAGATCATTTTTTCTATAATTTATCTCATTTGTAGGCTTTTGGAAGAACCGGGCAAGAACTTTGGTGCCCGAGATTTTTATATCGCTCGAGTCATTGTTCACAGATGATGCTGTTTTGGATGAGTTAGTTCCAGAGTCACTTACCAGATCCGAGGGTTGTGCTTCCTCTTCAAAAACTGTTTCGGGTCGACTCGAAAAATTGTGCTTAGCTTGCAACATGTTTTCAAGGGCCGATTTCGTCATATTCGATGTATCGCCCTTGAACATATCGCTGAAGGTTTCCTTCCAACGCTGGGACCGCTTATCACATCCAACTTTGGCATTGGCCAGATCTACTTCACCGCCATAGTACACTGCCTCCCTCGCCTTGGACCAATGCACTCTCAAATCAGCACTCTTTGTCAAACGGACTTTAATGATACTGTACAACGAGACAAACAACGAAAGGCAAATCACAAGGGGAAGGTAGCAAGGAAACAAAAAAAGAGCAGCGAACGCAAACATCGTGTACCTGAGTATTTTGTTAGACGTCAATAGAGAAGGGTCTTCTTGAATATTTCCGCCAAAATCTTCGGTAGGCTCCACTTCCCGAGATGTGGCAAGGTCCACAAATTTAGGCCACACTTTAGAGCCCCCAATACGCGCAGATGGTAAACTGCGCAAGTATTTGATGTGGACTGAGTCGATAGAATCGAAGGGGGAGTATGCAGTGATGAAGCTAGTGTAGAAAGCCACACTTCTGTCATTTTTTATATTGGCCAAGAGAGAACGTTTCTCGAACATCTTAAGGCCTTTCATGAACTTGGTTTCTGGTCTTGACATCTCCACCAAAAGCGACTCGGAATCCCTAAGGAAAAACTGGGGCCCCGTCTTTCCAAAAGCATGCTGGCCTAAGAAGTTTAAAGACCAGTCAAACAATGAATTCCGAAAAAAATTAACACCCACATGAGGAGTAGCAAAAGAAGTATAGAAAATTGGCTGCACTTGTTCGAAGAAGCCCAAGTCATAGAGATCACCTATAACGTGTCGAGCTATCAATCCACCCATAGAGTAACCTAGAACACTGATCTTGGTGACTTTTAAACCCTCCGACTGTTTCAATGTCTCAATCTCATAAAAGAGGTCAGCAACTACATTCTCGGCACATCTTCCGATTCCATCGTAGGTTTTCCAGAACTGGAATGAAGAAGGCCTTAGGAAAACAACTTTTTCCTTCGAAACTTCAGGTAAGCACTTTTGTATGACATCCTGAATCGTGGACATGTGACTTGCATTTCCCCAAAGTCCATGTATAAGAAGAAACAAATGAGCATCTTGCGTCATGTCTGAATCAGATGCTTTCTTCAGCAACTCATAGTCGCCGTGTTTCGTAGACTCACTTTGCGAGTCACATGATTCTTTAAGCGGATCAACAATGGCTTCAAGAGACATGAAGCGAGCTAAATTGACAAAATAAAATGGTTCGGAAAAAAGGGATATGCGTGTGGCCTTATCTGCTTACAGTTGCTTATCAGGCGTGCATCGCGCGGCAATAAATAGACTTTTCGAGCCTAGCCTCGATGTTCAGATTCTGCAGGTTTCCGGGGTTCCCGCGTGTAATAATGAACAATATTTTAAAATCACTGAGCTTTGAGACCAAAATAATGAATCAGGTAAATCTGATTTATCATGGATTCGTGCTTTTCTGAAAAATATGACGTCACAGGCTTGTACACGAACAGCATGGAACGGGAAAAGACTAACCTCCACTGACCTCTCTCAAAGAAAGTAGACTTTACTCTCCAAAGCAATGTAAGACAACTTTTTGTGCTTATAAAATTGCAACCTCAAACAACATTCTAAAGTTTATACCGACACTTTACAATGCTAGGGAGTGTATACAAGGTGCACGGGTGTTATACATTGAAGAAGCGCAGCTCAGTTCTTCTGGAACGCAAAATGGCCCTCTTTGGAAGCACCACTAGCACCGCCAGCCCCGTGATCAACAATCAATCTCAGAAAATCAAGACTGACTTGGAACAGCAGATTGCTCAAGAACTCGCTGTGGCTAACGCTACTGAGCTCGTTAATAAGATCACTGAAAATTGCTTCGACAAGTGTATTGACCACCCTCAAGACTCCATCACGACTCCACAGAATGCTTGTGTCAACATGTGCCTAGAGAGGTACATGAGATCGTGGAACGTGGTATCTAAGCACTACGTTGCTCGTATTCAGAAGGAAAAGGCCACTTGATTCGATATTCAGTGTATATAGGCCCTCACTTTAAATGTATATAGAGTCAATGACATGATAGAATATATAATCTGCATTGGTGCATTCTGTACGTTTGGCTATTCGTTTTAGCTGTGAGCTTAATTTCCGTAAAATAAGGTACACTCTACTGACTACAAATTGGTATGTATGAATTGTTCTCCCACACTTATGTAAGCGTCTCAGACATCGGTCGTCTTGCCAACACACTAAAAACACTTTTTTTCAACCAAATAGAAAAAATCAGGCATCTTATACACTATGTTCTTATTTCGACCCTGTGTTAACTCTTAAACTTTCGACGACATTGGTTTTCCTGCACACATGCCGCCTCTAGTGGCGAGCTCGCCCTCACCACCACAACCACATCTACAACTTTAACCACCAAAACACCTGCCACATCCCGCTCCTACATCATGAGTACTGTTGCGTCCGACTATAGTTCCGAGGCATCGTCGGTTCCCATTGAACACAGATTTAATCCATATTCAGATAATGGAGGTACCGTTTTGGGTATTGCAGGCGAGGACTTTGCCGTTTTGGCTGGAGATACTCGTATCGTGTCTGGATACAGCATCAATTCTAGATACGAACCCAAGATCTTTGATGTGGGTGACAATATTGTCATGACAGCCAATGGGTTTTCTGCGGACGGATCAGCATTGATCGACCGGTTCAAAACTGCTTTCAAGTGGTACAAATTCGATAACAATGACAAGAAACTTACAATCAGATCGGCAGCAAGATACATACAGCATCTTTTATATGGTAAAAGGTTCTTTCCTTTCTATGTAAGCACGCTTATCGCTGGTTTGGACGAGGAGGGCAAAGGAGCAGTGTACTCCTACGACCCTGTGGGGTCTTACGAGAGAGAACAATGCAGAGCTGGAGGTGCAGCCGCCAGTTTGATTATGCCTTTCCTTGACAACCAAGTTAATTTCAAGAATCAGTACGAACCGGGTTCTGAAGGAAAGACCAAGAAGCCTTTGAGATACTTGAGTTTGGATGAGGTGTTGCAATTAGTTAGGGATGCCTTCACTTCGGCCACCGAAAGACATATACAGGTTGGTGACGGTTTGGAGGTGTTCATTGTCACCAAAGAGGGTGTGAGGAAGGTCTACTACCCATTGAAAAGAGATTAGAGGAATAAATCGTCATACGGGCATGAATTCGTAATTTTTGGTAACACTTTGCTATATATCACGAAAAAAGCACTCGAATTCTCGTGCACCCAATAGCACTTTCTATACAGGCAACTCAAACGATTTGCCTTTCATAACCTTCGTGTAGTAGATGTAAAAGAAGTCCGAGTAGATCACAGTTTGCAAGATTCCAGCAAGCACGGCCACATAGTCGAACTTCCCCTCAGCGAAGTAGCGGTAAAGCCAATTTGGAATATACAAAAAGCGGTAAATTCCCAATGCAAAGATATAGTGAGTGGTGATGTTTTCGGCAGAGCCATCCTTTTGCAACATGAACAACTGAGGAATAATGGCTAACGCCTCCAACCAAATGGAAAACGACCAGGTCACTTCTCTAAAGCTGTAAGCATGTGTAAGCACCAAAGATAACACTGCAGACGCTCCAGCCAAGTAAATAATTGGGAATTGGTCCGTGTCCATTCTGGTTGTTTTGGGGTATTTCTTGACCATCAAGTACACGGTATATGCCGAAGTGGCAATAAAGAAGACCTTCATGAATGAGTTGTAAAATGAGTAGAATTTATAAAATAAATCCACGTAACGGAGACAGAACACAATAACGTATAGAATCTGAGTCTTTAAAGACAAGCCGTCCGTAGATCTATTTTTCTGGATGGCGTATAACAATAAACCACAACTGACCATGTGAGAGAGATCACCAAGGAAGCTGAAAATATTCATGTTGATGATATATTATGCTGCTTTTGGGAAGAACGGAGTGACGAATTGATCAAAGTATGGACTGCTGAAAATTGGTGTTGATACCTGTCAATATACAATACGAGGCGTGCACAGAGTGTGCGCGAAAAGTGGCTGCGGGATTGCGCTGGCTACTGGCAAGACAAGAACAACTTACTCAAGATTATGAATTGGAGGATGAAATCTTAAGTATGATGAATATCCAAGAATTTGAAAATGGGAATGTCTCATTGACTTTGAGATTGAAGTCATTAAAAAGAAAGTGAAATAGGAAGAACCAGAGAGTAGGCATTGTATTATCTAGTCGATGTAAGTTGATTATTAAAGTATAGTTTTCTTGAAGGATCTAGCCCAAAACCACTGCCGCTAGAAGGCTTTGGAAATCTTCATCCAAATCCGAATCATTGTCATAGTCTATAAAGCGGCTATTCACGGAATTGAATCCGCCCTTCCACTGCTTGTGGCCTTCGTACTTCAAGGAGTCTGAATACAGGTACAATTGATCTAAGCTGTCGAACAGGTCAAATTCATCAGTATTCTGGATTACCTGTAGAATATGGTTATACCCGAGATCATTGTTGGACATCTGATTGGTGGATAACGTGTTGTATATGGTGATAGAGTCGTCATGAAAGTATATCAAGGAAGGAAAGTTGCTCACGTGGTATTTTGCCATAAGAGAGGAGTCTTGGTCCTCAATGAGCTTTATGGCAAATTGTATTTCTGGTAATGCCTCGGCCAATTGCTGATAGAAATGACCGGGGTAGTAATGCTTGCTCCATTCATACAAGTGCTCATTAACAAAAACGAGAACAGTTTTGGCTGGCTTAGCTAATAAAGCATCGAGATCCGCCACTCCAAATACACGGCGAGTTTTGAGTTGGACCTGAGAGTAGTTTGGTGTCAAGTGAGACAAGTCCTCAATAAATGACTCAACGTTAGCCACTGTCCTATGCTGCGAGAACGTCGTGACCTCCTTTTTTGTGCTATCGTAAAACTTTAAGGTGGGAAAAGATGAAACTTCAAATTGCTGAACGAGGTCTTTGCTTAACCTGCCATCAACCTTGACAATTTGAAATGACTGATAGTTGTCATATAATTCTGCGATGAACTCAATATCCGGATCGAACGCTCGGCAATACTGGCAGTCTTGAGCATGGAAGTAGATAAGTGATAGTGGTTTGGCAAGGATCTCAGCACTGGAGCTGACTGTTAGGATTTTCAGCCAGCATATGTGGGCCCAGAATAAGATGGCGAATCTGAGCATAGATGGAATAGATAATTTTGCGCGGGATAAATTCATGGGCTGTCACGTGCACGACATCGGAATGGCCTATGACCAAAATCGGTTCAGTATTGTTTGTTAAGATTTTTCACTTTTCCATGAGTAGTTCTTGATTATATCAAACATTGATCCAATTCATGATTAGTGTGAGTAGCAGTTGCTTTATATTTAACACATTTTCGTCGAAAGTCAGAAATGGTGAAAAGTGTACACGCTGGAAAGCCTTTAAAATTTTGTGTTTCTGAAACAATTGAGAAAATGATGAACTCTGAATCAGGGAAAAACGTTTTCTAGTTTTTTAGAACTGACACGGTGTCTATTCGTTAAAGCTTTCATAACCGGATTATCTGCAGATTAGCGCATTCGGCGCACGCTTGCGTCTTCTCCAGCACTGCCTGATTTGGCCAAGCCAGGCCCAGACAAAAAATCATGAACAAAGCTTGAGCAAATATTGATTCAAATTAAGGTGAGTATAATTGAAATTGATTCCGAGAAAATATAAACCTATGAAACCACAATCGCCGTTCAATGAACTCAATCGATTAAAAATACAGAACAATATACACCACATCAGCTGGCAGACCTACCTGCTTCGCCTAATGTGAAAGGCTAATTTCAATAATTCCAAATGAATTTGACATCAGCGTTAATGCATGCAAGACCCAATTAGGAAACCGACTGATCTAAAAGTGGAGGCCAGCTGAAGAGCTCTCTGCAGGAAAAGCTGGTAGTGACGGCCAAATCGAGAATGCGAAAAGCCCGAATCTTCAGTGCGCGTCAGCACACAGCAGCTTGCGCTGGGCATTTTTTCGCACCGCACCTAATTTGGTCGCTACAACCAGCGCGCTCACCGAAAGTGGGTGCAAATTCAGCCCTCAGCCTCCAGACTTCTAAATTATAAATACTGGGGTAAGGGCCATCTAACCGTTTCTTTTATCATAAACATTCCAGTCAAATACTTTAATAATGAAATCTTTCACTGCTTCTTCTTTGCTCTTGGCCGCTGCCAGCGTTACCTCGGCCCTCTCATCGGCTTCTGACTTGTCTACCATCTCCCGCACAAGCATCCACACATCTTGCCCCAGCGCCGCCTCAACTAAGTCATATGGCTACTATGGCAATTCTACCATTGCTTACAGCACGGAAAGCGATAGTATTCAATACGAGACAGAACTTTACACCAAAGACTCTACTGTCACCTTAGTTTCTACTAGCTGCTCTGCAGACAACTGTCAAGTGACTACTGTTATTGAATCACTCACCACAGTTGTGGCTACAGTTGACGGAATTTTAACCACTTATGTTACGGGTATTCCAATCACGCCTACCACCACAGCTTCTGTTAAGCCTGTCACCACAGCTTCTGCTAAGCCAGGTAAAGATGTCACTACTGCTGGTAAAGATGTCACTACTGCTGGTAAAGATGTCACTACTGCTGGTAAAGATGTCACTACTGCTGGTAAAGATGTCACTACGGCTGGTAAAGATGTAACTACTGCTGGTGAAGATGTCACTGTGACTGCTCCATCTACCACTGTGATTACTATTACCAGCTGCCACAACGACATCTGCAAAAAAACTGCTGTCACTACTGGAGCTACTGTTGTCACCACTGAAGTTAACGGGGTTAAGACTGTCTATACTACATACTGCCCATTGTCTGGCGAGGCCACTGCTACTAGCGAAGCCACTCCAACTAGCAAGTCACCAGAAAAGACCAACATTGTTACTTCTGAATCTTCCTCTGCTCCTGTCACCGTGACCAAGCCTTCTACCACCGTCATCACCATTACTACTTGTGAGGATAACAAGTGCCACGAGGTTCCAGTTACAACCGGTGTTAGCGCATATACCACCACAGTTAATGGAGTGGTCACTGCATATACTACATACTGCCCATTAAGCAGTGAGACAACCACTGTTCCAGCAACTCCTGTTACTCCTGGTTCTGAGTCTACTGTTACTCCAATTACAAAGTCCACTGTTGTCCCAGTCTCTAAACCTATCAATACCCCATCTTCTGAGTCCACTGTTAATGTGATCACCAACAACATCGTTACCCAGTCCCAGACTGTGGCTTCTACATCTTCTCAAGCCACCTCTGCTGTTGTCAGTCTTTACGAGGGTGCTGCCCATCGTGCTGTTCCTGCTATTCTTGCATTGCCTGTTTTGTACTTGCTTCTTTAAACAGGCGGTGCACCCGAACAAAAATATGTACATTACAAAAAAAACTAATTTGATTGAGTAATACTGAGTATCTGTAATGTCGATCATGAGTATTCTGTGGCTCTTCTGTAGTGAAAATGGTATTCGATGGTCCATAAGATTAAGGACTAAGCTGCTTGCAATTCATTTTGAAAGTAATCGATTAACAATTTCAATGATTTGAAAAGGTTGACTCTCAGAAAGACGAATACTTCTCTGTGTAATACCTATTGATGAGTATGAAGAGGGAAGTGAGGTAAGTACATTAGCAAGCCAGTAGAAATTTTTTTGAAAAGTTTGTTGACTTGAAATATCGAAATTCACTTCGGTGCTGGTGTACGGAGGCAGTAAGTGCGTACTTGAATTTTTGGAATTACTCACCACAACACCACGCCATGCACGCCTACGATGTGTTCATCGATCCAACGGTGGTAACAGACTGCTTATCGTGCCACTTCATGAATTCTGAATCGCAGTGTTTGGTGGTGGCAAAAGCCACGATCCTCGAAATTTATGAGGTCATTCGCTTGACGCAGGATGCTCCAGAAGGCACGCATCATAAGTTGAAACTCGTCACATCCTATAAGCTTCAAGGCCAGATCACAGACTTGAAAGCAATTAAAACGGTGGAAAATCCTGACTTGGACTACCTTCTCGTCTCTACCAAAACAGCCAAGATCTCGTGTATCAAATGGGATGCTTATAGGCACTCGATCGCTTTGGTATCTTTGCATTACTATGAGCATGCATTGCAGAACTTTTCTTATGAAAAAATTTACGAATCGGTCATGACCGTTGGAGAGTCATTGGAACCGCTTGTGTGTTTGCGCAGGAACAATCTTCTCGTTTTCCTTCCCTTCACCAAGCTTGACGATGACGACGACGATGATGACGACGACATGAAAGTCGATTCAACTAATCAGGCTGAGCAGTCACACGAGAGAAGTGGCTTTGAAAATGGGAATTCAGATTCACACAACGCTGCCACTAAGCGAGAACACTTGACTCTTTTTAAGCCCAGTTTTATTGTGGATGTTGCTACGCTTGATAGCTCCATTGGTGATATTGTGGACTTACAATTCCTTCATGGCTACCGAGAACCTACTGTGGCGATCTTATCCCAGAAAACTGAAACATGGGCTGGTTTGTTGCCTCGCAAAAAGGATAATATAATATTCACCGTGTGGTCGCTAGATGTGTCTTCTTCGTCAGCAACAACGATCTTGAAAATTGAAGATTTACCCTTTGATATTGATCGCATAGTACCACTCCCGGCTCCGGTGAACGGCTCTCTTTTGATCGGATGCAACGAGCTAATCCACGTGGACTCAGGTGGTATTAATCGGAGGGTTGCGCTCAATCTGTATGTGGAGGATATTACGAGCTCTATCAAATTATTTGCTGATCAAAGTGAAAAAGAACTCAAATTGGAGGGCTGCTCCATCCTGGCTCTTCCCAATGATAACAGAGTTTTGATGGTTTTGAGGACTGGAGCCATGTACTTCATCACATTCACCATCGATGGTAAGTCCGTTAAAAAAATTAGTGTCGACGAATTCGATGCTTCATCACATCTTGGCATAGAGATTGAAAATCCCGGAGACATCATACCTGTGGAAAAGAATCTCCTCTTCTTTGCTGGCAAGAGCTGCAACTCTGTTTTGGCGGAAATTAAGTACGCTAATAATGGGAAAACATATTCGAATGAGCAAGTGGCTGTTAAAGAAGTAAAAACAGATGGCAACGACGATGATGAGAATTTGTATGATGAAGAAGAGAAGGTCCAAGAAAACACCACGCAATCAGGTGCAATTACTTTGGTGAAACAAGATGAACTAATAAACAATGGACCTATTTCGTCATTTGCGCTTGGAAAATATTCGCCTGAAAAGTTCATTGCCAATTTGCAAAATCCTTCTCACAATGAGGTGTCTATCTTTGCTGCAGGTGGTGTTGGTAAATCGGCACATTTCAACATTTTGACTCCAACCGTGCAACCCACAATCAAATCCTCGCTTAGGTTTTCCCAAATTAATCGATTGTGGATCACAAATAATAGATATCTCATCACGTCTGATGACCCAAATCTGAAGTCCGAAATTTTTGATATCACCCAATCATACGCAAGATTGCCTGCAAAGCATTTTGTACATCACGAAAAAACCATTTCAATGCATGAGATGAAAGGAGCAAAGTTTACTATTCAAATCACTCCTAAACAGATTATTTTGTTCGACGATAAGTTTGAAAAAGTGGTCACTTTGGAAAAAGAATTAGCCGAATTCGGAGATGCCTACATCATCAACAGTGTGTTTAATGACGATATTTTGATGATTTTTTTCAGCACTGGTGAAGTGGTTGTTTACAGTATTAATACCTATAGCAAGGTGTTCACAAAAATTGCATTGCCAAAGCTTCTTTCCGATACCATCATCACTGCAGGGTACATTACAAATTCTCGAATTTTAAATGTGGTACTGAAAGATATAACGGTTCTTACAGAACGAGGATCGAAACGGAAGAGAGATTCTGATGTTCCTAAACCCCAGGCTGAAGTAGGAAACCAAAAACTGAAGACATTTGTTCTCGTTACTGGTGACAACAGAATTGTAGTGTTCAGTCGGTTCCATAACGAAAAGTGCTTTCAGTTGAACTCTACAAACAAGTTCACCGACATCCTTTCGCTTGGATTCTTCGACATCAATGGAGATGATCCGGATCCATTTATTAAACAAGTCATTTTAAACGACTTAGGTGATGAGTACAGCAAGGAGGAATATCTTACAATTTTGACCATCGGAGGAGAAATCTACATTTACAAAATGTTCTTCGATGGCGAAAATTTCAAGTTCATCAAACAACAATATCTTCCAATCACAGGTGCCCCTCATAACGCTTATCCACAGGGTACTTCATTGGAAAGAAGAATGATTTACTTCCCTAATGTGAGTGATTTGACGTGTATAATGGTCACAGGAGTGGTACCTTATTTCATCACTGCATCCAGGCGCAGTCAGGTGAAGGTTTTCAAATTCTCCAAGATCCCCATCATTTCCTTTGTTCCCTATTCGGACGGCAAAATGAAAAACGGGCTTATTTACCTTGACACTCAGAAAAACGCTCGTATCATCGAGCTCCCTCTGAATTTTTCTTACGAGAGCAACTGGCCCATTAGAAGAATTCACGTTGGCGAAACAATCAAGTCGATAGCATTCCACGAATCGTCTCACACTTGCATTCTCTCTACATTCCATGAGATCAAATACGATTCGCTTGACGAAGAAGGCAACCTACTTGTTGGAACCAAACCAAACAAAATGCAGAGTATACTGTACAAAGGTCAATTACAATTGTTCTCGACAATTAGTTGGTCTGCCATTGACAAAGTCGAATTGCAAGACAACGAAGTTGGATTGCAAGTGAAAACGGTGGTTCTAGATGTTGGAAGCTCTAACAAGCGCTTCAAAAACAAAAAAGAATTTGTTCTCCTTGGTACAGGACATTTCAAAGTTGAAGACTTACCAAGTTACGGCTCATACAGGATCTTGGAGGTGATTGATATCATTCCAGAGCCTGGAAGGCCAGAAACCAATCACAAGTTCAAAGAATTCGCTTATGAGGAAACCAAGGGTGCAGTGACTAGTGTTTGTGACGTGAGTGGCAGATTCTTAGTTGCACAAGGACAGAAAGTCATTGTGAGAGATATCAAGGATAATTCTGCCCAGCCTGTTGCCTTCTTTGACTTGTCAGTATATGTTTCCGAAGCCAAGAGTTTTGGAAATTTGGTTTTATTCGGAGACACACTCAAAAGTATCATGCTTGTTGGGTTCGATGCAGAGCCGTTCCGGATAATTCCTTTAGGAAAAGATCTCAATGGATTCGACGTTTCGTGTGCTGATTTCATTTTCAAAGACGAGGAGATCTATATGGTTGTTGCTGACGACGACAAAATTATTCGTATTCTTCAGTATAACCCTGAAGATCCGTTGTCTAACAACGGAAGCAAACTCTTGCACAAATCGTCTTTTGCTACCAACTACTCAGCTACATGCATGAAATCGATCCCAAAACATGAGCAGTTGGTGTCTTGGACTGACCCAGCTTTAACACCATTCCAAACAATTGCTTCCACCACAGAAGGCGCCATTTATGTTGTGTTTCCAGTCAATGAAGCTACTTACAGAAGAATGTACATTTTGCAACAACAAATCTCTGATAAGGAATATCATCATTGTGGCATGAATCCCAAGCTCAATAGAGCAGCCGGAGTTGAAGATCATGGTGAAGAAAAACACCGGCCCGTGCTTGACTGTGAACTTATTAGACGGTTTGCCAAGTTGAACCAGGATAGAATGGAAGCCGTTGCCCAAAAACTCTCATTTAAAAACGGAGCTGTTGATGCATGGAAGGACTTGATTGAGTTGGAAAACGTCTTGAACAATTTATAGGAGTATGAATATATCAAACCCCAGTGAAATTTGGAAAATTAGCCACTAAAACTAAGACATTTATGATGTCTTTACCATGGTGTCCTGCAGGGATCGCGTCTCGCTTCTATCAGCGCGATCATATGGAAGCTTAGAAGAATAACTAGATGATGAAAAGACGGGCGCCAAAAAAGACCGTTTCCTTTTCGGAAAATACCCGCAAGGCTGGTGATGAGAAGCAACTGATTCAGCTTGTTTTTCCTCAAGAGAAGAAGTCGGTGCTCTTGATTCCATTCCACCTTCCTCTTATACTATATGGGATGTTCCACTATGGGCTTTCGGAAAACCCGCTCAGAACCATGATTACGGGCTTCGTTAACCTCTTGCTTGTCCAAATAGTGTATGGTGTTCTCATTGCCAGACATATCAGTGGCAAAAAGGGCAAACAAGGCAATGGATTTATTCTCGTTGCTTCGTCCACGATAATGTCCCTATTGCTCATCAATGTTGTTTTCATGATTTTCATTCTTTTTGGGGCGCCATTATACGGCTTCTTAAAAGAGACATATCTTTTGTCGTGCCATATTTCAGTGATTCTTCTTCAGCCCTTGCTCATTTTGTTTGAGCTTGATTTCGAGAGGTTTAAATTACTTTTCAAATCAGAGCGGATATACCGCCGGATCTTCACCAACCAAACTCTAAGCGCCTGTTTTCTTACTATCATTGGCTGTTGGTTTGGTGTTATGCCCATTCCATTAGACTGGGATAGACCATGGCAATCCTGGCCAATAACCATTTTAACCGGTGGCTACACTGGAGCATTCGTGGGATCCATTATTGGCCTTATAAATTAAAGCGATACCCAGTTGGGCTCATGAAAATAAGAACATGGTTCTTGAGAGATCGGATCCTGTATTGAACAGGTAACTTCGGCTTTAAAGAGTTCAGAGCCGGTTTAAATAGCAAAAGACACTCTATAGTCATGACTCTTAGTATTATGGGCATCGGCAATCGACATCAATATTCTAGTCTACAGCTAATTCAAAAAGATTTACATCAATGAAACTTAAATCAATTGCACGAAACTTAATCGACATCTTAACTAGAGTAGACCAAGTATCCTGCTGCTAAGCTATTAAGTTGCAGCATGTAGATTTTCGCGCTCTACGCGTCATAAACACATTCATCACACACTCTCAAATTTGGGTCTCGATGACAGGGTTTCCTCAAATCCCCGAGATCAGGGGTGATACAGATGATGACGCATCCATACATCTCTTTAGCCGCGTTGGTCCTTCGAAACCGCTAGCAAGACAGAAATACGATCATCAGATCATGGATATCTTGCGTGGTGAGTCCAGCGACAATAACTACGGCGATTTTGACGCCGAAACACTCAACGCCAATTTCGATAAATTTGCAAAACACTTGGACAAAAACTCAGATTCAGATACTCAAGTTGAAGACCAAAGGAGGATTCCGTTTACGCCAAGGAAACGGGTGAGACAAAAAAAGCTGGATACTAAAGAAACTTCTCATAACTATATTAAAGTGACCATCCTTCCTGTTATACTTACAGTTTTGGGGTTTCTAGCCGGTTTGCTTTATATTTCTCGATCCTTCTCTTTCAAGCCCTCTACGAGCTTGCCACTTGCCATACCCGATGTGGATAGTCTACATGAGCGCATCAACGACCTCGATCAGTCCATTAAGACAATCAGTCAGTGGTCTCTGAGTGTGGATGCCCAGCTAGATCATATTGAGAGAAAACAAGAGACTATCATTGATCACATCAAAAACGAAATAGATGGCTTGGATGGTCAACTCACCGATTTGGCCACTAAGGTACTTTCGGGCCAATCCAACTATGAAAGACTAAGACTTGAAATTGAGGAGTGTAAGGAAAATCTCCGAACAATTGAAAACTTCAGTGGTGACCCCGAGATACTACAGCAGCGTATAAGTGAGATTTCCAGCCAGCTCACGAAGTTGTCCAATATTAATGACAATTTGACCAGGTCTAAGAACGAGATAATTGCGAAATTCGTGGAGGTTCTTCCTCAGCATGTTCCCATTTACATGAAAAATGGCCAGATTCACTATCTCCCCGAATTTCAGAAATTCTTGTTTCAGTTTGTTGAAAAATTCGACAAAACAAACCCAAACCACGTGAGCTGGGACAATTTTATCGCTGATAATGAGAAACAGCTATCGCAATATTTCCAAACCTCAATCGATCGATTTGCCGGCAAAATTGATTTATTACCAAAAAAGGAATTCGAAGCAATTCTCAACTCAAAGCTTTCGCTCCAAGAATCGGCCATAAAGCTGGCTCTTAATGGACTCGTTGAAAAGTTGGACCTCTCTCAAAATGTGACTCATTTCGATATCTCTCGGTCCAGTAATAAAATAGTGTTGGAGGGACTTATTGATGTCATAAGCAAAGGATCTTTGAAAGTGAACTACGCTGATTACAAACTTGGGTCTAGAATATTGGGGTTTTTGACCAGTACTGGCAGATCATCAGACGGACCATCTTTTGCCCGAAAGCTTTTCTTGGGATGGTATGACTATTTTGCTTCCAGCAGCATTTCAGCTTCGAATCTGCGGTTTAATGCTAACACTATTTTGGTTGACGGCGGCACGTATTGGCAGTGTGCGTCCTCTCACTGCTCCGTGGGAATCAAATTATCCACGCCTATCATCCTCACGGACATTATCCTTCGTAACCCATCGATGGAACGGCCTCCTACATTGAATTTGCCGACGACAATTTCGATTTTTGTCAAGCCGAAAAGGAAGCAGCAAGTGCACTTAATCAAGGAATACTCTAAAAACTTAGACTTCCAGGAGAAGTCTCTTAATAACAAGTATGCCACTAAATTCATCAAAATCCAGGAGGTCCATTTGGTGAATCCTTCGTCTATTGAGCACATCAAATTGCCGGTTAGTTTGATCAACATGGAAATTTTGGTTCGGGACCTTTACATTGAGATCAAGCTGCATGAAGGAAGCACGGGACTTTTCAATTTAAAGGCCTATGGATTGACAGAATTCAACTCCCTTAGGTTAAACGAACAGTTTAACTCTGTGCTCGACATCTTGGGCCAGGAAGAGGAGCTCAATAAGAACTTGATCTACTTTGATGAAGATGAGTCCTATTAAACATCCCATCATCTCTATTAATGCTTTCAAGTTCTTTTGCTATATAACATCTATTTAACGGAATTACTCGTCATCCTCGTCGTCATCACCACCCTCAAGGAACTTACCCTTGACATCTTTCCACAACTTACCTTTGTTGTGGTTCTCATACCATTTAGTGACAGCAACATCGAAGTATGCTTGGAAAGCAAAAGCACCGGCGAAAATGGTGGTGACGTAAACCGAGTTTCTTTGAAAAAGAGCAGACAACTGGAAGTTAGTATTGTTATACGTTGCCACAACTCGTACAAGTCATCTCATGTCAGCGCATGTGGCCATATCCTAAATTGTAACACAATAACATGAGCGAGGCAAATCATTGGTGGTGATCTAGTGATCTAGAATCAGGATCGAATTTGTGGAACCGGCAAAGGATAGTGGATAATAAAATGTAAATGATTGATGTCGAAAACGGGATTTCTTTCTGATTATATATGAGGATAATTGCTTTGGGTAGACGACATTCTGATCAGATGGAACGCAGAATTCCGATTATGGACTTATGACGAGCTTTCAGTAGGATAATTGTACTTGAACATACCATTTGTAGATAGTAGGAAGTTGTTGAGAAGCGAGTTTTCAATGTGAGTGTATTGTGTAATGCGAAAATTTGATTGGATGCAATAGGTGCGGGGAGTGCACACAACCGTGCTTTAGTATAATGCTACTGCTTCAGTGAGAAGTGAAGCCATCTAGTCGGGGCAGCTATGGCTAAGAAGAAGAAGTCAATATAGTGCCGAGCAATTCTTAACATTGAAAAGTCAATTGAAATCGTATGTTTCACGTCGTGCCCTCTACAGCGTTCAAATAGGTGTTTTATTAGACATCTTCCGATAGTCGGTGACACGTTCAATTAGATTTTGGAATCCTCCACTCCTTGAGTCACCGTTTCGATGGCGGCGGCTCCAGTTGGTTCAGGTGTCTTATCCTTGCCGGCGCCTGGATAATGAGTACCCTTGTTCTTGACTTTCTTGACCTTCTTCTCCTTTGGTGCCTCCACAGGGTAACCATTTGCGCAGGCCTGCTTAAACTCTTCATCAGCTTCAAAAGCTTCTCTGATAGGGGCCAACAACTCATTGATTCTGTCTGCAACACCAGCCTTTAAATCGACTGGAGACAACTTTTCAGCAGCGAAATCGCTCTTCAAGTCGGCCAAGCTGGAGTAGTGAATTGGCCCACCGTATTTCTCTGGTCTGTCAACACCAAAACTGAAAGTTCCATTAGCTCCAGACTTCAATTCCTGAATTGGCTGCACAATGTTTTCGAGGAATGCAAGAAGGCCGTTGTCTTCGACATTTCCTGGAGCACAGAATGCAGATGCGATCTTCTTTTTAACCACCTTTGGCTCTTCAGTCACATCGATCTTGGAGTTTGGGTCGGATGCACTCATCTTTCCACCTTGTCCTAATCCTGGAACCATAGGGTTCATCAAGTGAGCTCTCTTCTTGTACCCAATACCTGGCAAGTTCTCTTCGGCCAAAACAAAGATTTTTCTCTGGTCCACACCTCCAAACTGAGTGTCAACCTTCAAGTACTCTTCGTCCAAGGCCTGCATAAGAGGGTAAATCAAACCAGAAAGTAATGGGTTAGCCACCTGTTTAACCACATCAGCACCTGCTCTCTTGGCATCGTTCTGAGAAACTTTATTGGATAATTTGAAAAGATCCATGGTATATTCTCCGGTAAGTTGATAGTCGGAACCTGTGACAAAGATCAACTTCTCGATAGGAACATTGATGGAGGTCAAGATGGCTTTAACGACTTTCTCGTAGTACTTTCCACGGTATTTGACCATTTCCAAAGGTGCCTTCATGTTATCCAAGTAAGCGTGCAAGTCTGCAATTAAAATTTTGACCTCACATCCTGCCTTCAAAAAGTGGGCCAACTTGATCATTGGCACGAAGTACCCACAGTGAGGCTTTCCCGTAGGAGCGGTTCCCCAGTAGATTCTCAATGGTCTTTCATCTTTCTCCAAAATCTCCTTTATAATTTGGGGATTCAAAACTTCTTGAAGGCCCTTCGTAATAAGATCGTATTTCTCCTGAGTGTTCATGTTGATGTGGTCGATACTGGCGGATCCGAGAATACTAGTAGGTTTTTTTCTGCTCTGGCATACACTTTCAAGAAACCCGTACACCTCGGCATTCGCTGCAGTTCGATCTTGCATAAAATTTTGAGGTTGACATCTTGTTAAGCCACTCTCTAATCGGGACTTTTAAAATCGTTTGTATTTGTAGTGGTATCTAAATAGGTATCGATGGCATGAGAGATCACGTGCGCTCCACCCAAGTACGTCAGTGCCGCAATGAAGTGCGCGTTACGTTTCTTCTCTTGAATCACATTTTCTAGTCATGGATCTTCGATCATACTTGAGGGAATTACCCAAGTCCATGAATTTTGAGGACCAGGCAAGTCTTGAAATAGTCGTCAACAAGGCATTTTACTACTCGCTTTCTGGACATGGCAAATATCTAGATCGTCTCTTTCGTTTGGAAGACACTGAGGATATATATCCGTGGGATGAACAATTTTACGATGATGAGCCGTTTTATGAACAAGTTCATCAAGACAGATTCGAACATCCCACAAACGAAGCTTGTGGTCGTATTCTAGAACTGGGCGAGATCGTCTACAGATGTGATGATTGTGGATACGATCCAACCTGTGTCATTTGCGAGAAGTGCTTCGAGCACTCCGATCATATTGACCATAAGGTTATTCAGTACAAGTCGGGCGGAAATGAAGGTATGTGTGATTGTGGAGATGAGTCTGCATTTGTTAAAAAACTCAATTGCAGGAGCAATGAGAGTTCTTCTTCCTATGAGTTACCCCCTGATTTTCAGAAGGCGATTCGTCAAACTATAGAGATCGCTTTGGACTACATCTTAGATGTTACCAACTTTTCGGTTGCTCAGCTTCCATTCATTCATTCTCATATCAATGCCCCTGGGTGTGCTTTGACGTCGGAGGTGTTATCAGATGCAGGATCTCTCCCGTCTTCAAAATATGGTGGAATAGATCTCAATTCTTCCCGGGAGTGGTATATCATTCTCTGGAATGATGAGAAACATGTTTACCCGGAGGCTGAAGCTGGAATTCGTGCCGCCACGAATCTTACTGCTTCACACGCTAAAACAATTGCATCTAGTATTAATGCTCAGGGGAGACACCAAATCAAAGAAGGAACTTCCCCGCGACAGTTGTTGAAAAGCCAAAAACTAGCAGAAAAGGACGGGATGGTCGCTATGATCTGCTCTGCACGTGATAGCATCAGAGATGATATTGTGACCTTCACATTCAAGTGGCTCAAGGATATCACTTCGTTCAAGGGAAATAGTGCCATCAAAAGCCATGCCAAAAAGTGTATGGCTGAGCTCTTATTGGAACCTGGATACAAATTCGAGAACCATGTGCCTGTTGAATTGCTAGCGTCCAGAACCCAAGATTTCAGACAGAATTGTTTTGAAAGTGGTATTCCAATAAATGGCGAACTCTTGAACCTTTCACACCTCAAATTAAAGCTGGAAAACCTTACTGATATGACTCTCACCAGTCCCATGAATAAATTTGTCGAACGCGATGAATCCATCAAATTGGCGAATTCCAGACTACAATATCTTCTTGCTTTCGAGGTGCGCTTTTCTTCTGCATGTCGGAAACTTTTCACTACGACAGCACTTCCACTTTTAACTTCGTCGCCTGCAATTAAGCTCAATTTTGCTGAGCAGTACATCGATATTCTTCCCACATTGATGTCGATATTTGCTGCTTCGGATAGAGAAGAGGAACTAGCTTCTGTTCTGCATGTCTCGATCCAACTCTTCACATGTCCTCGTACCAACCAATTTATTCTTGAAAGCGGAAAGTTCGGCAATATTATCGGGCCTGCCGGGTTTTTCCTAGAAGAGCAAACCTGCCAATTAAATGAAGACCAAATTCCAAATACCATAGATTTGGTGTTTGACATTGAGTCAAAGAGAGAGAAGGCATCTGTTCAGAAAACTGCACTCGCCTATGCCGACTTGATTGCAAAAGTAGTTGCAAACAATGATAGCAAGAGTGTTATCAGCTACACCATATTCAACGAGAATCTTTACTTCTTTTTATTCTTTCTCAGATGTTTCCAGAGTTTCCTTCCTCAACTGAGAAGGCACGGAGATCACATTGAAAGGGAATCGTTGCGAGACTTTGTCTCTTTCTTGCAGAGGGGAATTCCCGTTCTTGAGATTGTTGGCGATGCAGTATCTTCAAATATTGAAGTGAATCAAAAGCAATTGGAGGAATCAATTTCAGTCATCTCGAAATTTCTTCATACTAGACCTGAGCCATCCCCAAATTACCTCGTCAGTGTGGATCCCACTTCACTTTTGAACCCCGTGAATTCTTTACTTGCATTGCTTTGGCGAAAAGTAACAAATTTAAAAGATCTGGGTCGATTATTCGGGCCCGAGGGATTCCACATCTCAGAATATTCATTACGAGCTATAGTCATGTCATGTCAAATCAAGGTCGGTTTGTGGATTCGGAATGGTCTTACTGTATCGAAGCAGGCAATGTGTTACGCTGATAGCAAGATTTCTGAAATAGCTCTACTTGGAGATGTCTTTTTGAACCAAATGGCTTTACTCTACAGGGCACCAGAAGATGTGCTTCGCCATTTTTCAAAGATGTGGCAGCTAGACGCATGGACTTCCGATGTCTATGACCCAAGCAAGGTTGACCTTTATGAGTCAAAAGATTGGTCACCAGCAAATCGGGCCGAGTTCAATATCAGGACCTACGACAATAGATGGGGCGTGATGTGCGAACAGTACATCTTGTTTTTGTACAGTTGCCTAACTGATCGACTGCTATTCTACCAGAAAGACCCGAAAGCTATAGCTCGTGAAAAAACAAAGAGAGAATTGTGTTATACCTTATGTGAAGGCCCGGAATGTTATGATGGTTTAAGAACCGAAATGTTGACAGAGTCTTTCAATGACAGGGAATTTGATGAAGTCTTGAGAGAATGTGCGGATTTCCAACCACCTTCTGGGTTTACTGATGCAGGAATGTACCGACTCAAAGACGAAATTTTCGCCCAGCTTGATCCATTCAATACCTTGGATATCGGGGTCTCGCAGACAGTTTATGAAGCTTTGATAGCACATTCTAAGCAAAAAGACCTGAAAGCGAATCAAACAGATATCTTATTGATGGAGCCAAAATTTATCATGAGTGGAGATCAAGAAGTTGACAGGAATTTAGGTGAGTTTACAAGATCCGAACCGTTTGCTGAAATATTGCAGCATTTATTCAGAGTCGCAATTGACTCGAGTAATGAAGAATATTTACCTCATCTACTTCAGCTTGTTCACGCTTGCATACTTGATGGACAATATTCCCATGGTCCAGGGTTTCTCTCCAAGGTTTACGGGATCTACAAAATCCCCCATCAACTTTACAAAATTTTTGAATCGGACGCCGCCGCTCATATTACTCAGAAAGCACGTTATTTGATTGAACTTATGATTACCTTGGATGGAAACATCGCTGATGATTTGAGAGAAAGTGTTGGTCAGAAAAGTCTTGATGCACTTCAAAACGAAAAATCAACAAAAAATAAGAAACCAAAGCATTCAAGTGCTTCCGACCGCAAGGCCAAAATCATGAAAAAGTTTGAAGCACAGCGCAAGCTATTCTTAGAGAAGCAAGAAGGTGATGGGCTCGCAATGGATGACCTTTCTGGTTCCAATCGCAATGATCCCAAACAAATGTTCGAGAGATGTGTCGCATGCGGTGAACTACAAGATAACGAGGAACCATTTGGGATTTGTTATTCAGTGTCGAAATCATACATCTTTGCAGCGCTTCCCAATTTCAACAGCCCCCATTATGTTCAGAAACATTTCCAAAGAGCTTTCGGTGATGATGGCGATCTATCCCAGTATCGGGATCAGCCCTATTTCATTGAATCAGTCAATCCATGGTTCAGAAAGGCAAAGTTTGTTGGAGCATCATGTACTCACGGAATTCATTTCAAGTGCTTGCATCAGTCTGCTATCAGTGGTATGTTTACGTGCCCTTTGTGCCATAATGCTTACGATGAGATCATTCCTACTTTTTCTGCGCCTCTGGTTGGTCAATTTCTACCAAACGAGCTCGTTTTTGGGGATCCCACACAAGATATTCGAGGCCGGGTTCCAGAGAAGGCGTTTGCAATATTTGAGTCAACGGTTCACTCAAACCATCACCTGACAATTTCCACTGATGAGAAGTTAGTGCCGAAGATTCCAGTGGAAGACGTTCTTCAAAATAATTTTGATTGTAGCCTAAATCTGATCTGCTATCTTATTGCTGATACGATTTCGGCAAACGAAATGGCCATGAGAATGGACGGACCCGACAATTATGGTAAATTGTTTGAGCAGTCATCTTCTGCGTTCAAAAAGCAAATTCAAACTTTGATCCAAGGCTTTTCCTCCCTTTGCTACAAAGAAAAGTCAAGTCTCGAAGCCTTTCCTGGTGACCTTCCAAAAGCTTACGCATATCCTTTCGCTTTCAAAGAGGTTGTTTTATTATTTCTAACTACAGAGTACACTCTTCAAACTGCCATGAGGTACGTGTATTCCAAATTTGTTGGGAGCATTTTAAAGTCTCTTGTTTCCCGCTACGAGCTTGGTGTACGGGAACTTGATACTAGTGGAATACAACCCCTTTCGAAGACGGAATGTGATATCTTCAAACGATTCTGGGGCTATGCCGTGCATGACATTGGCAATGTCTATTCGGAAAAATATTATCCTGTGCTTGAAAGATGTTTGCTACCATTCTTGAGAAGCTGCGCTTTACTTTTGGATGTTGTGCTCTCTACCAAGAAAGCTGATTCGGAGTTCGTGAGCCATCACAGATTTAATGACTTCCAAGCCAAAATTGATCAACAGGGCTACAAGTATAATACTAATGCCCTTTGTGACATTCTCGATCTTCCAAGGTTATTTGATTTCGTGAAACGTTCTCCCGAAGAATTCATAAGCAAAGGCAGCACAGCCCGCTCTGGCAGAAGCTTGGAGTTTGAAGTCGAAGTGATGCAGAAATCTGTTCTCAAATCAGATCATTCACCACGGGATGTTCCATTTCCTAACGTTGCAAGATTGGTACTGCTTCCAGAAAATTATAACGATCTTCGCAAGTCTCAATTATGGAAGGAAGTCAACTTTAATGCCATTTGTCTCATCTGTGGTGTTCCTTTGTTTGAAGGGGAGGAAGAAGATCATTTTCAAGAATTCAAGCAGTGTACTTCCCCATCCTTGATATTTTACCTTGATAATCGGATCAGAATTACCGTCCGCGTCAAACAGGGCGCTTCCAAAAGATCCATGGTCATACCTGGGCCATACATGACAGAACACGGTGAAGTGGTGACAACAAAAAGGCAAGGAAAAGCGAGTCTTAATTATACACGTTATAATCAGCTCAACAAGATGTACTTCAATCAAGATTTAGTTGGATACGTCACTCGGTCCACTTTCGGAGAAACTCGTCGAGAGTTGGGCCTCATTCCCCCAGAAAACATGGCTCAAGCTGGCGAGGCTGCTCGGATGCTCGTGGAAACCTTTCAAGATGTGCTTTTAATGGGGGAGATCCCAGAAGCTCGAAGTGAAGATGAAGACTTTGGTGAATCAATTTTCGACGACGAAGATTCCGATGAAGCATGGTTCGTATAATTTATAAAATGGCGACAATTCGCTACAAAAAAGATATTCTATCGAAGCTAAATATACATTCATGTTTCTGAAACCATGTTTATAAAGTTTCCCATCCACCGGCGTCAACAACGCAATCAAGTTTCCTGACAATCAAATTCGATATATTGTGCTGCAACCATCCGTGTTTGATAAAGTCGTCGTACTTTTCTAGCAGTAGGAAAACTGGTTTTGTCTTTTTGTTTTCTCCGGGTGTTTCTCCATGCTGGTCCAAGTATGGAGCATCGTAAAAACTGCCTCCATTTTTGTGTAAGAGTAATAATGACCGCTCTTTTGGTAATAAGAAAAGACCCACAGTATTTGCACATTCCTTCACATGATGAGTACTGCATTGGCCAAATGGGTATCCAATGGCTGATTTTTGAGCATCCATGACCTCACTGCAAAATAGACAGATTGCAGGATTGTCGATGGTCAAATGAGGATTTTGGCATTTGTCCAGATAATAATAGTATGTGAAAAAATCGTCGAGTCTCTCGGGAAGATCAATGAGCTTTATCAAACCAGGATAGTCCATCTGCCATTTTATAGTATCTTCAAAACCCATGTTTGGCTTTTTAGAAAACTTGACAAAGTCATGAAATTTGACTGACTCCCAAAAGCCTTGGTTCACATCCATCATTCTTCTCAAAGTCTCGGCCAAATTAGGAATTTTCAAAAAAGAGCATAAGGCATCTGCCTCGAACTCTTGATGTTCATCCTCGTCTACTCCGGTGCTTTCGATATTAGAGCAGCACACATAAGCGTAAAGAGCTGCTTGTCTCAAAAATGGAGTCACTGATTTTAAAAGCATCGAGTAAAGAATAAAGCCAATGTCGGTATGGTTCATTGCGTCGAAATTCTCGAGTTTTGGCTTCATTTCGGCAAACACTTGTCTAGCCAATGAAGCGGAAGTCACGGCAGTGGCTCGAGAATATGGAATGTCCAAAATCTCGTAATCCTTGTTGGAATAAAAGTCGTGCTCCAGTAGTTGACAAGATAAAATATGGATATGTTGAATCACATGACCAACAAAGCATGCCCTTAAAACTGCATTGAAATCGAAACCCATGCTTGGAATAGGAAATATTTGAACTAGCTTCTCAAAAAAATCACTTTGAATAATGGACTCATTGATATATTCTGATGATAACGAGAGTATGTTGGAGAGGATCTTGATGTGCGCATCACACTCGCTTCTTGACGGACTATTAATCCATTTTGTGGTTTTCATGTAAATACTTGTAGCACGAAACTCGTTCAAAGCACGTAAATTGATCAATGCATTGTTTGGGATTTGATAGATAACCAAGCCCGATGCTGGATTGCTGCCTCTTAACGATATTTCAGTAGATCTCAAAGTATTAATGAGTGCAACAGGACTATCTGCTTTCAACGTTTGAGGGAATGTCACACCTGATATGATCAGATGCATGTTTGAGAGTAAAAGAATAAATTGTGTTTGGCTGTCAGAAGTTTGAACGTTGGAGCTTGGTCCAATCATTGCCTTTGCGGAGTTGGTGAGAATCGAGAAGCTCTCGATATCTGCAGTGGTAGCATCACAGAATTTGCGGAACCATTCTTCATCAAGAACATCAGATTTGCTAAAGGCAAACGGATCTCGGGGAGTTTCGGTGGTTGATGGGCTGGGTGAAACAAACCCCAGCAACGATCGGTTGTTCAGTTTCCAAAGGATGGGGATAAACATGTTGTTGAGAGCTTTGCAAAGAGGACATAAAAATTCCCTATGCTCAACGATTTCGGGCTTGTTTCGTGTAATTTGGTTCAGCTTTGTCTTATTGTTGGAGAGGAATTGCATATAACAGTTAAAGTGCATGCCATGACCACAAGTCAGAGAGACCATGTTGGAGTGCACGAGCTTTTGGTCTGTGAATCCGGGGCCCATGATGCTATTTTCGGAGGCTGCTTTCATGAATTTCCTCCATTTCTTAGTCTTCACCTCTTCATTAGAGTTCAGAGAAGAGGCATTGAGATTGCTGCTGTCTGAAAATGCTTTGAGGAACCAATAGTTGTCGTCGAATGGAACTTTTCTGAATTCCGATGATCTTGAAACATAGGTTATTATGCCAAAGGGACCCGCATCCTCTGCGGTATCCTGGCAAAGAATACAGTGTGGGTCTGGAAATGCCCAGCCTTCTTCTTCTTCATCTACACCGTCGAGTTCAGTATCGCTGCAGTCTGACCACATGTTGTTCTCTTTTAAAAACAGTGACTGCTGTTTTTTAAACTTTGCCATCAACTTCGCTTGTCTTTCCTTATTAATCCTTTTCTTCCTATCCAACTCACTTTCACTCGATGCATCGTCCATAGTGTAATCAATGATTCTAGAGTCAAACGATGGAATAATAAACGACAAGTGTTCTGTGATCAGAGGATGATTGGCACTAAAACTTTTGAAAATTGCCCTGATAGTAGCATGGTAATTTTTGTAGGCATCATCTTTAAGAAGGTCATGTAGCTGACTAGCAAGAGAAAATCCAAAGATTTCTGTCTCAGAACGGAAAGAATCGTAGAACGAGTTGTATTTTGATAAGTCAATGTTTTGCTCCATTGCACAGATGTGTATGAGATATAACATTGTTTCGAGAAGGCCATCTAGAACTTTATTACCTTCTGTGCAGATAAAGTTCAAGGTTTTGACGAGAAATTCCATGAATAGTTTAGACGTGGAAAAATTGGCAAGATATTTGTAAATACCTATGTCGGTTTTCCTGACCCTTGGATTGATAGTGATATCATGTAATTGCAATTTGGTGGCCTTTTGAATCTTTTCCTTCATAGCCTTAACCGCCTCATCTTTGCGATTGATTGAGTAATTGTAATAGTAAGGATCAATTTCCTTAACAAACTCTTCTTTGAGTGTGTAAGTTCCCGATTCTTTCAGAGTCCTTGGTTTTTTGTAAACCGCCAAGTCCTCCAAAATGATATCAAATCTTTTGTCTGAATATACGTGTTCGGGGATTTGCCCACATAATCTTGCGTAACTGAGAGGACAAAACCATAAGTTGTGAATAATTTCATGCTTGATTTTGAGATTGATCGTTTCCTCGGTCTCCAATCCACGCAAAAATACATCTTCTGTGAGAATATGAATGAAAAAATTCAAACACTCCTCAATCATATAAGGTAGTATGCTTTTTTCGTAAGCAGGCTTGTCGAGATCTCCCTCAATCCAACCGTCTTTTAAGAGCCACAGGTTTAGATAACAGTCGATAATGTCATCAGGTTCACCACACACAGAATATACTTGCAAGAGAAATAGTTGGCGTATGTATCCTTGCTCGCGTAAGTTGGTATTTTTGAAAAGCTGGAATTGACTTCTGACGCTGAACCCATTTCTAACCCAATACCCTGATTTCACCTGAGAGCACAAGACACATGTCTGAATTGGGTAGATAAATATTTGCATAAGATCAAAGCGTATGCCAGATTTCTCCGTATTGGTTGATATAACCTCATGGAGTGTGGTCCTAAGCTCATCCACAGTTTGAAACTTGGAATACTCGATGAACCAAGATAAAAATGAGTGCAAAGGATGAAGAAAGCTTACTGGACGCTCGAAGTTTTCAGTTTTCGCATCCCTGCTCAAACCGTAGTCGGTATCATTAATCCCGGGATTTAGTTCATCGTAGGAAAGATCTTCGAGTTTTATAAGATGGCCAATAATATAATTAATAGCTTTCACGCATATCTGGTGTCTCTCTTCCGGCTGGAGTTCGGTAACGCACTGACAAATGTACTCGGCAAATTGGTAAATGACCAGAATAGCATGAAAAAATGCGGTGTAATCGGTGGTTTCATACTCGACATGTGTTTCTTTCTCTCGTTTGAGTACTGGCTTTCCCTGGAATAAAGAGAGAATATCACAAGCCATTGGAATAATGTTGGACGTCCTGATAAGTTCTTTGTCTTTACCTCTGTTGAGGATATACCCAATATCAAAGAAGAGCTGGCCCCATCTTCTATTTTTCAAGCTCAGAAGCACAATGTTGTTACAGCCAACTTCCGAGGCATTTTCTTCGGATTTTTTAACTTGCCCTAGTCTTAAAAAATTGTAGATGGTGGAAAATACTCTGGTTGCATCCCCATGATAAATCAAAGCCGTTGAGTTTGATGGACAGGTAAAAAGCTGTGTTGAGAGAGTACACATGATATTCACCTCAGGTTCACCGTCAATTGTAAGGAACATGTCAGCAACCGCTGGATAAATATCAGTATACTGACATGCAAAAATCGTCTTATAGTCAAGATTGGTGATGAGCGACGTTGAAAAAAAGTCATGAGTCACTGCTCGAATAGATTTCCAAAATCGTATGTCTAGATACACCAAGTATTGGAAACGAGAGCCTCGGAAGCTTCGCAGCGTATACTCTTCGATATCATTATTGAAATAACACCTTTCTGAGAGCTCGGGATCAATATTCCAGAGAGAAGGCTCGAAAAACCAATAAGATTGCGGGTCAGAGTCACAAGTATCAAGTTTTGGAATGTTGAAATTTTTATCCAACCTTCCATGGTTGTGATCTGGGTTCTGTTGGGGTAATTTTACAGTGGACACCTGTAAACCTTTCTCCCATTTCCTTGCAAAAGCCACACAAAATAAGCTTTTTATTGCCAAATTAGACTTGAACATTTCCCTGCTAGTCAAACTAGCTATCCATAAGATAATCTCATGGCACATATCCTCCCTAAACTCATCTCGAGCATTTCGAATGCAAGATGCGAGACCAGTAGAGCTGAGTATTTCTTGCCTTTCAAGGAGGAGTTTGTAATCTTTGGATCGAACCACAGTAGCCCTGCCATGGGATTGAATCTTTTCCGCCACCATAATGGCAAATTCTGGGACCTTGCGGCTCGCTAAATGCACTCTTTGCGCCGCATCCCTGAAATGGCGGACCTGATCATTGTAAGCTATCAAGCTGTACTTTTCGCTGGGTAAATCATGGTTGATGGCATCATCATTGGAGAGATATCCATACTTTCGTGGATCCAAGGTGCAATTGGCAACTATTTCCTCAGGATAGAGATCTAGCCACGGCGGAGTGAATTGAGAGTCACTTTGACACATCACATCAATAACGTAGTCTAGGAGAACGCCAATGGTCTGCAAGAAAGAATTTTGGAAATCTAGAGGAACTTCGCGGTCCTTGAAACTTTTATAACTGGCGTCATCAACAGCAGAGTCACATTTAAAGTCTTGTACCCATGCCTCGGGATCTCCACAGTCGCAGACGCCGCCATTTTCTCTTTGACAGATCATAATGTGGATAGTATGTCCAGCATGATGCTCAGGTTGGTAACAATTAGCACAAAGAGCGCAGGTGCCGTCGAAACCACAGGTGAGACATTTATAAATGGGCTCACCACGGCGTAGAATCTTGGCACACGGCAGATTGGAATGGCAAGCGTGTCGACTATGGGTGAACTTCTGATTGGTGCGCTCCTTCAGTAAAATTGAGTCATATTCGGCGAACAGCCAGTGGACTTCATCATTTAGAGTGTCAAAAAGTCGGTTTGGATTTTTGATAATTGCCGCAAGCTTGGGGAATAGCCAATCGTAGAATTGTCCGTCGCAGGAGATGGCCTTAAACAACTTCTTCCGGAGCAATTTTTTGTTGGACTCATTGATTGTATAATTGCATATGGATGGAAAATCGATCAAGGTTCGTCTTAGCTCAATAATATGGAGGCTATCCATTCGTGATAAACTAATAATGACGACGAAGGCAAATATACTGCTCCTTGTTGCAGTATTCACAGATGGGGATAAACGATGTTGTTGTTGTGAGGCTTTGACGCGAAAGACTTTCTCAGAAAATAATTGCAAGGAGAATTTAAAGAAGTTGCTTGATAAAGCAAAAGTTTAAATAATCTTGAGTCTCGATTGTTTGACGGAGTTTTGCGGCCTTATTCCAACAGTGGCGATTCGCCTCCAGAATTGATATCGCGCAGACGACAGACGTGCATACTGACTGAGACTCGCTGCATCACCTAAGTATTAGTTTCATAACACCCTACTTCAAGACATCAAGTAGCGCCACAGTACATCAGCGCTTCAACCTTTCCTTTACACTTCAACCTTTCATTCATATTCCAACTTCACTGATATCGATGCTGAAACAAAGCGCGCAGCCCCTGGAGACAATTCAGGCGATTATCTCCTCCAACTACTACGAGCCAAATGTGCTTGAAAACAAACAAAAACTCCAGAATTTACAAGATATCATGTCTCTTTCTCTTGGAATCGGAGCAGGTATACTAGGCTTGGAGTCTCTTCATGGATTTGGTCTCTTTTTGGTGGGTATCACGCTATCAAACTTCACCTTCTTTAAGTTCGCCTGCGAGGGTGAGCCTGAGACTTTTTTCAAAAACCCCATTAGAGAGATTTTCGTGGAAGGGCTCTTTACTTGTGTTGCTGGATTTATCATGATGTGGTGCTTGACCTATGCATTGGTGAAGTAGTTATTACATAAGAGCAGTCATGCTTACGCTATGAGGGGAATTGAGTATGAGACAAAAAAAAAAACAATACTGAGTAATAAAAAGAGTTCAATTTAAACAAAAAGAGAATTATTGATCCATAGTAAAACTTTTGAAAAAATGGCAGTGATGACTGGGTAATAAACTCTTATATTTCGAATCATGTCAAGCCAAAATCTCACAACTATTTGGTGCACTGCTTTCGCGAACATCAACTACCACGCTTCTTTTACACTATGGCGGTTAGGGCAAGCAAGAGCAAAGAGATTCGAACAGAACCTCCTTCAACAGAAGCTCCTCTGGCAGAAGCTCAAGAAGGGCAAAAAAATGCTAGTGAAGCTAGTGAAGATGAATATGATGAAAACGAAGACGATGACTATGACCCGTCCAACAAACCCGACAACGCGGATCAAGACGAAGTTAGCGACTCAGAAAATGAGGTGGCGCCAGACTATTCAGCCATTGAGTCCGGCATAACCCAAGTGCGTACACGTGGCCAGAAAAACAGAGACAATAACTCTACCAGGTCTGGTGGCTCTCTTCCAGATGGTCTTGTACAAGACTATCTGCGAATCGACGTGGCGAAGATCTTTGAGGAAATGAATACACAGCCCATCGACGACTGGAGCCAGCACATTGGCAACGATATCAAGCCTGTGGAAAATGCAAAGAAGGATGAGTCAGTGGTGGAGCAAAAGATTCAGATCACCACTACCTACACTTTCGCAGGAAGGTTGGTGCGAGAGCTGAAGGAAGTGGATATTTCGTCAGCAGAAGCCAAAGCATACTTGAATTCGACCAATAAACTCGTTGATTCGCAGGATTTAAACGGACCGCATAAATCTCATGTTACAGTGATGAGAACTGTGGCGGGGAGCGATGAGCAAAGAGAGCTCCGAATAAAACTTAAGAGACCTTCGCTCATAGACAAGTTCTTAGCTGGTGATAAGAAAAATAAGCTCACCACTCTCGAAAAGTCCCGGCTCGATTGGGCGTCCTTTGTTGATAAAAAACGCCTAAAAGACGACTTGGCCACTCACAATAAGGGCGGGTACCTTGACAAGCAGGACTTCTTGGGCAGAATGGAGGCTAAACGTGACACACATTACATGCGAGCCAAAGAGCTTGAAAGACAGAAGCAGTGGCAGCAGCAACAGAAGAAGCAGTAGTAATACCTTGCAACGATAATCAATTCTGGTAAATAGATATCGATATTTAATAGCATAGATAAAACATTTGAATAGTTGAGCGTGGGTCACGTGCGACCGAGCATGAGACAGCAGACACGAAAATTTCCAGCGCCGCTCCTCTGAAGTCTGTCAACATCGTCCACTCTTGAACTCTTTCTCGTCGATTCTCTGGATTGTAACCATTTTTATACAACACTTGATACAACCTTGATAAAAACCTTGGGCTCTTTCAGAAGAAGCCCACTGATAACACCTTGATAGTCCCTCCTTTACAAGCATTTCTACATCTCAACCAACCAGACTCTAGCGCCATGTCTAACATCTTGAAAAGAAAAAATGAAGAATCTGATGCCTCGGATGATGATCAGTTGAATAAGCGTGTTGCTCTAGATAGTGTACAGCTTGAGCTCAAAGAGAAACACGAATCCGAAGCTCACACAGCACCGCAGATACTGAATCCCGACTCTTCCTCCACTACCCCAAAATCACATACTACCGGCGCAGACCACTACCTCCCCGATCCATCTTTTTCTGCTGCTTTAGATGATTCATCCTCTCGAGAAAGCCAAGCTTCCGAATACTCACCCTCGGCGGCGCCAGCCAAACCAGTTTCCAGCTACCGCGAGAAGGAGGATGCAAACCAGGTTTCCGTCCGTATGTACTGCCCTGTTAAGGAAGCAGGAATTGTTGTTGGTCGCAAGGGGGACAAGATCAGCCATATTCGTGAAAAGGCCAATGTCCGAGTATATGTTTCGGAAAACCTTAAAAATGTGCCTGAAAGAGTAGTCACGGTGAAAGGCTCAGCCGAGAACGTGGCACGTGCATTTGGGCTCATCACACGTACAATACTCGAAGAGCCAGAAGACGAACCGGCGTCGGTGTTAAGCAAGCTGTACATCTTGAAGCTTTTGGTGCCTCACCCCATTGTGGGATACATCATTGGAAAAGGCGGCTCGAAATTCCGAGAAATTGAGGAGAATTCGGCCGCAAAACTAAAGGCCGCTGAACAGCCGCTTCCGTACTCCACTGATCGCGTGCTTTCTGTGACCGGTGTGGCCGATGCTATTCACATAGCAGTGTACTACATTTCTCAGGTGATGTTAGAGCAAACAGACGCTTTGAAAAAGCACAAAGTGATCTTTTATAACCCGGCCAACTTCCGTCATCAGCAAATGGCGCCGGCTCCAATGATGGGTATGCCACCTATGGGCACGCCGAAAGTGTTGCCTTACATGCACAACCCCGCCATGGCAATGGGCATGCCCCCTGGGCCCATGAATCAGAAACCTTACGACTATCTGATGATCCTCCAACCTGCAGTTCGTCCTCACTATAATGGACCGCTGAATATGACTCCTCAAATGGCTCCTCAGATGGCTCCTCAGATGGCTCCTCAAAGCCTGTTTACTGATGAGCATGGAAACACCATCATTGGCGATGTCATCACTCACATGGCAGTGCAGGATAATTCAGACCCAGATAAATTCACCCAAGACGTTTTTGTTGCCAACACAAACATAGGATCTGTTATTGGAAAAGGAGGAAACAACATTAAACAGATCAGGGAAAGCAGTGGGTGCATATACGTGAAGATCGAGCCCGATCAAAATCAGTCCATTCTTCTTGGAGGAGGTAGAGGTCTCACCAATATTCGAAAATTGACTTTGACGGGGACGTACAACTCGACGCAAAACGCCATTTTCCTCATCAATCAACGGATCAGTGCCGATAAAGAGAGGAACGGTGTGTATTGAATGCATATAGCCAGCAGCAAAACACATTTCAATAGAGATCCGATGTGGTGATGCCAAATCGAGAGACCACAGAACATAATACTGTGATTAATTGCTTATAGAAAAAAAAGAATGTCTAATTTCGGATATTGAATAATTGACGGCAAGAAAGTGATAATGCTTGAAAGTTCAGTGAAATGGTCAATTGTTTGATAAATTTTGAACAAGGTATCAGTAGTGACAATTGGGCTCGATGCTTGTACCTCTAGAAAAAGCCTATACTTAGAAGTGAGAGTAAGTTCATGAAAACGACAGTTTTCAAAAATGTCGAACGTTTAGACTCGTCAAAAGCATCGTAAACCCACTCAAAAGACCCTCGCCCAAAACAAGCCCGCTGCTTATGATGACCATCTTTACTTTTTGATTGGAAGTATTCTTCAGTTTGTTGTGGATCCAGATATAGGCCATCAATCCACCCATAAACCTTGCTATGGTAAAATTGGGCGTGTTATAAATACCAATTCCCACGGCCACACCATTAGGTAAATACACCAAGTACTCGTGATATTTGGAAGACCTGGGAATCAAGTTTTTCAACAAGGAAATGAAACCAAAAATCACGCCAAACACAACGCAAAACTCCAAAGCGTGGGGTGGTAATCCTTCGCCCGTGACAAGGCGGGAGCAGTCAATCCAAACAACTGCAGTGGGAATTCGAAAGGTCTTGCTTGGGATTTCATAAACATGGTTATAAACCTTGTACATGACACTGCTAAATACCACCGAATAGAAAGTTCCCACAATCTGAGCAACAAACTGAGCCTTAGGCGATGCGCCTACCAAAAAGCCCGTTTTCAAGTCTTGCATTAAATCACCCGCTTGTTGAGCACCAGCTTCAGCGATACCACCAGCAACAAGATTAATTAAGATCTTAGCGGGATGGTCACGTGGCACCACCACGGCCATTATAAGCTGTGATAATTTTCCGATACCGCTGACCGGGTTTAAATCTGTTTCTCCGAGAGCTCTGACGCCTAAAACTGAGAAGAATAAAGCAAGAATGATGGCCACGAACAACGCATAGTAGGGCACCAAAGCTCCAAACACCGACCGAATGGAAATAATGCAAATAACAGAAGACACCACAATTCCTATCACAGTCGTAGTATGACTGACAAGGTGCTTAGATGCAACATCGATGAAAGAGTCATTGGAACGAATAGTTGCAGAATCGTCTCCATTTTCCATGGTACTGTAGGAGTGTTCGTCTTGATGCAAAAGTGGCTTGGCCGAATCTGGATCTCGAGACCTCGCCAAAAGTCCGTGAAACGATTTGATTGTAACAACAACAAATGATACCACTGAGTCTGCAATCATCACACTTAAACTGAGCCACAATATCCAGCCTTGTCCACCCGTCACCCAATCATCAATTGGACCGGGAGCCCATCCGAGGTACTTGGCCATGGGTGCTAAGATACCCCATCCGGCCACTGCGCCAAACATCATGTACGATACCGAGGGAAATCCCATGATTATTCCTTGACCAATGTATGCTGGAGATAGCTGTGCGTTCCATTGGTACACCAGGGACATCTTATGGCCGAGAATTGGAAGCAGCTTCACAAACGGAAAGAAGTATGCAAGAAACGTATATGCCGCGGAAATCAGAAAAGAGACTAGCAACGAGCGAATGTTAGACTGATATGTCTTATCCCGCTCGCAATTTCGAGAGTCTCTGGGCCGGATGATACCGCCAAAATTGTAGCTCTCCGTAGATGAGATCTCGGTCACGTCGTCGGTTTCAGAGCTACAGTATTGTTTCGAAGCCAGCTTCTCATTGTACAACTCTGTGCCATGGAGAACTGATATGAGAGTTGCGGTAGCAGACCCGGATGGAAATGGAAGTTTTTCCTTGATGATAACTTGTTTCCGTAGGGTTACGGCAAAAAACACCCCGAAAAAGGCAAGACCAAAAGACCAAACAATCAATTGGGATAAGGAGAGTACAATTTTCGCACCCGTACCACTTTCGTCTGTTGTAAGAAACTTTTCAATTGCTGGAATGATTCCCACTAACCCGTAAGCCAAAGGGCCCGTGCCCACTGACACCGCCACGCTTTGAATGTATACATTCTCCACATCAGTAAACACGGCAGCAAAAGGAGAGAGCTTGAATATGGTAAATCCTAGAAGCGCTGAAGGAAGTGACATCATCGATACCCAGCCTGTCTGGAGGCCAAATTGGAAATTAGAAATGAGTACTATACTCCCGATAAAGAGTCCGGCAATGGTGGCTCGAAAAGTTATCTGCGGTAGCTCAAGTTTTTCATGCCATTCCATTTCTTGTGATTCTCTCTGATCGTCTATTAAATATGTGTCGTCTGAAAGCATTGTGGGAGTATTGGACCCTGGATGGTGGTGAACACCAATTGAGTGAATGTTGCTAAAGAAACTGGAATGAGGTAAGGTGATCAATGTTCAGGAAGTCTTTGCTAAAGCGGTGGAGGTAGTTATGTGGTAATGCGTGATTGGCAAAGATCAATTCTATTAGAGGAGAGGTAAGTAGCAGGGGCCCAAAGAAGTATTCGCCGGCAGATAAGCTGAGTAATCAGTGCAGCACCGCGGAAAATAGACACCAATATGGGTAGAAAATGCGAGCGCTTCTCCTCCGCTACATAGTATAAATTTAGCGAGAATTATACTACTAGTTACAAATTGCATAATTCTCCCAATACTGCTATACATCTTAATTTTCTCCGCTGAGAATGTAGTTCAAGATATCGCTCAAAGTGATAACATTGAGTAGCCTTCCTTCATCATCCACGAGAAAGAGTCTGTGTAGTCTAGATTTGCGGATTGTGTCCATGATCGTGCTCAATCTGTCGTTGAGGGTACATGTGTGGACACCTTCGAAGTCCTCTGCTCTCCTCAAAAGAGCATCGCCCACGCTCAAGTCTAAATCGGTGTACATGCCGCCTTTAACCAAAGCCAAAACGTCCACCGCCTCGTAGACATTCATCAATTTGTTGTCTTCGTTAACGATAGGGATCGACGACACCGAGTTTTGCGTCAAGAAATGAATCACATCAATCACAGGAGTATTCATTGTACACTTTGAGAGCTGCTTTTGCTGCAATAATGAAGGGATGTTTCTCAACGGCTTTAAAAGCATCTTGGTCTCTTTGCAATTCAACGCCACAAATTTCAAAATTCTGTACTGCGTTAACACCGACACAACAATTTCCCTATGAGTCTTTTCATCCTCATCAATCAAGGGGATTCTTCTAGCTTTGGACTCCAACATCTTGACGCACGCCTCGTACAACGACTTGAAAGGGTGGATGTAGCCTGTTTCGATCGGGTCCACACCGATAGCTTTCTCGATGTCTCTCAATCCATCCAAGGTCAACTGATCCACCAAGTCAAACTTCTCGGGGTATTGGAAATAGTATTGGATGACATTTATAAAGTCACTAGATGTCAATAAACCGGCAAATCTTGATGTCTTGTTATTCCATAAAGGTGCACTGACCACGTTGTTTTGTAGCAAAATGTTCAACGACTTTTTGACTAATAATGATGTGTCTAGCACAATAAGTCTATAGCTGACGGGTAACACGTCGTAAGAGGTTTTACTTTGCAAAAAGAGCCTTATAGCTTTTAAGCCAATCTTCTGGTCGTGTTGGATTTGTTCTTCCGACAAACTCTCGATATAATCATTAGGGGTAGCTGCGGGAGAAGGAGCGGAAACCTCGGCCATTTCAATTTTTGATTGCTGGTGTATGTGGTCAAACTTTGACTTATTGTAGTTTTGTATGGGGATTAGTTTGTGTCAGTGTAGTTGAGTTGTTCAGCAATCAGGGTTGTGAGAGGTTGAGAATCGACGTAGCGAATGGGGGCCATATGCAGCATGCGCTCTTAAACGCGCGGTTCATCATATTCTGAATAGTTTGATTGAGCAGAGAATCCAAATACGAAGAGAAGGAATTTATAACTAAAACGATTAAATCTCTATTAAAACTGAGAGCTCTACTCAGTATTTCTTATATAAAAATGAGAACTTATGCCCATCTTCCTAAAAGCGCCATGATGCCGCAGCCAAGGCACATACATGCATAAGCACGGAGCATTCTTCTGAAGCCTTCTTTACCTTTGAACTCACCTGAGAACAAAAACTCGTGGGCCATAAGCTCGATGAGACCGGTGTAGATCAAAATTCCCGAGGAAATGGCGTCAAAAATTCCGTTGGTGATCAAGGCACGTGCAGACGATGGAGGATACGACCGTCTCACGCCCAAACCAATGGCAATAGCAATAGGCGTGGTCAAGGTATAACCAAGCGCCATAACCCAGGGCGTGGCCCTTTTGTCTTTTGGCCAAAAAGTCCCGGCGATTCTGGAACCCAAACCAAGACCTTCGAAAAGCTGGTGGAAGACAATAACAATGTACAAGGTCTTAAACTCCTCGCCTGAAACCGCCAAGGTCAATCCGATAAACACAGAGTGGAAGATGACTCCAAACTCCAACACAAAAACCGACATTAGCTGGCCATAGTACTGTTCCTTATTATCATCTTCCACGGGAGTATTCAACAATTCCTTATCCTGATGGTCTTTCGCATGTGCAAAATGACTAGGGTACAGCGGAGAGTCATTTGGAGGAGCATTGACTGCCTCTTCGTCGTCGGAAACCGATTTTTTAACGTACATGTCTGCTTCGCCAAAATGGGAGTGAGAGTGACCCCCAGAACCTTCGACCTTGCTCTCGACGACTCTAAAAGCCAAAAGCTCAAAGAAGAAAAGGGCAAACAATGTGACAAGACAAATTCCAAAAGCGTATGGATACTCTCCCCATTTCTCTCCCAAACACTCATCAGACAAGCTCTCGTTTGCAGGCTGTAACAAGTGGATGAAAGCCGTGGCCACAATAACACCAGAACCAAAGTATTTGGTAAAGAAAAAGACCCACGAAGGCATGCGGATGAAAGAATATCTGGAAGCCAAGATGGGAAAGAAGGCGCCAAAACCGGAGCCTACTAAGATGACAAATACCGACGATATACGGGCACCCATCATGCCGTTGAAGTCGTTGCCGCTATCGCAAGTATCTCTTTTGAGTAGATGTGAGGAAAAACCTTCAATCATGATGAATTTTGTAATCTAAGGAAAAGTGTGTGGAAAAGAAGCAATCAGAATGGGCGAAAGGCGTATTTATATGATTTAATAACCGCGTTTAACCTGATGATAGTGATCTGATGCAAGACCTCGGGTGATATGCAGCTGACGGCAGAAATTTGAAATTGTGCAGGTGCTTACCGGCTGATAAAAGTTAAAAAAGGGTGTGAATGGAGTGGCTGCTGCTTCGCATGTCGAATTACGCATCTCATCTAACAACCACTAGGGTACCTGATACGGACTGCACACAAGCAATGGTCAATGTGTCATTCCATTTAATTAAAAATGTAATTTTCCAATGAATTTGAGCTATTGACAATGACAATCAAAACCATTTGCCGTAGTAATTCATACCAGAGAATATTGTGTTCATTTCACTTATTATGTGATGTATTTCACTGTCGGTTAAATAATGTGCCAATCTGCACCTGCGCCTATAATTGGCGTGCATGGTATCCCATCAAAACCACTGGTTTTGTGGTAAATAGCCGGGTAGCATGACTCCATAACTGCACTCACGTTCCCGGATCTTCTAAACCCTCTTTTTCGACTTACATGTGCTGTTAAAGATTTGGCCCTTGACTGGACAATCTGGTACACTGCATACTGCAACATCTGCAAGAATGCGGCCGCATTCTTTTTCCGCTTCGACTTGCAATAGCAGTCGATTGTTTATAAGCGATGACAGAAGAACAAATTACGAAGTTAATTAATACACGCCCCAATTATGAAATTAGACTCCATGTTTTTGGCTTCGAATTAAGTATCTAAAAATCCCAGCCAATCTTTCGAGATTGGATGCTGTGAGCCAAAGCCCTTGTAGCCTTTAGCTTGCACCTGTAAACACACTGCAATTACACTTGAAAGGCAGACTAGACATAAAGTCTTCTAGAAGCTCTAAAATAGGGTATAGACCTTTCGCAAACCTGCATCTCTGCAATCCCACCGTGAAATTTACCACTTTCCAAGCATGACACAGGTCACGTGACTAATAATCGCAACGGTTAAGGCGTACACATTGAGCTCACAATCCATAAGATGTCTGAGTCAACATACAACGAGCGCTTGGAAGCCGCACGAAACAAGTTTCAACAATTGAAGAAACGTAATGAGCATCTTTTCAGATCCAACCGCATTACTCCCGATAATAACTCCTCATTCACGAATGAGTCTGACGCCGTTGAAGTGGCTGAGTTGAAGTCGATTATTGAGCAGCAAAAAGCGACAATAAAGAAACTCCGCAATGAAAACACAGACCTTAAGCTAGAACGGATGGATTTGGCCGAGAAAGTTACGGATCTAGAGCAACAACTCGCATTAAGAGGCTCTCAACCAGTGCCAGTGCATATCGCTGCACAGTACACACCAAAACAGGCCACACAGAGCCCCAAAAAAGAGCAGACTGGAGCACCAGTCCATTTACAAACTAGCTCTTTGGACTTCAAGGAGAACATACTTCGCTGGAAGAACTGGAATGTTGATATGAGAGATTGGAACGGATCAAAGTACACACAGGTTGTTTTATAATCCAAATTAAGTGGGATTATTTTGGCACATACATTCAATATTCAACAATGGAGCATATAAGTATAACAAGTAATCCGATGGAGATATGCCTATGGTGTATAGCTCATGTCTCTATTAAGTCAAGATATATTGCCTACTGAACCAGGTACACTCAGAGTATCTTCTATTTACATTAATTTACTTGACCCGGCACAAAACCATGCCTCCCAAATTGTGCTTGGCAGCCTCTTGAATCTCGAGCACCTCCTTTGAGGCGGTTCTCAAGAATATAATTTCGGCGGGTTGTAATGGTTTGATGAATCTCACTGGAAGCCCAGAAGCCAACGCCTTGACCTCAGTGGATGTCATGTTGACGTTTCTACCCGGTTTCAGAATCATAGAAATGTCCCGAATCACAGGGGCGTTTTTTCTGTACTTCAAGTCCATCCACAATCGGCGGGTGGAGATATTGTCAGGCGTGACCTCCACCGGCACCTTATCCGGACCGGCCGTAGAGCCCTTTTGGATAGAAGATATGAAGCCCTCTTTGTATAAGCCAAGGGCTATTTGTAAATGCAAGCGGGTGAATGGCGTGGACGTGGTAGAAATGCCAACATTCGTGCAGTTCTTGATGTGGGCACAGAAGTTGGCTAAATGGACCAACGACATTGTGAAATGGCCTTGTTTGGACTGCTTCTTCTGTTACACCACGTAAGGTTGGTGACGGTGTGTATTTATTCGCAGGGCCTCTACTAGGATGCGTGGTGGATTGAGGATGGTTTTTTTCCAGGATGCCGATTTTCTGTCTTATGTGCACGTACCATACCACTCATTCTCACAAAGCTCCAACTGCTGCTGGTCTCACCTATTTTGCCGCTTCCGACGTTAACTGATGACATTCTCGATCAGGCAGCTTGGTCTCCTGCGCAAAGTACGGCCCACTCATCCTCTGCTTTTGAGCATGACTCTCAGGCAATATTCTCATGTGACCAGGAAAACACCCGTTCCTCGTCAAAATCCTCCTAGAATCAGGTACTTGTTTGGTGTGGTGATTCTTTCTTTTGGAGTTCTACATTATGTGAGTCTGCAAATAGATAAAAAGCAGCCCAAGAATTCTTTCACGGAGCGTGAATTTGATCAATACGAGAAGGAAACTGGCTTGAGAAGGCGCCACAAGTTGATCACCCCGGAACTAGCCCAGAAATACGATTTTCATGTTGTTCCTTTTGCTCCAAATTCTTCAGTGGCAACTGATCTCGTCAAAAAGACTTTACCTACCGAAAGGCCCGTCAAGATTATCGACCCCTCGGAGTTGATCAAGAAGGAGGTGAAAGACGAGGGTAGATACTCTTATCTTCTCAATGAAATTAAGAATGATGGCAGATCCATGCCTGCTGGATTGATGACCGCTCTAGTTAAACAAGAAATCAATTTGTTTATCAACACTACTAAAGGCCAATATGATACGGACATCGTCTTGGTGAATTACCCTCAGTCCACTGATGAGGCCATCAAATTTGAAAACGATGTTTCGGACATTAAGTCGTGCGTTGTCATCAAAGACAACGAATCCAGCCTTGCAAGCGAATCGAGTAAAGATGCTTTGCGCAATATCAACAATGTTTACGGCTACTTCGGTATAGTCGACAAGATCACGAAGTTGTGAGGTTCCAATCATGTATATATGAAGATTGATGCATTCGTGCACGTGTGTATAAAAGTCAATGAAATTATCCAATCATAATTCAGAAATGACCATGTTAGCTCCCGAAAAACTGCTCCGGCTCGTAAAACTGAAGTCCCACATTCTTAGCAAAATGTAAGTCGTCTGCCAGGTGATCACCCGGTCTACCAGCCGCATCGCCAACAAAGAAGCTGTTAGACTTGTCGATTTGAACTCTATCTCCCAAAACACGTTTGATGTAGATTTCAAGCGCACGCCACATGCCGCTCTCGGGTTTTCTTGATCCATAGTGCTGCTCAATGGAGCTTCTATTTTTGACCGACATTCCAGGTCTTCCTGGGGATGCAAATACCAAAAGCTGAATGGGGCCAATTTCTTTTTCAAGTGACCTCGCCATCATGTTCACTTTTGTTTGCAAGTTTCGAAAAGATTTGGATTTTTCAGACTGCGTCAGCGTTACACTGATTGAAGCCTGATTTGTGAAAATAGCCATCACGTACTTCTGGTCCTTGACTTTTTTTTTTAGGGTGGGAAGTACCTCGGCATTTCGCCACTTCCAGTCAAGGGGACCCCTTCCAAATTTGATACCTGATTTCGTGCATATGAGAGTGTCATCCATGTCAAAAGCGGCGATCTTGACAGACACTTGGAAGTGTTCATCGCAGTGCCTCTTAAACGACAGAGTGTTTGGAAATCTGCAAATCAAATGAGACCCCTGCACTCTCCACATATATTCCTGCTCTCCAATCTTCATGGAATTGTTATCTTGATGCCCTCCTAGCAAGTCTGTAACGTTCATGTTTGATTAAAGAGAAGCGCTGGTGATGCTCTCATGGTGTACTTATATACAGTTCGCGTCTTGATTAAATTACGAGCTCATTGTGTGTTTATACGCAGTCTTAATTAAAGCAAAGAGTGATAAAATAAATTATGGCAGAAACACGCAGGTCTAATTAAGCTCTAATAGGTGGTTGAGTTCCGCTTTGGAACCTTATTGGCTAACAATCTGCGGACCCTTATTGTGTCCTCATTATAAGAGGAGGACTAGCGCATCTGCACGCATAACACGCACTTGATCAAAATCCATCCACCCCACGTTGGAATGTCAGAGAAAATTTCCACAGACCAATACGGAAGGAAAAAATGGAACACAGAGGCATACGAGCAGGAAGCCGGGCGTAAAAAAGCAAAGACGGAGGCATCTCAGGATAGCATCAATGCAGCCCAAATCATCAAAGACATGGCGGTCACCAACCAGCGCTCCGAGCTCTTGAGCCTGTCTATTCAGGCGATCAACAAACACACACTCATAGGGACTGAGGGAGCAGGAAATGGTATGAGAGGCAAGAATAAGCGATTCGGATTTGCGTGTCCCATATGTGACCTTTCATTTCGAGATACATTAGCATTGGTTGACCACTTCAACTCGCCACAGCATCTTACCAACGTCCGCAAAATCTCGTCAACTTCTGGCAACGGTGAATCTTTACAAGATGGTATACTGCGTGCAACCCTTGAACAAGTCAGTCTTACTTTGGAGGATTTAGTAAAGGCTCTGTTAAAGAAAAAAGCCATTGGGGCAGAGCCAGGTCTTAGTCTTCAAGACAGGGTGAAGAAGAGACAAGAATTTGAGCTTAAAAAGGCCGAGAGAAAGAAACAGAAAAGAGTGCTAAAAAAGCTAAGAGAAAAATCCGACTTGCAGGAAAATTCGGAGGTAGCGGAGCTTATGGGATTTGGGGGCTTCTCATCGACAAAATCAAGATGATTTAGCCGTAAATGGGTGTAATATAGTGAATTTTGAGTAGAATCAGCGACAGTCTAGTGGTAGTGAAATAGTGATTAGTACGGATTGGAATGGTGAAGTTTGAAGCGTAATTAAAATGAGTCTGGTGGTGTATCACTGCCATTAGATGGTAGCCACAGTACTAATTGCGTTCTTGTCAAAGCTGCACATGTAAATTTTTCTAAATAATCATTTCAGCTTCGATTTTGTCAATTCATCTTCATTATAGTTCGCAATAATTCTAGCTGGAGAAACCCTTTAATAAACGTTTTTTGCAGCTGATGTAGCCTGAAGAAAACACTTTGGTTCGCGATTTTGCAATAGATTTGCATTTCCTCATCACTTGATATTTGGCAAGGTTGAATCACTTATAAATGAGCTCGACAAATAAATTATTTCAATTGGTTCACATTAAATTTGAGAATATCAATATAAAAAGCTACTTTAGAAAGCCCATAGTACAGAAGATTAAATACAAATTACCCTGATTTGAGGTCAATTATAAGCTCAAGCTTAACTCGCGGCAGCGCCTTTTTTCTCTGGGTGCATGCAGGATAAGGACGAACCAATAAAATTCCTGTAAAAACGCTTTATACCAACGAGCTCTACTAATCTAGACAAGGTCGCTGCACACAAACATCTTTAGACTATGCCTCGGTTCACATTCAGCGTGCCCTTCAGCAGCTTATTTAAATTCAAGGCAGGTAAGTTCAACTTCTCGCTTGAACAGGATATCAGAGCCAAGTTGGACTCATTACCATCTGTCACCAAAATATACGCCAACCCCGATGGCACCCCCAGAGTCCCCTCCGATAGCGAATTCAAGACCATCGCTGAGTTGCAAAATTTATACTATCAAAGAAATCACTCGCTGTGGAACTTAATTCATCCCGGCATTCCAAAGGAGCAGTTGGAGTTGTTCAAGGACAATTCGCAAGACTTGAAGAACTTTCAATTTGTCACCAAAGACGCAGGCAAAATCATTGACAAGATTCCATACAAAGATGAAACCACAGGAGAGCTAAAATGGCGTGTTGTTCGGGAAACCGAGAAGGCTGAGGGCTGGGAATTGCCTTACTTCTACATTGTGTTGCCCGTTTTCATATATGTTCTTTACTCCAAGTATACAGCTCAGATGAAGAAGAGAGCATCCGAGGGTCCAGAGTGGGCAGAAAAGGAGTTGAGATTGAGAGCTATGGAGGAATACTTTCATGGTGACAGCGAGAAGGCCAAGGCATTTTTGTCCGACGAGGGCAAGTCCGAAAGAGAGCTCAGAGACAGAGACGATTTGGTGGTGGCCAGAATCTTGGCTGGTGACTACGACAAGTTATCTTCTTTAAAGAAGAAAATGCCTGCAGACTTGATTCCCAAGCCCGAGTACAACGAAAGACTTCAAATCTAACTCATGTATAGATAAATTGTAAAATGCATCTACGTAACTGTCGAGGAAAAGTTTTCCATGTCTGATTTACTCCTGGATTTCTCCACACTCCTCGATCACAACTGGACTTCTAAGAGCGCCACTGTTGGAACCTTGAGCCTCAATGGCCTTGACGACATCCATACCTTCGATGACCTCGCCAAATACAACATGTGCACCATCCAACCATGGGCAAGGAACGGTGGTGATGAAAAATTGAGAGCCGTTGGTGTTTCTGCCAGCATTAGCCATGGACAACAAACCTGGCTTTTCGTGCTTCTTTTGAAAGTTCTCGTCGGCAAACTTGGCGCCGTAGATGGACTTGCCTCCAGTTCCGTTACCATTAGTGAAGTCACCGCCTTGCAACATGAAGCTTGGAATTACTCTGTGGAAAGAACTTTTGGCATAGCCAAAACCCTTTTCGCCAGTGCACAATGCTCTAAAGTTCTCTGCGGTCTTTGGAACAACTTCATCGAATAACTCAAATTTAATTGGAGATTGCTTAACGCCACCAATGGAGGTGGTGATGTAGACCTTGGATCCTAAAGCTTTGGAGGTAGCAGAAAAGTTTCTAATAGAAGTTCTCAACATTTTGTAGTTCAAATAAGAGAAGTGGGTGAGTTTTTCAGTGCTCCGGTTATATACGGTGCGAATGCAGGACACTCGCTTTATTCGCTTTCTTCGAAGCACGTAGAATTTGTACTGATCTCATACTTGATCATGTCAGATTACTTTGACACCTAAATAACATCATGAGATTTGACTCAAAAGCCTTTTCTTGAAACTATTGTCTCACCTTCCCCACTTTCTTTCACACCTGAGCGAAAGTAGTAAGTGGAATTAAAAGCTTAATAAGTCCACTTCACCATTACCAGCCGCAGAAGCTGGCTTCTGTTCTGATTTGGGGGCTGCGTTACTGTTGGACGTGAAATCATCGAAGAAATCATCGTCTTTTTGAGCAGCTTGGGGCTTGGTAGCACTTCTCTTAGGAGCACTAGTAGTTTTAGTTTTTGCACTGGAAAATAATGATGAGAATGCATCGCCAGATGGTTTAGACGGACCACTCGAAGTGTTTGTGTAGTTAGGCTGGGTTGTCTGGTTGAATTGGTTCACTTGTTTTTGCTGGCCATATTGTTGTGCGTTTGGCTGCGAAACATAGAGATTAGCAATGTTGTTAGCAAGCCCGTTGGCATTCAGCGCCAGAGGGGCACTTTGAAAGTCATCAAAGTCATCGTCATCGTCATCATTGGCGACAGCTTGAGTGGCTGGTTGTGAAGTTGCGGCTTTGGATGCGCTTGGAGCCGAGTCAAAGTTCATTAAGTCTCCCAACAAATCTTCCGTGGGTTGCTGAGGTTTTGCTTTGGCCTTTGAAGCCAGCGACAAGCCAGCATTCACTTTTGAAGAAGAGGTGGTGGGTTTGGATGCTCGGGCCGAGGACGACCCTTCCACGTTGTATTCTTCGAAGTTGTTGTCTCCTCCAGAAGCACCATTATCGTAAGCACTAGCAGGATCATCATATCTGGCTCCAAACACACCCCCGTCCCCATAGACTCTGTTGGTGAAGTCTTCATCGTTACCACCACCACCATATTGAGGCCCAGCAGTTATGGAGGCACCACCGCCAGAGATGCCGCCAAAATCCTTCTGATTTTGTCTGGCGGACTTTTTTCTTTCAGATCTGATTAAGGAGTCATCGTTCAACAAGTTCACTAAATTTTTGGACCTGTTTCTGACGTTAATACCCTGATCTCTCCCCTTGGAGTCAATATAGTGAAAGGACTTCAACATTTGAATAAGCGAGATATTACTGCGAATATCGTCGATGACCCTCTCGGATCCGTTTCTGATGATGTACTCAAGCAATTGCAAAGACTTGTAAATTTGTCTCCATTCATTAGCAGCCTTTTCAGTGAATCTTCTAAATATGAAGCTGAGAATCTCCTCCCTTTCTCTGTAGTTATATGTTCCTGCTGCAATTTGAGACATAAGCCTCGTTGAAGCACCCCATGGCTCGTTATTGGTGGCCTCACGGACTTTGGTCTCCATTTCAGACAAATTCAAAGCAACTTTAGGTTAGTAAGAGTCAAGGGAAATTTTATAGTCATTAAACAATTCATATGGCTGAAGCAATCTTCAGCAAGTTCAGAGCGGATCTTCTCGGGAGGCTTTGGGTTCAAGAAATGTTCAGGGGCGACAAAAACTTCTTCACATACCATTTTGGGCCTTACGAACATAAGACTTGATCTCATACAAGTTGATGTTCTTTGAGGCTTCCTTGAGTAAATCCATCGTTGAGTTGCTGAGAGGTGAGCCGAAACAATTCAGGGAACCAACGTAGTGATCTCGCGCCACGGTGCAGGACCGAAACCTCACCTGCACACACGCTCTTCTTGTTCAGTTGGCGACGATACATAAACCAACTACAGGAGTGTTTATTTTAATAATTGTATGCAATTAGGATGTCTACAAAAGACACTTTAAAAAATCTATACACAAGAAGTTATCCACAAGACGATTAGAAGGAGAGTTGTTTATAGGCACTACTCTTCAAGTCAAGGGCTTGCTTCGCGGACGTATTTGGCCTTGACAGAGGCAGTCAAATCTTTTAATTCCTGTAGCTTTCGAGGAAGTCGCGGTTGTGAAAAGCTGCTCTTTGAATCGGTGTTTTCCAAAATCCCACGATCTTTTAAGAAGGACACATCGTTCGAGTGCAAGAACGTATTGTTAAGAATTGAATTGTTCAAGTTCACCAACGTCATATTGGCAAGAGTGGTGTTTGGCGTACGCATGGAAGTGTTGGTGATGTCCATGCTCCTATTAAATGAAGCGTGTTTGGCGAGAAAGCTGTGTTTTTGCAAATCTTTGGCTTTTTTGAGAGCCCGTGCTTCCCTTTCCTGTAGTAATTGCAGAGAGCGACGTGCCTCGGCATGAACAGTGGTGCTTGGCTCTAGTTCCAGATCAAGCGCATGTTTCCGTTTTTGATTTTCGAGCTGTTTCCGTTTTCTGAGCCCTCTGCTGGACAACACAGCTTGAAACAGCCGTGACATGCGCATGACTTTGTTGCTTAAAACTTCGGCAACATCTTCCTCATTGGTAGACATATCACAGATTTCAATGCTCTGTATGCATTCTGCATGGACATTGGACTTGAAGAATTCCAAGATTTCTCCAGACTGAATGCCGCTCTGTGAAGTGTCCCAAAAAATAACAAGTAATTGAATTTTGTATAAGCTAAAGCGGTCACAAATATTCATGAGTTTTTGGAGAATCTCGCAATCTCGCTCAAGTTTTTGCCGCAATCCCGTATATTGCTTTTTGTGGGCTTCTTCAAAGATGCCACTCTCGAAGGTGATGAATGGGGCGTCGCTAAATGATATCTCAATCGATTTGATATTCTTTGGCAAGCTTTCAAATGAGACGCTAAGCATTGGTACTTTAACCACATGTTGATAGTATGTTTTGTCATCACTGGGCTGGAGATTGAACTTGGTATTAAGCCATTTGGAATACAGTGAACTCCAATTTTCCACGACAAGCAAAAACTTAAATGAGTGCTGAGTCTTAAGCTTGACTCGATTGGACATGTATTCGGCGAAAGGCGTCAAATCCATTGGTGCCCATAGTCTTTCAAGAGCTGTCTGCTTTTCAGTAAAAGATGGTTGTGAGGGCTCAGGGGTTGCAATGGAAAACGTTTTCATCCGGTCTGAGCTGAATGAAATGTTGCGCAGAGAAATTTGAGCTCTTTTGTATGAAGTGTCGCCATTCATAGCTATACCTCTCTTTTTGAGAGACGGATGCTTGAATTGCATCTCTTTAAGTTCTGTCAACCTTTTCATTTTGTTTTCTTGAGATGCCATCGAGCTTTCACAACATCTCTTGACCTTAGAGATAATATTTCTCTTTAATCTTTGATTGTCAAAAATCTTTGCAAGGCTATTCCATACTGCTTTATGCAATGCTTCTGAGATGAACGCCTGATATAATTCCTCAGACAATGCACCGATGACAAGTTTTCTTTGAGCGTCATCTTCGTGCATTTTTTGAGCTTTGCTCAATATTTTGAGCAATTCTTCGTTCAAGACCTTTTCTGATAACTCTTCGTATACACGTTCTGCACCACGATCATATAGTGGATGTTCCACTATATTTTGCTTCAGTTGAGGTGCCTGAATCTGGAGAGGTTTTGGTTGAGCTAAGGCCTCTGGAATTGCGTTGAAGTTTAGCGGTTTCAGGCTAAATTCCACTGCTGCTTTTGGAGCAGCATTTGTGTTGAATATTCCGCTATTCCTTTGGGATAAGCTGGATGTGTTTTCGATTTTTTCTTTGTTCTTTTTTATTTTTTTTTTCTCGTCATTCTCCGCTGGTGTACTCAATGGAAATTGGCCTGAACCATCACTCAAACTAAAGTTCGGTTCTGTAACAGAAATTTGAGCCTGTGGTGTTGGCGTAAACCTATCCGGACTGGCACTGAGTAGTTTTTGTTCTGGTATTTTCAAGCCTGATTGTGGTGGCTGTGGCGGGTTCTGTTCCTTGCTTTGACTAGGAGCTGAATATCCGCCCCCAGCATCAACCCTTTCATTGATAAAATTTGGCTGTGACGTTATCAGTTGGTTGAAAGCACTTGAAGTTTTAGACTCGAAGAAAGGAGTTCTTGGAGCTCGATGTATTGCTTCAGAGGTCTGTGCTTGAGATCCAGAGCCAGAGCCAGAATTGTCTGGAATAATCCTTCCACCGAATCCTAAAGTTTGAGCTGGATTTGAAGGTATACTTTGAGAAGCCGCTGCGTTCGTGGAGGGAAGCGACGGTTTAATTGCTTGCACAGTGGTTGAGGAAGTCGGTGCTCCATTCAAAACCGTTCCTTGAATAACAGTGTCTGGTGTTGGCAATTTGATGTTGAGATTCGAGTTCGAGTGACCTGCACAAACTAAGTCTCTATAATTCTTCCCTTGTAGCAAGCTGTTGAATTGGGCCGAGTGGGCTGGACTTCTTTTAGGCTTCGCTTGTAGTGAGTTGAGTTTATAGCGGGTTTCAAGCTTTTCTTTGTTGCATAAATCGATCAATACCTCACCATTCTCATGCACAATATCAACATCGTAGTAAGATACAAAGGAAACCAATTTATCCATCTCGTCAAACCCAAGCATTTCCTGTAGAGATTTCCCAGATAACGGCTTACCCTTGGTGTGGTGAGATCGAGTTAGAGATTTCAAAGCATAAAATCTGATTTCATTAAAATGTGTCTCGAGCAAAAATGCAAGAAGGATCGGGGTTTTTGGGTCGAAAACTCGGCGAAAGAACTCAACGAAAAGATTCGTGGCTCCAATGGTGTTCGTGAAACCTCTTTCCACAATGTTATTCTGGGACATGAGTGTTCGAAATATAATAGCGAGCTGTATCATGTTATCTTGAAAGATCATTTGAGGAAGCATTTGCAAATCACGTTCCAATTCAGAGTCCCGGAAGTGACTTATCAAATGGTACGCCCGAAACTCCGCCTCATTTGGGCACTGCCCGCCATGATGTCTGACATCTTGATATATTTCGGTCAATGTTTGCATGGCCTTATTGAACTGCTCCAATTCCTGTTGTTGTGAGAATTCAACGTCGCTTCCAGGCATGACATGCAAACAAAGCAAATGTATGCGAACAATCTTTTCGTTACAATCAATAGCGGCAGGACCATAGTAGTTTTGGTAGATGAAGTCCTGACGAATGGATCTGGTTCGATCCCATATGAAAGAATGAGCCTCCGGGAGATGAGGCAAGATCTCTTGGATCAAATATTCTAGAGTGTAGCTGAGAACATGCGGAGGCCTCACATCAGAAGGCATTGGTGGGGGCTGGCCGGCGGCGGGTCGAGAAAATGCTTTAATGGCTCGACTCCGCGAGATTCGGTTAGTTTGAGGATCTTTTTCGAGTGTCTTCACATTATTCTCCAAGCTTCTTCGGGTGCGCTCGAAAATCGGACACATATCCAAACAAGTACCCTGGAAGAAAATCGCTTCACTAAGATCTTTACGAGTATTCTCGGCATCAACAAGACCCAATTCCTCCATTCGCTTACGCTCAATTTCACGCATCTTTTGAAATTCCTCATAAGTTCCTTGAACATCCGAACCAGCATTAGCTTCCTCTATTTGGAGCATTGCGCGTTGGTTCTGTTCATCCCAGGGATCTTGATGGAATGGAGGAGGCACAAGCAATCTAGGCTGGTTGAGCATGTACCGAGGAACTGGCCTAGGTGTTGATTTGGCTTGTTTGACGAATCCAAGACTCAGTGGATCAGCGAAAATGGACCCCGTGCCGCTGATTTCTGCTGAAGAGTAGTTGATTGTGTTGAAGGTGGTTTTTGGAAAACCACCATTGAGAGGGTCCTCGTTAGCAATTTCTGGTAATGAAGAACCACCGAAGGGAGAACTATTTGTGGCATGCCCCAACTCTCTTTCGGGTTCGTTGTGGGTCTTGCTTCGTGGCTGGCTTAGTCTCTTCAGACGCTCTTGCTTGGTAAATTTCTTCGTGCCTTTGGAAGAGCTCTGCTGGGATCCACTTGCCCGGATTTTGTGGAGATGACTTTTGGTTTTAGGCTCTGAAGTTGCATTGATGCTGCCTGCTCTTGCTAGCGCTGACGGCTTCTTGCGCCCACGGCGGGCATCTAGACCCGGCCCTCTTGGATGTTGATGACTTGTTGTGGGTCGCCGAAAATCCAGCGGTTCAGCCGGAAGAGACATTTGATCGTGCCTTGGCGTGTGTGTCTGTTTGACGACTGAATGTGAAATAAGAGGCGCTCACTGAAGGTTGGCGAGTGAGCGCGTCACGTGAGTATGAATGCTTACATTAGAATTGGATTTACAGGAAGATGGTGTGAAATAAATTAAAAATCAAAAGCTTTCATGGCTTCAAAAAAGAGAACAAATCATCATCGTTTCGTATCTTTTTTTTTTTTGCTGAAGCAGTACACCACAAAGCCTTCTATCAAATCCTTGGAAAGAAGCGCATCGGGAACTACGCCCACCAAGAGGTTCTCGTCAAACACAGCAGACAAAAACTGCTCGAGTATGCTTTCTTCTCGAAGCTGCATCGCCACAATGGCAATGGTGTTCTCCGACATCATTTGCTTCATGGTAAATACAAAGTGGGGAATGAGGTATTCGTTGTAGATTGTGTCACATGCTAGAATCACATCAGGGCAACTAGTGCCGGTCAATTCTTGGTACTCAAACATTCCCGGCTCGGGATTCTCCCAGTCCAATTCAATGAAGTCAATCTTGCATTGTGATCCTCTTTTGAGTCGAACAGTACCATCATTTTCACAAGTGGAGCTGGTGAATGCCTTAGAAACAGCGTTATGTAGAAAATTGGATTTCATAAGCTTTAAGAGATGCTTTTGGTCCGAAGAAACATAATGTCTGGTGGAAGGGCCTAAAGTCGACACCAACACGGCACCAGTGCCAGCTCCCAATTCCAAGGTATATGAAGAGCTCAAGAGTGTTTTGAACGGGCATTTACTACTAGAGATGACCCAATCGGCAAACTTTGTAGCTGTTTGCCAGCAAATAAATCCTGTGCTAGACAGTTGAGTGGATGACGAAAGAGAGGAAATGGACTGTGTAATCTGGAGATCTATTTCTGCATTGGGAAGCGAGATCTCGATATCATCTCGTGACTTGTTAATGTAACCTAAATGTTGCTTTTCTGCAGGCCGGTGGTCTACATTGATGGTATAAAGATGGTCGTAGAGGTCGTCACGTTGAATCTCGTGACAAAAGTTCATACCGGGGTCAAGAGCCGTAATATGTCGCATCACTACTCACGTCCTGCACACTACGCGTCAGCATCAGGGTTCTATATTTATTGACTCTTAGGATCTAAAGCACGTTCTTAGCTTTCAAAATTTCTGCAATCAAGATACCTGCACCGGCGGCTCCAATGACAGTATTATGGGACAAAACGACCATCTTGAAGTCCAAAAGTGGGTCCTCTCTGACTCTTCCCACAGTGACTCCGTAGCCTGCGTCTCTGTCTCTGTCCAATCTAGGCTGTGGTCTATCTTGTTGCTCCAAAACGTGAATGGTCTGCTTAGGGGCAGAAGGACATCCCAACTTGAATGCATCACATTGATACTCTCTCATGGCGGCCTTAACTTGTTCAAGAGATGGGGCAGGTCTGTTGGCAAATCTCAAGGAGATGCACTCCGTGTGGCCATCGCTCACAGCGATACGATTGCACTGAGCAGACACTTTCATGTCATCCTCGGGTATAAGAGAGAAACCATTGCCATCACTGGAGACGTCACCCAAGATCTTTCTGGACTCCCACTCGATCTTTTCCTCCTCGCCACTGATGAATGGCACAATGTTGTCCAACACGTCAATCCCTGGCACACCTGGAGAGAAACCAGCGCCCGAAATAGCCTGCAAAGTGGTAGCGGTAAGGGCATCAATGGGGCCGAACTTCTCAACCAATGGCTTCAATGGAGCTACCAAACCTGCAGTAGAACAGTTGGAGATGCACACAATGAAGCCTGGTCTCTCCTTTCCGGCAGCCTTGGCGTCAGCAACACGCTTTTCAACAACAGACAAATGCTCTGGATTAACAATAGGCACAATCAAGGGCACGTCGGGCTCTCTTCTGTAGTTTTTAGCGTTAGAAATGACAATCTTTCCTGCGGCGGCAAAAGCCTTCTCAATCTCGCCAGCGTAGTCGGAATCCAAGCCGGAGAAAACAACATCACACTCAGCAAAATTCCCCTCTGGCTTACACTCCTCAATAATGACATCTTTGGAGGCGTCAGGGAGCAAGTTGGTTTGTTTCCAAGTGACCGCGTTCTCATACTTCTTGCCGGCGGAGCGAGCCGAGGCACCCAAAGCGTGAATTTTGAATTGGGGGTGATTATCCAAAAGAAGAATAAATCGTTGACCAACTGAACCGGTAGCACCGAGAATTCCTGCTTTCAATAAGGCCATTTTATGTGGTTGGATGGTAGTAGTGAACTTTTTTAAAGTACTCGCACTTGACTCATTCTTATATGCATATAAGCGAAAAAAGTAACCGCACTCGCGCCGGAACCTTCGATTAGCACTACTCATATTATACAGGTTTCTGGTTGGGTTGATCCTCAAGTTCAGTGTAGTCGACTCTTGCTTTGCAAATCCAAATTGTTTTCTTATGAAGGGATCTAGACTTTTGGAAAAGTCGTGCAGCACGTGCCATTGCATCACGTGATGCAGAAGCGAGTCGCGTGAAAACCTCAGCACTGAGCGCGTTAACTACTACTTCAAATGGTGAACACGGACTTCGAGAAGATCTACTTGAACCAGTCCCGCTTGAATGGCCGGATGCGTATAGCAGACTCCGGTCTTGGATGGAAAGCAGCCTCTTCGTCGGGCGCCTCTGCCAGTGCCCCTTTCTTGTTGCCTTCGGAGGAGATCTTGGCTGCTCTGTGGTCCAGAGGTTCCCGCAACTACGAGCTCAGAGTGCAGACCAAGAACCAGGGCGTGGTTCGTCTTGATGGTTTTGACCCTGAAGACTTTTCCAAGATGAAACAGGAGTTGCAAAGAAACTTTCACTTGACGTTGGAGCACAAGGAGCACTCGTTGAGAGGGTGGAACTGGGGGACAACCGACTTGGCCAGAAACGAATTGGTATTTCAAATCGGCTCTAAACCTGGATTTGAGATTCCTTATTCAGAGATCACCAATTCAAACTTGACTGGCAAAAACGAAGTGGCTATTGAATTAAACCCAAACAACGAAGACAAGGCCGGTGACGAGCTCGTGGAGATGCGATTTTACATTCCAGGAACAGTGGAAAACGAAACAAAGAAGACTGTGACCAATGAGAACGGTGAGGTGAAGGAGGAGGAAGAAACTGAGGAAATTAACGCCGCTTCTGCATTCTACGATCAGCTTAAGGACAAGGCCGAAATCGGCCAGGTTGCTGGCGAGGCCATTGTTTCCTTCAGCGACGTTCTTTTCTTGACCCCAAGAGGCCGTTACGATATCGACATGTACCCAACATCGTTGAGATTGAGAGGAAAGACCTACGACTACAAAATACAGTACAAACAAATCGAGAGAATCTTCTCGTTGCCAAAGCCAGATGATGGGCATCATTTGTTGGTCTTGCAAATCGATCCACCCTTAAGACAGGGTCAAACTAGATACCCATTCTTGGTGTTGCAATTCTTGAGGGAAGAAGAAACAGAGCTCACGTTAAACCTCTCGGATGAGGAATTCGAGCTGAAATACAAGGATCGCTTGAAGAAGCAATACGACTCACAGACTCACCTCGTCATGTCACATTGCTTAAAGGGATTGACAGAGCGTCGCTTGATTGTGCCAGGAAGCTTCCAATCCAGATTCTTGCAGGCAGGAGTATCCTGTTCCTTGAAAGCCTCTGAGGGTTACTTGTACCCGCTCGATAGATGTTTTTTGTTTGTTACTAAACCCACAGTTTATATACCCTTCTCAGAGGTCAGCAGTGTGACTATGTCACGTACATCCACCGGCGTGTCAGCATCGCGTACTTTCGACTTGGAGGTGAATTTGAGAGGTGGAAACCAGTCTCACACATTCGCAAACATCGATAAGGAGGATCAAGAAACCATAGAGAAATACTGCCAAGAAAAGGGTCTCAGAATCAAGAATGAGGAAAAGATCGCCAAGGCCATGATGGCCAAGGCCATGACAGGCGACGATGACGATGACGACGATGATGCTGACGTCGACATGGGAAGTGCTGGCGAAGATGAGAGTGACGATGACGATTTCGGATCAGGATCTGACTCGGACGTGGCAGAGGAGTTTGATTCGGATGCGCCAGCTTCTGACTCAGATGCGGATGAAAATATGGACAAGGAAGAAGATGAGCGGCCAGCCAAAAAGAAGGCTAAGAACGACTAAAGTAAAAACAATAAAGTTACTACGTATGCATGCCAGATTGTTGAGGATCGTAAGATGTCCAAAATTCCTGACGAGGGATTGGAACAAAGGATCATTAGGGTTTCGCTTTGGAAATAAACTTTATTGAAAGGGGGTTCGTAAAAAATGGCGAATTGCGATTTGTGGTAAAAATGATAAAGAATCTGCCGAATTTCTTAAATGAAGATCTGCTTAGAGGCAAAAAAAAAAAAAAAAGGGTTATCGGTTAAGACGGCTTCTCAGATTCAAAACCGAGGCCCTACAGCGACAAGCCTCAGATAAACTATGACATCTTCTCGAATCATAAAATACTCGAAAGGTTGCAGTGGTACTAACGACTCACTTACAATGAAATCACAACTAAGGAAATAGATTGGTCAGACCGCGGTGGCTGGAACAAAGCATTGGGAATTTCATGACGTTACCGCATTAGGCAAAGTGCGCAGGCCGACCGCGCACCCTTGAGCCAGCAGCCAAATTTAGCAACGTTTTCTAGAGGTAGATAATACAACGCATCCCCCACATTATTACTCTAAGCCACCCAGACTTCCATTATTAAACATTCTGCCAATTTCGAGTATATACTACCAGCTTCATACAATCAATAAACCCAATGCCAAGCACCAAGTCTTTTTCCGTGATTGACCACGATGAAAGCGAAATCGATGGCCTTCAGCAGTGTTTGGACTACCTCAGTACTTACGAGGAACCCCCAGTTCCCAGGAGGTCCCCTAGGCGTCAAATAACCCATAAGAAGCCGGAATTTAATTACAGATCCAATTTAAAACTGAGTATCAAAGGGTTGCCCCTTTCAGAGCCGGACGACCTAATCATGAATGATGCTTCATCTGGCGAGTATCAAATGGCCAGCGATGGCTCAGCCCGAAGCTCAATTTTTTCAGATCATTCCAATTACATGCCCAAAAAACTACACGTGCAATTTGAATTTGACCTTGATTATTACATGGACGAAGTCGACTTCAATGACCAAATCTGCACAATTGACAACGTGGTAACGATTGTGCGGAAGCATGATCGCTGGGACCCCAAAAAAGTCTCTTTCGTCAATATTTGAAGCTGGCCTTTATTAAAGAATCTGTCAAGAAAGCCTTGATCTACCTTCAAGTCAAGAAAGTCATAGTCTACCCTCATTCCCAAATTGACTTTATATCACTTCCAAGATGACACCACCTCCAAGATGAAATCACCCCCAAGATGAAACCAACCCCCATGATGAAATTAATCGCCTCATCATACGTCTTCCTGCATAGGAAAATTACCATTACGACCCTCTTTTCGAACTCAGCCATGTTACATCATCGCATCTATTTTTAGCGGTGACATGGTCATGAATTGCATCTCGTGAGCATGCACTCGCACTTCATTTAAGCGGCAATTTCTCGTCCTGGTCTCGGGGTATAGAATGCTCCGAGCCAGGATTTCAATTCTCTGACGACTCAAAGCTCATGCTACAGATTTTGGTTCACACGTGTCCTGTATACGAGTCCCTCGGTGAAACTATACCCATTAAGACATTGTTTCGTGTAATGATATCATTTTCATATCAAGTTTATATCGAGTGTTATAATTACGTATTTTGTGTTGATTCGTTTTCTAGAACAAAAATCATAAACTTTCTACTATGTGTTTTTTTACACTATGTGTCTTTCTTACCTCCATTGTATTTAAAGTATTGTAGTCATCAGAATGAGGCTATTTCTCAACAGTTTGAAACTTCTGCTCACACCATCATTTTCACTACAAAATGAGATTTTTGCATTACAATAAAAATTTGATTATTTAATTTCACTCTTTGAACTTCAACTTTTCTCCTTTGTTTACTATTGTCATCGCATCGTCATTTACCTTCTTTGTCTCGTTTCTGATCCCTCTCTCTTAGTGTCTCATAATCGCTTTCACGTGAGACCCCACGTCTCAGTCACACTAAAAGGTGGGGGAACGCATTTTCCTGCACGCGTTCTATGTCTACCTTCTCATCACTCCTCTGTACTCCTGCAAAAAGCTATAGTTCTCTCATGGATGAATCCTCCAGAGTATACAATATCAATTTTTGCTACTCAACTCGCTCATCTATTTAAATCGCTCATCTATTTAATTTTCTAAAAAGCTTGACTCACAATTGTATGGTCATCAGATACTGATATCTTCCATCATGGCTGCATCCTTAGGCCTTATCATCTACGCTTCTGTGAAGCCCATTTTCAAAATCTACTTCATTATTTCCTTGGGTTTCTACCTTGCCAAGCGAAACATTCTATCTGTTACGACATGCAGAGATATTTCGGATATAATCGTTACGGCAATCATGCCGTGCTTGATTTTCAGCAATGTTGTTACTAACTTAGTTAGCTCTGATATCAAATTTCTTGGAGTTATTTTTTTTGAAGGAACTCTTTTGTTCGGTGTGGGAGCATTGTTGGGACTTTGTACCCATTACATTTGCAAGTCTCCCAAAACGTGGTACGGAGGTCTAATTTCCGTGGGAATTTTCCCGAATATATCTGATCTTCCCATTGCATATCTTCAGACTTTAGGTAAGAGCAATGCTCTATTCACAACCGATGAGACCAATAAAGGAGTGGCTTACGTTTGTATCTTTCTAGCATCTCAGGTGTTCTACCAATTTAGCTTGGGTTTGTACAAGTTGGTGAGGTACGACTTTCGGGACCAGCTCGATGAATCCGGTAACCTAATTGATCATGAAAATCAGGCCAGTTTTACAAACGCTACCACAGAAGCCGTGCCCCCTCCTCAATCACACTCTACTAAGGACAAAATTTTCACTCTTGACCAGACTCTGAAAGAACCGACTACCCCACCATGCAATAGCGACACAGCTTCTGACCATAGGTCTGAATCAATGAGTATTGATACTGATGATTCAAAGTCCATAAGCTCAAACGATTTCGAAGCAAAGCTGCTCACCGATAGCGCTAAAAAGCACATATCTGGATCTGAGCAGCATGACAATTTTCTTCTACAAAAAAATCCAGAAACTAAGGTCGCCAGACGTGTTCTGATGGTATCCCAAAATTCCAGCAACTCAATCAATTCAGAGCAGCAAATACGTCATCGAAAGATCCAGAGCATCGGAGGAGATCCTTTAGATTTGCATCAAACTCGAACAGCTGATACTCGCTCCATGAAGACACAAGACATTGGCGATGTGATTAATGAATACTCAGAATTCGAAAAGCTTAGAACACATGAAACAAGAGGCGTTTCTTCCATTGTAAGTGATTGTGCGGTGGAGTTCTTAGAAGATGGGCAGAAAAACAAGCCCAAGTCCACTCTAGGTAAGATCAGGTATCAAGTTGTCATCACTCTCAAGAACTTCATCGCGCCCAACTCGTTATCGCTCATTATTTCATTGGGTATTGCGATGGCACCCCCTCTAAGGTCTTTATTTGTGAAAGGCTCTTTCTATATTCCTGATGCTCCAGACAAACAGCCACCGTTATCATTTGTAATGGATATCGCCAGCTACATTGGCGCTGCATCCGTGCCTCTTGGATTGTTGATTTTGGGTGCAACAATTGCCCGCTTGAAAGTGAACTCTATGGTGCCAGGCTTCTGGAAGACGGCGCTAATGATCACCGCTTGCCGGTTGGTCATACTCCCCATTTTCGGCGTAGGATTGACTACAGGCTTGGCAAAAGCAGGCTGGTTCAACGATGATCGCTTGATTCGATTCGTCAGTGTGCTAGAGTTCGGATTGCCTAACGCAACCGCATTGGTGTATTTCACAGCTTTCTACACCGACCCAAACTCGCCGGACCATTTGCAGATGGACTGCTTAGCTACGTGCCTTATAGCACAGTATTCCATTCTCTTCATAACATTGCCCTTTTTGGTGACGTTTTCGTTGAAGGTTTCTATGGGCTACTAGTTGCCAATGCAGTCATGTACATAAGCACCTCGTCCGTATTCTGCGCTTCACACTGTCTTGTTCCTGCATTTGTCCTGTGTAATGGGTCGGTCGTGAGGTTGCGATCATACATAGCAACGTACTCATTTTTTGATCCGCGTACTTCTTTTTCATCCTCGATATGGCTCTATATTACAATTTGGTTTTCGGCTTGCTTGTCATTGAAATGGCATTTTTCGCCATTTTGTCCTTGCCATTCCCTCGCAAGATGAGAAAATCCGTATTGACTACGGTGTCCGCTCCCTTCAGATCCGAGCAATTCCAAATTGCTCTCAAGTGTATATTTGGATTTATTGCAGTCCTTTTTGTTGACAGTGTCAACAGAGTGTACACGGTGACTGCCGAGTTGCACGCCATGTCCCCTCACAGCGGCTCGCCGCTGAATGTTATGAACGACAGGTCCGACGTTCAAGCTAGAAGATTCTACGCGCAAAGAAACATGTACCTTTGCGGGTTTACCTTGTTCTTGACCCTTATTTTGACCAGAACCTACTCTTTAGTTGCTGAGTTGATCCTGACCAAGGACAGATTGGACGACTACAACAAGAACAAGGAGTTGGGAACCTCCACTTCCACCAATGCCGAGGCCGCTGAGTTGAAGAAGACCTTGGCTTCTAAAGACACAGAGTTTTCCAACTTGAAGGACCAGGCTACCGGCTTGTCTGATGAGTATAGCTCTGCTACTGCCACTGGATCCGCCAAGAAGGTTTTGGAGTGATTGTGCTATGTTCTACTTCTAGCTTGTTCTGGTTCTGGTCTAATCTAGCTTTGACCAATTCTAGCACCATCCAAATCTAATTGTGGTCGACACGCATTTTGTAGATTTAATTATCCCTCTATGTCTATTTTTCGTAAGAGTTGCTCTTGTGCTTTGGGGTAAAGCTGAAGCTCGAAGAGGCCTTACCAAGAAACATCTCAGTAATCTTTATCCAATCCTTGCAGTCACTAGAGCCAAGCAATGTTTCAAGATCGTTTCTGCCAACCCACTTTGGCGGACGCTCGTTAAGTTTTGGGGGAAGTCTTTCGAGAATTCCAACCGGAATGTATCTGTGGGTGAAACCGATGAACTCACACATGAATCTTCTGGCAGTCTCAACTCCATACTCATCAGATCCCCAGTGTTGAATGGCATAGTCGGCAAATTGCTTCATGTACTCGAGTCTCTCGGTGGCCGACTTGTCTAAGTATTGTTCGGCATCGACTTCCTCAAAAATCCACGGCTTAATGAGTGCACCTCTTGCCACCATAACCGAATCAATACCCTCCGTGCTCACGGCAGTGTGCCATTGCTCATGCGTGAAACAGTCTCCATTACCCACAAACCACGTTGGGCGAGTCTCTTGTAGATCTTTGTTTTCTTGCTTCTTCTCATTCCATTCGTGTACAACCTTGCCCACTTCTCCAATGTACAGCCAGTCAGCCTCTCTGGTGTATCTTTGTTGTCTGGAACGTCCATGGAGAGTGATGGCTGCAACATGGGTGTCTGCAAGCACTTTCGACACTAAAGAAGCAGCCGTATTTTTATTATCCTTCGTTCCTGTTCTAATCTTGACTGTTACTGGGATGTCTCCAGAACAAGCATTCATACCGTTAAGGATACGAACCATTTTTGCAGGCTGATCCAAAAGTGCAGATCCCTGGCCTTGCCTGTAAAGTAGATCGATAGGACATCCACTATTCAAGTTGAGCTCAGAGACATGTGTGGTTTCGTTTGCAATAGCCTCTGCAGCCTTTGTGGCTTGCTGGTGGTGGTTGGAAGCAATCTGAATTCCGTAACCAGGGTATTCCGAAGAGTGAGCTTTTGGCAAGGCCCATTCAGATTTAGTTCCTTGAAGTAACGGAAGGGCAAGCGCCATCTCACTATATGTAACATCAGCACCTAGTGTCTTCATGAGACGACGATAAGGGAGATTTCCAACAGTTGTCAATGGAGACACGATTTTGGCTCTTCTTAAATCAATTCTCTTTTTCTCTGCTGGCGTGAATGGTGCCTCCACGTAAGAAGACACGTTATTCTTGACGTCCTCCTGTCTCTTGGCGGCGTTGGCTTCGTTTTGCACGAAAGTATCAAGGTACTTGATATAAGGAATGGACTTAGAGAAGTCATACCTATTTCTCTGCAAATTAATTCTATGGTCAGGCTCAATCTTGTTGTATTCTGTGTTGTCGCTCTTGCTTTTCTCCATCAACTCCTCATTCTTCAACACTTCCTTATTCTCCTTATTATAATGGGAGTTGAGCCATCTGCACTTCACGCCCACAGGGCAGTATCCAATGGCATCATAAACGGGACAAATGCCTTCAATATCCGCCGGTTTGGACTGCAAGTACAGCTCCACATCGTGAGAATTCTTGCATTTGTCTCCATAAGAGCACTCTTGTTTCTGCGATGGATCGAGAAGGGTGGTGCACAAACGCACTTCCTCCTTCTGTTGCCTGAGATCTCTCTTCTTGTTTTGACCACGGCCTTTTTTACTTCTTTTTGACCCGGCCTCTTGATTGCGATCACCTTTTTCGGCTTCTTCATCGTCGTATGCCTGCACCTGCGGCGTGTCTGCTGCAACAATGAACTCTGCTTTTATAGGAGCAAAACCCTTCGTGTTTCGAGTACTCTCCACTTGCACTCTTTTGGGTTCTGGAGTCTCTCCGGCGTCGAATTCTCTTTTCTCCTGCTCAGACATGGAAGTAGTAAATATGTGAGCTGCCGCTCGCGCTTTTACCTGGCATCGAGCGCATACTGTACGCACACCCTCATCGAAATTTTCAACCGCTACTCTTCTTATCCTAACATGTCGATGGACAAACGGAGAAAAACGGAAAAGCCCATACAACTTAAAGGGTCCAAGATTTTCAGCCCTTTCCGAAGCCTCGGTAATGTCTCCAACGAAATTCCCTTTGCCATTGGTACTTTGGGTGCCACCTTCTATATTGTCACCTCAGTGGGCCGGAGTTTCCAGATCTACGATGCCGCCACATTGCACCTTCTTTTCGTCTCACAAAAACAAACCGCTTCCAAGATTAGTGCTTTAGCTGCTCACTTGCATTATGTCTATGTGGCGCATGGCCGCTGTGTTGGTATATACAAAAGGGGCCGCCTTGAGGAGGAAGTCAAGATCGTCCCCTCTTCCGGGGCCGTCACCATCAACAATCTTTTGGTGTTTGGTGACTACTTGATCTCAGCTTCTACAGACGGAGATTTGAATATTTTCAGGAAGCCCGCTGGCTCAAAGCTACACTCTGAGCACTACACTACCATCTCCAACATCAACCCGGAATTCGATGGCGATATCGTGGGCTTGCTTCATCCACCAACCTACTTGAACAAGATTATCGTGGCCACAACAAAACATATTTACGTTATTAATGTCCGTACTGGCCGGACACTATACAAGTCACCCGAAAACCTTATCAAGGAGAACATCTCGTGCATTGAAAGTGCCACGGCTTTGGATATAATCGCTATCGGAACCAGCACAGGTGGCGTCTTCCTCTACAACTTCAGAGCAGGCAAGCTTTTAGACGAGCGAATTGTCGTGTCACCCACGGATGTCGGCGCCAAAGTGGTTTCGTTGTCATTCAGATCTGATGGCTCCGAGCACTTGGTGGCCGCCTTGAACACTGGCGACCTCTTTTTCTACGACTTGATCCGCAAAGCCCGAGTTCACGTTTACCGTAACTGTCACGATGAAGCGTTTGGTGGAGTTTCGAATGCCAAGTTCCTTAATGGCCAACCAATTGTGGTCACCAATGGTGGAGATAATCAGTTAAAGGAGCTAGTTTTCGATCCTCCATTATCTCTGTCTAACACTTCGGTGGCCACCCCTCCCCGTCATTTGCGTTCTAGAGGAGGCCACTCGTCTCCACCGGTGTCGATTGTGTTCCCCGAAGAGGAAAAAACTCATTTCATGTATTCGGCCTCCAAGGACCAATCTTTGTGGAGTTTCTCGTTGAGAAAAGATGCACAGGCTCAGGAATTCTCTCAAAGAGCGCCTAGAGGTGCCAAACTCACGGCGCCTGCGTCCGGAGCCCGCGACAAGTTTCCTGAAGTCACATCCATTACCATGTCTGCCATGCGGGAGGGCGAGTGGGAGAATATGATAACCACACACAAGGGTGAAACTTTTGCAAGAACTTGGGATACCAAGCACAAGCGTGTTGGTCGACACGAATTAGCTACGGTTGATGGTGGACTAGCCAAAACCACGTGTGTGTCGCAATGTGGAAACTTTGGTCTTGTGGGTTCGTCTGAGGGTGGAATTGGTGTATACAATTTGCAGTCCGGTCTTTTGAGAAGAAAGTATATGTTGCACAAAAAGAAAGCTGTCACAGGATTGGCCATTGATGGAATGAATAGAAAGATGGTCAGTTGTGGACTAGACGGTATTGTGGGATTCTACAATTTCACCGACCTGAAATACTTGGGGAAATTGCAGCTTGATGACCCCATCACTGACATGATATATCACAAAGGCTCTGACTTGATTGCTTGTGCCTTAGATGATCTCTCCATTGTGGTCATTGATGTGGTGACACAGAAAGTGGTCAGAATATTATACGGCCACACCAACAGAATTACCGCCATGGACTTTTCACCTGACGGACACTGGGTCGTGAGTGTCAGTTTAGATGGTACGCTACGCACATGGGATTTGTCGACGGGTGGATGTATTGATGGTATTCGACTCCCTAGTGTGGCCACCAAGGTGAAATTTACTCCTTTGGGTGACTTCCTTGCTACCACTCACGTTTCTGGAAACGGAATCTCCATGTGGACGAACAAGGCGCAATTTCATCCTGTTTCAACCAGACACGTCGAGGAGTCGGACTTCACGCTGGCTTACTTGCCTAGTGCAGCAGGAGATGGTGGAGTGTCGATGATCGAAGGTGCATTGGACTATTCTGATGAGGACCTTTTGGATGTTAATCAAATATACCACTCGGTTGACCAAGTCAATGATGAGCTCATCACTTTATCGTTGGGTCCTAGAACAAGGTATCAGACCATCTTGCACGTTGAAACCATCAAACAGAGAAACAAGCCCAAGGAAGCACCCAAAAAGCCCGAGCAAGCGCCATTCTTCTTGTCTCTTTCCGGATCTAGTGTTGGTGACCGAGCGATTGTAGCTGAAAAGGGTGAATCTGCTACGGCAACTCAGACAGAAGATGATAATGGAGAGTCTCGCTTGATGAAGTTGAGAGCTAATGGTACACACAATTTCGAGTCAGACTTCACTCGTTTGCTTAGAGAGGGCAGTCAAAAAGGCGACTACTCTGAGTTTCTCAAGTTGTTGAGCACAGCCTCGCCAGCTACACTCGATCTTGAGATTCGCTCGATCAACACGAACCCACCATTTACCGAGATGTGCCACTTTGTCGAGGCCTTATCTTCAGGAGTGAGAAAAAATTCTGATTTCGACACATTCCAGGCCATTTCTGCTTTGTTCTTAAAGCATCACGGAGACGTTGTGTATGCTAACCCGGATGGAGAATTGGTGCAAGCATTGGAGAAATGGGCTGACATCAATGCACAGCAAGGTGCTCGTCTTGACAATCTCGTGAAATTCTGCTCGGGGGTCATTGATTTTGTGTCAAGCACCTAATACTCTATAGTGTATATTAATAAAGATGAAAAGGGATACCAAGAATAACATGTGCGTGTATGGTCCACCGTCATGAATATCTGGAGTTAGTTAGTACTGCGCATCAGTACATTATATTCGCGGTAATAAATATTAATATATAGCCACAGACACTTAATGAGCTTCAACATAATACAGCCATTGAACAGGGTACAGATTCCTGGAGGAGTCAAAATTACTTCTATCTATACCCTCAAGAAAAAGTTACTCATAGGGTTTTCCAATGGTGACCTTACCATTATGAAAATGACCACTCAGCCAGAGCCTGTCAAAGCAGAACAGAAGTCTGTTCGAAGTTTCCGGTCCTTGAGTGAGATCAAACGCTTATTCGTGGATAATGAGCTTTCCAAACTCCTTGTGCCGGAGAAGACATTCAAGAATGTGACTGGAAATCAAGCCCCGATAGTTACCTTGGATTCTATTCCGCTCTATACAGATTCGAACAGAGAGGTGCTTATCATTGGCCAACTTGATACTCTTCAAGTGTTTGAGTGGGTTGGTACTCATTTAAACTTAGTATTCAGTTTCGACGATGTAAAGTCATATAATCAGTTTTCATATGTGGAAATGAACGATGTTCTGAACAGCATTGACAGGCACAATGAGGATAAGAACGTCAACAAAGTTGCCAAAAAACCCAGTCTTTTTCTTTTGGGCTCTCAAAAGAAGCTTCTAATATATGAAATTGTCCGCAAGTCGAAAAACATATTTGATTTTGCATTGACAAAAGAGTTTTCACTCAAGAGCAGATTAAAGGCTTTGCAGAGCTACCCGGACCGCTCTCTCGTGATATTGGCTTTACTGTCTAGTTTTCTTAGCTTAGACACTCGAAGCGGATACCAATTAACAGAGCTAGAAAATAAGCTGGCAAGTAACCTCGCCCAGAACACCTCGTTCAGTTACTTTGGACTCTCGTCAACTAGTCCTACCGTAAAAATCATGCCCTTCACCGACTCCACATCTTTGGTGGTTCGTGATACCGAAATTGGAGAACTAGCATTCAATGAAGATACTCCTATCTTTCAAAGTGGCTCAGATATTTCACTCCTGGCGAGTCCGGTTGATACAGCATTGCTTCACCCGAATTACCTTCTCGTGATATACCCCAAAATACTCGAGGTGATCGAGATTACGAGCGGTCAGCGTGTACAGACTTTCAAATATCAACTGAAAGTGGCCTCCACGCTTCTATCTTTGAGTGGATCGGTAGTGACCCTTGTGGCAGGAAATTCTATATTACAGTTTTCCTATCTCTCATATCAAAAGCAATTGGCTCAGTTTCTCTCCGCCCGTGGTGAGATAGTCCTGAACAAAAGAAAGGATGTGAATAATGACTTGCAATTATTTGGGTTAGAAAGAGCGATTTCCTTGTTGAGCCTTCTCAGTGAAAATGACGATTATTTCTACAGTGATCGGGAACTTCATAGTCCACCATTGAAGACGAAAAACCTTCATCTTAGAGATTTGTTCAAGGAGAAAGCACTCGTGTATTTCGAGTCTTATTCGAAGTATCATGAGGCTTTAGTTGAAATCGCATCTGATTGGATTATCACCTACACTGAAATCCTACACCTTTTTCCAGATTTTTTGAATGGGAATATTCGAATAAACCACGAGATCAGTCAAGACAAAGACCCGAGGCTGAACTCATTGAAGTCAATCACTCCTGCCGAATTGAAGGACTATATCTCTCTGGAATCAGAGACGGCAAACACTGATGCGAATTCGGCAGACGTTGTCAAGATGGAGAATTTCTTCAAGGCAGTAAATAATTTGATTATCTACTTGACTGATCAAAGAAGAATTCATCTCAGTCTTTTAAACAGCAAGGACGACAATCCATACATTGTATGGAAATCTGTGCATATTCATGCCGCGGACTTATATCCGGGAGTGGACAAGATGAAGCTCAAATCTCGGTTGGAAATCTCTGCCAGTGCAATAGATACCACGCTCTTTTTGTGTTACTTCTATGTGAAACCATTGCTACTTGGCCCTCTTTTGCGTTTGCCTAACAACAAGTGTGATGCCAAAATTGTGAACAAATGCATTTTAGAAAGCCTTGATATGCGCTCATCCCAACTGAGTTCTTATATGACTCAACTCCTTGATTTTTACTACGGCAGAAGTTTGCATAAAGATGCATTGAACATGCTTTTCAATTTATCGCGTGAAAATTCAAATGTACTGACAGAAGCAAATGAATTCCTAATGGGTCCTTGGTTGACAGTCCGTTATTTGCAAAAGTTGTCCAACTCACACTTGGATCTCGTGATTCAATATGCTCAAATGGCCATGAGTGAGTCTCCTGCTTCAGCTGATGAAATAGCACAGATGGTCTTTATGAATGACACTTACGAGTGTGAAAGTTATGATAATTATAAAGTGCTTGAATTCTTCGAAAGTATGGAGGAAAAACGTGGGTTTCCTAGACGGTATCTCGAGTGGCTCTTGCAAGAAAGTGACGTGTTGGAGAATCCATCCAGAGCGAAAGATCGCGATAAGCTCGGTACTAGATTGTGCCTTTTATACTTGAAGGAGCTCCAACATATTTCCGAATCTGACGATAAATTTTCTCAGACAACAGCCTACAAGAAGTTATATGCGATTCTCCTCAGTGGTACGGACTACGTACCCTGGACGGTGTTGAAGAATATTCCACTCAGACAAGATAGGTTTTTAAGACTCACCATTTTAGTGTACCGAAGACTTGGCGAACATTCGAAAGCTGTGGATATCCTCTTCAATCAGTTGGGGGACTTTGACTCTGCTGTACATTACTGCGCAGAAGTATGCCAGGAGCCAAACGGGCAAAAAACGGGACAAGGTCTACTTCACAAACTTCTCGAAGATTTGCTCATGCATTACGAAGAGAATATCGACTATGTGGCCCAGCTTCTCTTATCAGAAGGGGGCAGAATGTCAATTTTTTACATTCTCAACGCTTTGCCCAAATCATTCCCCTTGCACAAAATCTCTGGCTATTTCGAAACCTACATTCACAATGCAGAAGAGCGGGTATACTCCACTCGAGTGAAAGGCCAGCTAAACAAGCTAAGTGCCACTAAATTGCGCCGCCAAGCATTGGTGACACAATCCAAATCACTCCTTGCATCGAGCGAAAATGAGGCTTGTCAAATCTGCAACCGTCGATTTGGGCATCAACTGCTCTGTTTGACACCAGAAAACAAAATCGTCCATTTTAGTTGCTACAGTACCAAGGCATAAATCCGTTAGGGTCGCGAAAGCGTGAAGGAGTACTGCCGTTGGCCATATATGCAGTCCGAGACATCGGGTTTTGACGCCGTGCGGTAAATTCCTTGCGAATGCTTCTCTGCATATAGATGAAAATGTGTTTATTTGGAGATCGTTTCTCCATCCAAGAATATCCTTGCTCAAAGCGGACAACTGCATTTCGAGGCAGAACTTTTTATCATTACCCACCATGACTCAGGAAGCTTGGCAATATCTGGCTTCTCTAAATGAGGATCCTTCTTCGAAAATTCGCCTCCCTCCTATATCATTTTTGTCACAAGCCCCCACCCAATTTCCGCCGATTAACTCAAAAGGCCCTGGTGACGATCGCCGCTCATCCCACGATAGCAAACTGGATTTTGCTGAATCTAAAACACAACCGAAGTCCAAAGTCACTTCGTCCAAGGCTGAAACTGTGGCTCAACCTACAAGTGTGGGGCAACTCAACGGCCACAAGAAGTCAGGCGTTCCCACGACCAACCAAAATTACCAAATAACAGCACGTCCTAATGGACATGACGAAAGCCCTCAGTTCTCTCAGAAGCATGCCCCTGTGCCGCACTTTCATGCACCCCAGCAACATATCTTCCATCCGAGTCAGACCACTCTGCAAGTGGTTCAAAATCTTGACGATCGCAAACTGTCGGAATCTGCTCAGCCGCTGCCGCCAAGAGTAGTTCAGCCCCTGCATCATCACCATCATCATTCCCACGATCAAGAGCATCGGCATCATCACCACCACCATCATCACCAGCAACATCCAGCCCCGCACAGTGTCTCACAAGCTAAGTCTCAAATTGCTGAACCGGAGAACGGTAACAAAAAAGACGCCTCTGTAGTCAAGTCTCCCGTGAAGCCAAGGAGAGCGACGGCTCGAGCTATAGTTAATACTCCAAAGCAAGTCAAGAAGATCATAGAAGCCTTGGATTTAAAACATAAGCATTTGGGTACGCTTGTGTACAATCCCACCACCACCTGGGATGACTTACAAATCACCACTTTACGTGGTTTGGATGATGAAGAAGTCAAGCGCTTGGCCTATTTACAAGAAAACTCTCGGGCGAGAGCAAAAGAGCAAGGTATGAAAGAGAGCTATATTCCGGTGCTCCCACCTCTTTCAAAAAGCCAAATCAACAATTTTGTTGAAATCAAAATTCCATATAAGTTCATAAAGGGATTCCAGTCACAATTCGAAACAGGCAGTCCAGTACAGCCTATTCCTTTGTGGGGCGGTTCTGGAGGAATCTTCAGTGACGATTCTGATATTCTCGGTGCTCTCAAATTAAGTGGTCTTTTCACCAACACATTAGACTTGAAAGAATGGAATAGCTCTTGGAAGATGAGTCACGTGGTACGACCTGCACTAATCCCCAGAGATTTGGATGGCTATGATCTTTTGGATTTAAATGTCACAATATTACTCTTACCCGGCTTAGACGCTTATCACGGAATGTACCAAAATGGCATCTATTCCAGATCTTGGTTGGGACAGGCGCCGCATGATGGTCTATCTTACGCTATCTACAATGTGAAATGGGAGTCTCTATGTCAATTTGGAAAAACTTTAGGCAAAAGCTTAAAGAGAGTTTATCAAGATGAAGAAGAGACTTCACACCGGCAACAGAGTGAAAGCAATGGATGGCAATTCAAACATAAAAAGACCTGAGAGTCAATACAGAACGCATCGCGACCGTATGAGTTGCCCCAGTGTACTATTGCTGGCTCAAGCAGTAGTGCATACCAGTCATCGTCTGCTTTATCAGCAGTCGCACTCGGAGGCCACAAGATAGGCGGCGCCGAGATGGCCAAATTAGGATGTGCCAGCGCAAAGGTTATAATTAAAGATACGAAATCAAAACCAATAAAATAACCCTCCATGGCTCCACTTGCTTCACTTTCATAATAGGGGCAGTGCTTCGAATGACTTATATGCAGGCAGGTGTATATCTGCAGTAATTTTTAGCTTTCGCATCTTGGAACATACATACCGAGCAAACTAAGCCCATCATTTGTCGGCTTAGGATTCCACACTCATCTTTTCTTTGATTGCTGAAACATTATTCTAGGTGTCATCACCGATTCATGGCCATAACAAGCGCAAGTCCTGCTCACACCCAAAACGCTTCGCATCGTGCATCCTGAACTCGGGGTTCTCCCAATGGATAACACATCTTTCAAGACCGCAAGCTCCACCATCAACGCCGAAAAGGAGACATCTTCACCTTCCACCCTACGAGACTCCGCAGACGTTCGTAGGTCACATAAGAAAGTCCGCAAGTACCCCTCGTTCATTCGAAAAATCTCCAACGAGTGGAGCCATTTTTTGGTCAAAATTCGGCAAATCACCGACGTCAATCTCACTGACGAAGAGTTTGTAGACTCGCTTTTTGAATCTACCGACGACGAATTGTTTTCAGTGTACGCCAAGAACAGAAATTCCAATTTGACGCAAGCAGAATCTCAATTCTTGCTCGATTACAAGAAATATAACCTGCTCGATAAAATCGCCGATCAACCTAAAAACATAATTGGTCTCTCCGAAATCCCTGTGATGAGCCCTATTGGTGAAAAGCTGGCTTTTTCCCTGAACACAACGAATAGCAAAGATGGGCACACGCTTTCAAAATTTCCCTCCATGCATCACACAGATATCAATGGCAATGTCGTCAACAACGCCACAGACTCTGAGGAGAATCCCGGCCAGGCATTATGGGAGGAGAGACGAAAGCAGTGGCTTACACCTTCCAGCGACGTGGACACTGAGGAAAAGCGAAACGCAAGAATTGCCCAATCTACCATCAGGCACATTCCAAAAACATTGTATCCACGTCTTTACAAAGAATTCATGGAGAAGTCCAAGTCCTTGAAGAAGGGGAAGGCAATTAATTTGGAGGACTTTATTGCCGTCGTAAATGCTGGTTGGACTGCAGAAAAGAAGTGGGAACGAGCAGCCCAGGGACTACCGTAGGGGAGTAGCAGACGCCAAAGCGATCTGCTTGCAAGTCAAGACTAACGAATAATTCACTTTATGACCACGAAAGTTCTAGGTTTTCTCAACGAGGTTCAAAGCCTCTTCTAAAATCCGTATTTTTTGGTCCATATGCTCCACTTGGCGCTGTAAGGAATCCACGCAGGACTCAGTGGCGTCCTGATCCACATACAATGCCCGGCGGGTTCGCTTTAACAAGCGAGAAAGATTCTTCTTCGCCTTTACGAGCTCTTCGCAGTTACCCACTAGATCCTCATTTAACTGCCGGTCAATTTCTTTGTCTAAATCATGAATTGTGGTGATTTTGTCCAATAAAGGCGGACATGAGGCTGTACCGTTTGTAGAGTTAGCGTGTATAATTGCAATAACGGCCTTCTCCAATTGATTTGAGGCCGCGGCAGAATTTTGGAGTTGTTTAGCCTGCTGAACTTTTGCAGCCACAATTTTGTCACGATATGAACTCATATCTATACTTCATGAAGTAATTTGTGTCGTAGAGACGTTACGTAACTGCGAAAGTCTGGGGCGCGTGGGCCCGTGCACCTAGCCTTTACTCATGTGTGCTTTATGCATAACAATCATAGCCACTAACTGCGCGTCCCAAAATGCATCATGAACACCTAATAGCAAGTTCTCTATTTGTTGCTTTCCCTCAGACAGACAATGTGTCTACGGAACAGCTTTTGAGCTTGACCGACTTGGAGGGTGCGGATCTCGATCGGCTTATTGATTGTTGCTACTTTATGTTGAAAGAGGGACATCTATCAGAGGCAGAGGTGTTGAGAGTGTGGGAAATTCGCTTGGTACTTATGCTTTTCAACAACCAACTAATACTGGCAAAAAAGGAAGCGTTGAACTTGAACAATGCTCTATACATGCACGAAAACCAAGGGGCCGGCCAAGCTAAAGCAACCCTACCAATAGAAGGAGGAATGTACCTGAAACAATCATCTCCATCTGCATCCAGTACTGCGCTTAATCAATGTGGGCTACCGCAGAGAGTGGTTGTGTACCCTTTGCCCAATAACAACGATTCCAGCATTCCGGATCTGCTTGTGCGACTCTTGCTTCGGTTGAAATCGACTCCAAACCTAAATTTGGTGAACGAGTTTTACAAGCTATCTTACCGATACCGTTTGAGAAGTCTGGCTGGCGAAGGCTATGAGCTACAGTCCAAATTAATATGCTTCGCATATGCCATCGCGTCGGTGCTTATTATCAATAAAGACTACATCTCGCTACTTTCCTTGACAGAGTCTATCTGCAGCGATTTGGAGAATGTGTTGAAAGAGATTGGCCCAAAATCTTACGAGGCCTATCTTTCGAACATTAGAATGGTGTGGGTGTGGGCCAAAGCTCTTAGCTTCAAGAACAGAGCCTTCCCAAACATAAAGAGTGTTCCTGCTGAACAAATCTCGGACACGCAAGTGAACATGGCGGTTGAACTGTGTCAACCAATGTTCCGAAAAATCCAAGACAGCACGTTGACTGCATTAAGATTTGTCGTGACTAAGCTAAACAAAGACTCGCGTGAGTTGACTCTAGAAAGCCTCATCAGATCAATCTTCTCGGACGCAATCTCCACAAGAATCATATGTTGCACGTTGTCTGTGTGGGATATAGAAGCGACGTATCAGACCATACTAACCTATACCAAATTCAAAGTGACGATGGATGCTGGATCTTCGCCATTAGATAACACTTATGCCACGATAATGTCGAAATGGGGGACACATTTCAATAAGCTTTACGGCATGGAGTAAGTGAGGTCATTATATAAAAGCATCAATTAAAATGCACTCATTCAAAGAAAAGACTAACTCATAGTATTCGTGCATTTCATTGTATGAATGTTTAAAATTTAGAGATGCACGGGTCTAATTTCCCCGCCCTCGCTCTCCAACATAGTCACCTGACCTCGCCCACTGGTGAAGACCAGACCATTTGAAAACTGAAACATCATGGGTGAAAAAGGAATCGATGATCTAGCTTCGCTTTTTCTACCAGATCTTTTAAACCCACTTGCCAATACGAATGATCCTCAGGGTGCTGAGTTGGAGGAGGAGATTTATCCTTTCTCTCTGGAAGAGCCAGTCTTCAGACCCAACTCTAGGGCAGGACCGCCAAGATTTTATGCTGGCCCTCAGCCAAATTCTGGCTCATCAGACTTGAACTATCCGTCAGCGGTAGACACTCCTCAGCAATACCAGATGATAAATCAACCTCTGATACAGAGCACAAACATGAGCCCATACAGCAATGGCAATACCTTCAACAACGCCTTTTCTGCAAATAAGATTTTTTCCCCTTATCCAGAGATAGAATTTGGACATTTTCCTCATCACACAGACTTTGTTTCCAATCAGCCGGACATTCTGCAACAACTCAGACACAGGCAGCCTCACATGATGCCCTCGCAACCACTAATGCAGCCAACTTTATCGCCCTACGAATCTCATTTATGGCCCATGGATTCCCAAAACAGTATGCATCAAGGTTCGCTGCGTGCCATCGACGGCTATCAGGCATACTATGGTCAGGGCCCGAGTATGAATGATTCTCGAAATGGAAGCGGTCGACCGCGGGAATCAAATCTGAATGACAGTCACACGCCTGCTTATTTATCTAAGGACGGTCTTTCAGCTGGTCGGGAACTGAAAACTCCTGTTGATTCTACTGTGGCCGCTGATGCAAAGAAAGGTCCGAGAGAAAACGCTCAAATCAATATTAACTACTCACCTGACGTCTTGATAAGGCTCTTGGATCTCAAGCCTGTGTCTGTGGAAAATGCATACCAATCCGCCGTTTCACTTGGTGGTTTCTTGCGGGGAAGACTTCTAACAAACAATGAAGACAACTACAAGTACATCTCCGTGACTTCCGGTTCCGTGGATCCTTCTCTCATTTATCCGCCGCTGGTAATTTCATGTTACAGAAGAAATTACATCAACCTTTATTTGCGCTGCTCTATAGATTTGGCTCAGATACCTCAACACAATAACGAGAGTGTCGAGAAATTCAAGCTAGTCATTACCGCACAAACAGAGGCGCATAATCCGACGCCGGTGACTTTCCTCATAGTGTCGGATACGAAGGATAAAAAGGAGCTTCTTAAGAGCGACAGCTTACCTATGAAATTGATCGATCCCGTTCACGTGATAGAGCTCAACGAGTGCCAAGAAGAGCAATATTTTTTGGTGAAAAAACTCAAATTCAATAGTGCAACTGCCAACAGCACTCACTTTAGCTTCCAGACATATAATCAGCTTCGTGTGCTGCTTTATGCAGAATACCCATCTGGCAGTCAGCTAATAAGTCAGTCCAAGAGCTCTTCATTGATAGTCAGGGGAAGAAACCCGTCATTTTATCACTCGAAAAATGACCATTTGATCAAGTCCAGACCTCCTCACTACAAATCTAGCTTCGAATCCAGTCTTACCCTGGACGTGCCTGAGTCCTTGGATGTACCTCGTCAGGAGGCATTTAAGCCAAATAATTTAACAAGCTTAGGAATGGAGTCCAAGGACATGAGCCAAAGCAGTGAGGAGAAGCAAAAAATAATATCTAGGCTGAAGTCCATGGATCCTCTTTCAGCTGCCAAACGGGATAACGACACTTTCGCTTCTCAGAATGGCATGGAACACATGTCAGGATTAAAAATGGAGCTGATTGAGAATGTCAGAGGCAATGCTAGTGACGACAACGATTATAATGGTGACGATGTTGAGGATGACGATGATGGTGATGATATGGATGGCTATAATGCTAGCGACAAGGGTAGTGATTCAGGAGACGAAGAAAATTTAGATCCTCGGAGTTCTCTCAAAGCGAAGAATGAGCTGCCGCCAGTGAGTGCTCTGAACGACAAAGGTCTAGATAAGATCTTGAGTAGTATGTCGAAGGGCGAAGGTAATTCATACCATTACTTCCCCATCCTGAGTGTTTACTACTTGCCCCCCATCAACGTTGTCTACTTCCCGCATGGAGCCCATCATACTGAGCCTACAGAGGATCTGAATGAGGAAGCCAGCAAAAACTCTGACAGCATCGCATCTCCTTTGAGTCAAACACAGAGTGAGCGCAAAAACTCGTCGAAAGTTTACTTCCGATAGGTAAATGTTCGCTCAACTCTAGGGGTCAGATGTTTAATGGTATTAGGAAAAACATTGATTTAGAGTCAACACTGACTGCTATATATCATTTTACTTGCGTTGGCCGTAGGCCTTGGTAGCATAATCTCCGTCAATCACAATGACATTTTGAGGAGCGTAGTCATAGGTCTTGTCGAAGTAGCTTTTCAAGAGCAGTTTCACTCCAGCAGCATATCTTGCTTGGGCATCCAAAGAGGTTCCACTCACGTGAGGAGTCATAGCATTTCCGCCTCCATATTTGTTCCTAAATGTTCTCCATGGGTGGTTGTCGGGAGCAGGTTGAGGATACCAAACATCACCTCCATAGCCTCTGAGCTTACCAGAACTAACTGCATCTGCGACATCTTGCTCGTTACAGATTGCTCCACGAGCGGTGTTCACCAACCAAGCTCCATCCTTCATGTGACTAATGAGATCCTTGTTGAACAAGCCCTTGCTTCCCTCGTGAAGTGGACAATTAATTGTGACCACGTCCGCCTGCGAAAGCATGTCTTTTAAGTCGGTGACTCGCTCAACAATGTTATCTTTGTTGTTGAACAAAGCCGAAGCCTTGTTGAGCTTGTCCACTGCATCCGAAGGCAAGTCTTGGTAATCGAAATATAAAAGCTTCTTGGGGTTAAACGCAACCAAACGCTCCAACACCCTGTACCCGATTCTACCGGCCCCAACGGTTGCAATGACCTTGTCTTCCAAGTCATAGGTATCTTTCGCAACTGCCGCAATGTCCCAGCCACCACTAATTGCCTGTTCGTGAGCAGGCACGAAGTTGCGGACCAAATCCAATATGGTCATCAAGACATGCTCAGCAACAGAAACCACGTTGGACCCAGTCACCTCAGCAACTGTAATCTTACGCTTGTTTGCAGCGTCCAAGTCCACGTGATCAGATCCTACTCCTGCCGTGATACAGATCTTCAAGTTTGGTGCTTGGTCAATTCTCTCTTTGGTGATGTAGGCTGGGTAGAATGGTGTGGAAATGATCACCTCTGCGTCCTCCAAGTGTTCATCAACTACCGAAGAGCCAACTGGGTCTTTGGAGGTAGTAGATACCAACTCGTAGCCATGAGACTCCACAAACTCCCGAATTCCCAATTCGTTTTCAATACACCCAAGTAACTTTGGCTCCTGCTTAGCGTGTTCCTTTCCTTCGTAGAGAACTAAGAGTACTTTTGGCTTAGGCATGTTTGATTATTGTTGTAATTGATGATCTGTTGAATTTGAATTCTGGACTCTGAAATAAGCACATACTTCTTTTTTAAATATTAAACATGATCCGATTCCGAGGCATTATTAAATGCCGCGTTTCGAACTTTATCTTCCCACTTTTTGCAATCGATCCCAATGCCCAAAATCCCGCGCGACATTGTGGGGTAAGACACGGTGGTCAGAATGCCTAAATGACCTCGCTCCCAAGCTCATCTTCTATTCGGTCTTTGAATCAATCACATCTCATTTTAATTGAGACCCCTTACTGTGATTTATATATTCTTAAGCAAGTACAACTCTAATTCCTTTAGCTCCTAGTCTGTTCATTCGATCTGATACGTAAGTAGTTCTGCATACATGTCGCAGAAATCTCTTTCTTCTCTCCTGGCTCGGACTTCCTGCCACACGTGACTTCCAAATCCAGCGCTGGTTTACATCATCCCCACATTAAGTTCTTCCGCGAGATTTAATTATACCCGAATCATCCGATGTGCTGTGAACAAAATAACAGCTAGTTGGCGTAGCCACCGGTTTTACGAAAAGTGCTACAGCTTATTTCTAAATATTATTGGTTAAGCAAGACTTATGAAATTTTTGATCTCGGCACGAATTGTCCGGAAATCTTCTGATGTGGACCCGTATAAATATAATATTTTATGCAACTAATCAAAGGCCAACTGCTTCTTGATCTCAGCGATGGCACGGCCTGGGTTCAAACCCTTAGGACAGGTTCTAGAACAGTTCATGATGGTGTGACATCTGTACAAAGACATAGAGTTTTGCAACATTTCTTTTCTGATCTTCGAAGCTTCGTCTCTAGAGTCGATCAACCATCTGTATGCCTGCATCAAAACAGCAGGACCCAAGTATTGCTGCTGGTTCCACCAGTATGATGGACAGGACGTAGAACAACAAGCACACAAGATACACTCGTATAAACCATCTAATTTGGCTCTGTCCTCGATCGACTGAAGATTCTCTCTGCCGTCAACAGGAGGAGTGTCTCTTTGTAAATATGGCTGGATGGATTTGTATTGTTTGTAAAAGTGGGTCAAGTCTGGCACCAAATCACGCACAATGTACATATGAGGCAATGGGTAGATCTTGGAGTCCTTGCTGGTGTCGGTATCGATTCTGCACAAGCAAGCCAAAGTATTGACACCACCGATGTTCATGGCGCAAGAGCCACAGATACCCTCTCTACACGATCTTCTGAAAGTCAAAGTAGAATCCTGTTCGTTTTTGATCTTCAAAATGGCGTCCAACACCATGGGGCCACACTCGTTTAAGTCGATATCGTACTTTTGCATCTTAGGCTCGACCTCGGGAGTATCAGGATTCCATCTGTAGATCTGGAATGTCTTCATTCTAGGAGTGGCATCAGTAGCCAAGGTCCTCTGAAGACGAGAGGCACGGGGAGCAGAGCGAAACAAAGTTCTGATCATGGCTGGATTATTGTGTATGTGGAGTGGGGGTAGAAAAAAATCCAAGTGTGAGAAAATACTGTTAGCGTCTCTTGACCCGGAGCGTTTCGTGTGCAGAATTGACAAATGAGATTTTCAAGTGCTGTGATTGGCGGACCCCAGAATTTGAGCTCGTGACTTATGCGCGCTTTCCCGAGGCATCACGACTGGTTATGAGCCCTGCGCGCTCATGAACCTAGATCTATTCCAAGACGGACCATTGCCATCAATCATTTGGGTGGCTTATATGTACTGATTACTTGTCTTTGTACTTCGGGGGTTAAACAATAATATTGCCATAATGTATAAATTATGTTGCAAATGTGTGTGAGTATACATTGTCTGCCATACATTTGCTCTAATCACGTGCTCATTGGGCCGAAGGTCTCAGTGTTCACATGTTCCACGCCCATTGCTTTTAACTGCTCTCCAACAAAATCCATATAAGTCTGTGGTCCAATCATGTAAACATCCTTTTCATTTAACGACTGATCAAAGTCTTTTTCCTGAAGCCGGGTCGAAATGTACTCCTGCACAGAGAACTTGTCGTTTTCCGCCTGCAACTGCCTGATCCAATCGCCAAAAGGATGTCTATCAATATTCAGATTTGAGTAATGTAATTCGACCTTCTTTCCTGCGTCCAAAGCAGATTGTATGATGGAGATCATGGGTGTAATGCCAATTCCACCGGCGTACACAACCAAGTCTTTCGTGCTATCTTTATTGTAGAGCTGTCCAGTGGGAGGAGCCACTTCAATGGTAGAACCCTCTTTGAGTTCATTGTGGATATAGCTTGATATTTTTCCATCCTTGAGCAATCTTACGCTGATCCGAAACTCTCCATCGCGCGGAGTGTTGGAAATGGAGTATTCCCGAAGTTGTGGTTGTCCTGTCTTTCCGTCCGGGTAGAACTTGAAGGAGACGTACTGGCCAGGAATACAATCGAAGGGCTTCCCATTTTTGGCCGCAAAATACACCGATTTAACATCAGAGCACTCTTTAACTATTTTCTTGACTTCAAACTCCCGAAAGCCTTCCCAGGGTTGTTCCAAGTACATTTCATGCTCAAGGTTAATGAGAGTCTGGGCCAAATTTCCGTACGCAGTAGACCACGCCTCTAAGAATTTCTTCGTGGCTACTTCCTCTCCCAAAAGTGTCTTCATTGTGTAAATGAGAGAATTGCCCACTATGGGGTAGTGTTGAGGATATATCTGTAAACCACAATGCTTCACGCAAATCTGCTTGACAAATCCAGCGAGAGGTGTAATATCATCGATATTTTTGGCGTAATTGAGAAGCGCATAAGCCAATATTTTGGGTTGTTTGAGCGTCACCTGGTTCGAGGGGTTAAAGAACATTCTCACTTCTGGAAATGTCTTGAGCATGTACTGGTAAAATTGCTTAGTAAGAGTCTCTCCAGCCAGCTCCAAGATGGGAACGCTTGCTTTGATCAAGGATTTCTGCTCATCAGTGAGTGATTTAATCTCATAAATTTGAGTGGATCCCATTGTAACAGGTGGCATTGACTACTCATCATGACAGATTTGGTGCTTTATAGGTGCAGACTCTGGATTAACTTTTTGCCGCGCGTGATCATCTGCCCGAAAAGACCCGCAGTGTAAAAATCGACTGATTTTAAAGAGACACTTTGGGCAAAAGCATCAAGCTGCATGTTTCGCTTACGCGCGGTAAGCATCGCGAAGCTCATGCACCTGCACATTTCCACAGCAGCCTTACTTCGTATATCCCCGGCTAAACATCTCCATCACTTGGCGCGTAGTCACTGACTCAGAAGAGAAATAATTTTGTCCGACCAAGTAAAATCCTTTCTCCTTATTGCCGCTTGAATATTTTCTGAAGGCTGCTGTGGAATATCCAAATGTAGGAAGAGTGTAGTTATTCTTGGCATTGTTCTCAATTAGGCCGCGGATAAACGGCGTGGCTAAAGTTCTTGCGGCCCGCCCTGAGACAAGTCGTGTCATGATCGTAGGAATCCTTTCTCCGCTCTCTATTGCCTCGGCAATAAAATTCGGGGCTGCAGATTCTTCTGTGGATACGAACGCCGTTCCGACCTGCACTGCGTCAGCACCTCGATTAAGGTATAGGTTCATCGACGCACTTCCGTCAATTCCGCCAGCGGGAATCAAAAACGGATGATTGCTCGATTTTTCCGCCAATTCTTTGACCTGCTCGAAAAGCACCAGTGTGCTAAGATTCTCGTCGTTAAGCTCACTGCATAGAAAGTTGCCTCGGTGGCCGCCAGCTTCGTAGCCTTGGCATACCAACGCATCCACACCCAAATTCAAAGCCATACTTGCCTCCTTTGCAGAAGTTACACAGCCCCACACGCTTATGCCACCTGCCTGGAGTTTCTGTATTGTTTCTTGAGAAGGGACGCCAAAGTGAAAAGAGACGATTCCGACCTTGGCCTCGATCAAGTCGTCGATGAAACGGCCCATGCTTGTGGGATCTTTCTCTTCCAATTCACGAAATGAAACTGTAGCTCTTCCGAATTCCCCTACTCTACCCCGGATATCGCTAATAGCTTCACCTGTGGCGCCATGATACAACTTGTGCAAGTTGGCCACTTCTGTGAATGTAGGTTCATGTTGTTCTCGGGGATCAAAGCAAAAGAAATTGCAGTTCACTATAGCACATGAATCGCATTCTTGTCTGTATTTCTCAATGAGGTCAAAAACTGGGCGGGTATCTTGAGTAATGTCTATAGGCGAAAGAGGTAGAGATCCTAAACCACCATGTTTGTAGACTTCCAGAGCAAGCTTTGGAGTGGACACATTTGCCATTGGCGCCTGAACAATCGGCGTAGTAATACCAAATTTGGCCAAAAATCTATTAGAAACTGGCATAGCTAACGAGATGTAGTATGAAATGCGGGGAGATCGCATTCAGCATCGGACACTTAACATGCACCAAAAAATCGCAGATCAAAGCAGCTAACGCTTGACCGAACTTAATCCATAGATAGTACTCAATAAGCAGTAATTACATCACATTCAGCTATGTTAGGTTTTTGGAGTAATTTCACTTTATTTGATATCTTATTTCTATTAATCGCTAAGAATGCGTCATCTCAGGCCATGAAGCCTTGCTGACTTTCATGGAATCAAAGCTCTTAGCATCGAGCTAGAACTATGAACATTTATTCAGGTCGAATCATATTCTGCTGCAATTCAGAGTGCATTTCGATTATGTACAGGGGATAGGTTGACCTTTAATTGTTGATGGCCTCCAGAAGAGCCAACTTTCTAGAGTGTGTGTCAAAGAAAGCACTCAAGTCTTGAAAGGACATTTTGCTTGGGTCAGCCGTCATAGTGTGTTTATCCTTGAAAGTAACATGCACTTCGGCCTTGTCAGTTGGATCTTTCAAAATCTTGAAATCCACGGCGCAGCCGCTTTTTTGCTGACCAGGAATTCTGGCAAGAAAGAGCCTCACTGGTTTGGCACTAGCAGCAAAGGGGTCTAATTTGACTGCTACTTTGGTAAAGTATTTAGTGATCATGTGCAGAGAGAGAAGAAAACGCAGTGATTTTTTTTCGCCAAAATCAACATCCGTACATCCGGGGTTTGGGTACCAGTCAATTTGACATTAATTAAAATTGTTTTATTTCACCTCACCAAAATTAAGCTTATACCTGAAGCTTTAGCCATATGCATTCAATAGCTTTGGTTTGGTGTTTGCATTTATTGAAAGCCATGTATTATTAGAGTATAATAGATGAGTGAGAAATATGTCTTCATTTTGTTATAGAAGAGCCGAAATCTGTGGTAAGTGCAAACACTTATTTAACACATAAGATCTAGAAATTGGTTCAAGTAGATTTCAAATCGACGCCTTTATGAAAGCAACACAAAGTCAAAACTAGCTTACTTACCAAAGATTAATTAAAGTATAATGTACTACTCTTATCTATCTGAGCCACGAATTATTTGTACAGGAACAAAGCAGAAAAAAAGCATAAAGTGAGTTAACGGATTTATTCATGGTAATTGTAACATGCGTCAAAAAACGCTACTTCAAGATCGAGTGTCTTTTCAAACCATCTGTCAATCTTGTCTCTGCAAGTGATGTCCTCTGCCATGTGGTTGACTTCTTCTTCTAAAAAATTGACCCAGTTCTCGAAGTCTGCACCACTATGCAATCTTACCCACTCCGAATGCTTATATTGCAAATCAGGGATTCCCTTTGTGATGTTATACTGTGCCCATCCCAAGTACACTTTCTCCATGGTGTATATAAAAGTAATGATTTCGGCGTAGTCATTGCTTTCAAAAGCTAAATATTCCATGGTGTCAAGATACATTTGGACCTCAACTAATGTTGGTACAGACAGCAACATAACAGGAATTTTGGCTTTGAGCTCATCTCCTGACTCAGCTTTCACTTGGCTCAATGCTTTATAGAAGTACAGGTTTTCATCACCACAAAATGCCCCAATTTGCTTACCCAAAATCACCACAGATTGTTGCTCAACACATAAGCGAAGCCCATTAGCAAATAAACGAAGACCCAACTGAAAAAACTTGAGATCTTGTACCAAATAAGTGAAGAGCTTGTAATTGGGCAAGATTCCAGTGCATAACTCATCAGTCAAGGCATGCAGCGTGGATTGATTATATTTGCGTTTGTGCTTGCTCAAAAGCTGGTCACAATAACTCATTGCGCTCAAAGAACCTTTTTCCTTTCCAGTGAAAAGCAAGGCTACCGCCCGACTGTTGTATGAGTTGCCATGCGCTTATGGGTCCGTGGTGTGCGTGAATATCTTAGAGATGCAGATATAGTGCGTAGTCGGTGGGTGCAAGCTGCGCAACCACGTGGGATTCAAATATCAAAACTTCGGAATCCCAGGAAGTATTTCCAGATACATAGCGGCCGTGGCTCTTTCAAATCAGAAATAAGCCACGTGCATGTGATAAATGGTAATTGTGTTTACATTTCGAGTTGATAGGCGCATATGTCATATGCTTATCCAACGGCGCGACGTTATCTAGCGTCAGAATGCGTATCAGGGCTAATATTGTGCCGCTTGGGCTAAAGAATGTAAGCAACATCGATCTCCATGCATGATCTGCAAGATAAGCTGATCTTCATGCATGATGTCTCAACGTATCGAAACCACCTCGGATTCGGCTCCAAACGCGTCAAAAAAAAGGTACACAAACTTGTATACTGGAGAGCCAAAATCTAAAAAGTTAAGAACAATATTGTCAGATTTTGGATGCAAAGGATTTGTGAAGTTTGTGTGCTCCAGAATCACAGGATCTTGAGCCCTTATAAAAGCGCAAAACGCGCTCCAGATTCCAGCGTCTGGAATGCGTACTCAATACGCCACATCGACCTTGCAGCTGTATTAACGCAAGTGCTGTTCTTCAGAAATCCATATATCCACGGTTACACAAAACCTGAAAGCAGGCAAAAATCAATATAAAAGAGCGCTGATTTTCCCTCTGTCTTATCTCATTAAAACCATCAATCAATCAATCAATCAATCAATCCAACAACTTATCAGACAATGAGATTCTCTAGCTTCGTTTCCCTTGCTTTCGTGTCTTTCGCCGCCACCTCTCCAGTGGCAAACAAGGTGGAAAAAAGACTTGACCTTACTCCAGTTACCAAGCTCGTCGGCTCAGAGGCTTCTGGAACTTTGGCCGGTGTTGCTGGAGTTGCAAACTCTACATCTTCCACCGTGGACACTATCGTCAAGGATTTGGAAAATTTGCTCTCCAAACTTATTCTGGATGTGGAAGGCGTAGCCTCCGCTGCAGGAATCGACATTTCGGGTATTTTGAGTACCGCTGGCCTCGCTCCAGCGAAGAAGCGTGATGTTGTTTCTGCTGCTAATCTTGAGCGGAGAGACGTTGACGCTGTTCTTAACGCGGTGTCCAAGTTGATTACTGACCTCTTGGGTAGTATTGTGACCTTAGCCGGTCATGCAGGTCTTTCTTTGGTGGGCACGCTTTTGTCCATTTTGAATATTTAGCTTCTCAAAGCCATTATAGTACCTAATAAAGGTTATAATTTAGCGGTCGCAGCTTGCAGCCATGCGACTTTCTGTACGCAGGATTGCATGGAAACTGTGGATTTAAATCTTGAGCACAATAAATGTGGACCTCTTATTGGTAATAAACGTTTTTTTTTTCATTGTAGAAGCACTTCCCTTTTGAGTGTGGACACTGTGAAATCACGTGATGCAATAACGCCCACTTCGAACGGTGAGTCGATACCTGAGGCTTGCACGACAACATCCGGCTCTCCGTACGCCTGAAACCCACATTTTCTAGTATAGTAAGGGACAAGGTTATGATCTTTGATCATCGATGCAATTAGAGTGTATGAAGACACGTGGTCCGCTGCAAACCAATCGTTTTTTGGGAGACACTCTGAAATCACGAATTCAAGAAGGGCAGCTCCTCCGCCAGACATGAAAGAGGTATAGGCAGTCAACTCCAAATTTAAAGCCATGCCTAGGCCTTCGGGTATGTGTTCAGATATTGTTACTGGGGCGTCCTCCACCTGGACTGCGGCTTGTGATTCCACTACATGTATTCCCTTTAGACCCATGGTAGCAAGACAGCGGTCCAAGATGGACGAGTCCAAATCCTCTTCTGGCTTCATGGTGTGAATATTCACTGATTCGGGCGTTAATGGGCCAAATTCTTGAACAAAATGTGACGGAAGATCCGAATTATGACTGCCTGATAAAGGCCACACGTTCAGATCGAAAGTACGCACGTATCCGTGGTCATGGTGCAACCGGTCAAACACTTTCTTGGATCCTAAAAGAAGTAGAATCACACAGTCTTTATCAGAAGAAAGTCCTAAGCAGCGTAGGAAAGTGTCCGGGGATTTGACACGTTTGGATTGAACGATGCCATAAGTGGCCATTGCCTTAGAGTAGGCTTTGTTGATCAAACGGGTTAAAACATCATATTTGGCGGGCCCTGGGTTTTTAAATATCCATTCTTTACGTAGAATAACCAAATCGTAGCTCATGATGTAGAATTGATGAACTGTAGCAAAGTAGTAGACTAGTGCTTTTAAATGAGACCGCGCGCCTGCGTATTATTTTATTGTTAGCTAGCCACTGAGATTAATGGGTGCCAAACCTTCGGTTTAAGACTTCACTGATGCCAGAATTACCGGCTTGATGGTGCATCTGAAGTAGGGGCTGATGCTTGCAGCTGCATTCTTATGGTGGCCGAACGACCGGCGGCCCGCTTCTCCAAGTACTGAGTGTACTTCACCTCCCGTCTCTTTCGGAGGTATCCAAAGGTGCAGTAGGCAATGGGAATGTAGGACAAAAGAGTCGCCTTGATTGCCGCATCGTGGTATTTGTTCTGCACAAAGGCCAAGCTCAAAAGCACCAAAATGAGCTCACTGACAAACGACACCGGGAAGGTCAAGTAGAAGTGCGAGTAGTGAAGGAAAAACAAAAAACCCGGCGACGACTTGGTCTTCAACTTGAACGTGTGATAGGTATAGTCGATTATATTCTGCACACACCAAGCTGTAATCAAAAAGGAGTAGGATGTGTGCTTGGCGATCGTGGGATGTGGGAATATGACACCGTAGCAGATCCACACCATTCGAAGAGCAGCAAAAAGCGCCCAAAGATCTTTGATTGAGTAATGAGATCGGGCAAGAAGATTGACAATAAAGAATCCCGCCAATGGCAAAACGGAGCACACGTGAAAGAAATCGGCAATGCCTTGCGGCAAAAACCGCCGGCCCACCAATGGAAGTAACAACGCTAGACGACCAAGACAACAAATCCAAAGAGTAGTTGAAAGAAGATTGTAAAAGAATACCACACGAAGTTTGCGAGTTAATGGGTACAAGGCCATAGCGGAGATGAATAGGAGTAGTAAGCACCTCAGCCTTCGCGCAGTCTGTATAGTGGACTCCTCGATGACGACGGTGACAGAAAATACAGGGAGTAGTGAAGTTGAAAGGGGAATTGAAGAGCAAAAGAAGTTTTCGACGTGATACGAAGATTCGATGAATTTCCAAAAATGGAGATTTTTCAAATGACTGGCTTCTTTCAAACTAGTCGATGGGAGCCTGCACAGGGTACGCATTAGCGTAACATGCTCTAAAATTTCACCAAAGGACCACATCTACAATGAAGTTCTTTGTACCGCTCGCATTCCTCACGCTATTTGCAATTGTCACCGCTTCATGGTCACCTGAGGATTATGAGATCTTTTCTTTGAACGACAAAGTTAGGGAAGATTTGGGATCTGAGGCCACGTTTTACTCTTGGTTATCTCTCCCCAAGGGCCATAAATCCACATTGGATGAAATCAACAAAGCATACAGAAAGCTCTCTAGATCCTTGCATCCAGATAAATTTAAGAAGGGCTCCAAGTCCAACAGAAAAGCCGCCGAAGAGCGTTTTCAGAGACTCTCTGCCGTGGGCAACATCTTGAGGACACATGGCTTAAAGACGAGATACGACTACTTCCTTCAAAATGGGTTCCCCAAATGGAAGGGAACTGGTTACTTTTATTCCAGATTCAAGCCTGGTTTTGGTTTTACAATGCTTGTTTTATACGTCATTATCGGTTCTCTTCAGTATGTCTCATTGAGGATTAGCAGAAAGCAGGACTACAAGAGATTAGCAGCATTGAAACAAGATGTGATTGCAAAGGCATGGAACAACACTATAATACCGCCCCTGGATGGATCAGCAAGAAGAATTGGGTTAAACGGAAATGAATTTCACATCTCTCCAGTAGGAGAAGTCAGCTTGGTGCAAAAAGATGACAGAGAAGAATATTTGGAGACTTTGGACGAGAATGATATCAATATTAATCCTGGTTTCAAAGAGACCATATTCTATAAGCTTCCTTGCTTTTTGTGGAACCAAAGTTTTGGTAGATTCGCTGGTTGGACCATCAACACAGATGTGGTGTATACTAATGCGAACAAGGCAAAGGAAACAATGCCTCACGACAAAGTTGAAGATCAGAAGAAAAAAAATCAACGCAAAGGGGCAAGACTAGAATTGCCCAATGGTAAGGTCATGTACAGCCGCAAAAAGGGAAGAAAATAAATAGCCGTGGAAGTCGTCAATTGAATATTTAAATATTTTATTACATGTGACTCTGAAGAGCCAATCAAATCACTCTTTGTGCTTGGAGACTCGATAGAGTTGACAGTCGCCGTCGTCATCAGATGAACTGCTTCCTGAGAGATCATGCAAATAATCCTTTTCTTGGCCCAAATTTATCCGATGTCCGCCATACTCCTCATAAAGCATATCCTTATTTTCAAACTTAGCAGTTGGCGTCATGTTCTTAATCGAAACATCGGATATTTTGGAGCCCGTCTCATTTTCGCCGCTTTCATCCTCGTCCTGATCATCATTACTATCATTGGGATCAATTATATCATTGTCGGGTTCAATACTATCGAAATCATCTCCGCCAATGTACTGATAGTCGGACTTGCCTTTGCTTTGATATCTCTGATTATCTGCCAGCTCGTCCTCTTCAGCATCAATACCATTTCCGATGAAATCCTCGTGATTCGAGGAATCACCCAAGATAATTGGACGATCTTTTTTGAATTCATCATCTTGATAATCCTCTTGCAGAGATTCGGGGAATTCTGGGTCTGTTCCCAAAATAACGTTGTAAAGTTCTCTAGTTCTGAGAAGCACTTCTGAGATAAACCAATTCCAATCTTTTGATCCCACTGCTTCCACAATCACCGGAGAAATTAACGATGGCTTATACAATGACGTAAACTTGACAACCTCTTCGCTCACAAGGATGAGATGGCCCATGTAACCCGGACGGGGCTCTTTCTGGTTCTGGAAAGAGTCAACTATCAAATTTGTGATTGAACATTTTGTAGATTCAAATAAGTCCACAATCAAAAACGAATTATAAGAGTTGAGCTTGCCATTGAAGATTTGCTGAATCAAGTCGAATATGACATTATGAAAAAAATTGTGCCAGGGAAATAAGGTTAGTTTCTCCACAATCCTATTGAGCATGTTCAGATCCTGGAATTTGATCTTGAAGTAGTCTCCAACACAGGGTTGATCCCTAAAGTTTCGGTTTCGCTCTTCGCAAACAAAAGGGTTGTCAGAAGAAACAGCTGGCTCCTCATCATCGGAGTCTTCATATTGCATTTCCAGTATCAAGGCTCTACATTGATGGTCAACATCAAAGGAATCTTCAACACTGGACAGAGAAGTATTGCTCTCATCATTATTGGCTTTGAGGTCCAAATCACTCATGTCCGCAGTTGTTTCAGCTAGCGCTTGGTCAGCAGGAAAACCTTCTATGCTTTCACTTAAAGCTATTTCGATATTTTGTGTTTGTCTGCATCGGATTTGATCTCTCAATGACACCAATTGAGCTATCTTTTTGGAGTTGAGGAGAATCATGTTGGAGCAATGTAGCAACTCTGCAACGAGCTCAAAAATCCTGAAATTGGTGATTCCCAAAAGCTTGTACTGACTAGAGGAGATATCTGGTTCAATTTCCATCAACTCCGATAAGTTTTCTAGATTATCAGAAAAAAGCTTGAGTAGACCTCCTAGGTGAATGGGGTTTCTGGGGCCTGGTGGATTCTGGTCAAAGTCTTTGAGCCAGTGAAACATTGTCTGAACGCTGACCTCTCCTGAATTTTTGGAATCTGCATTCTGGGATGTATATGAGCCACAGTTGATGTCGTAGTCCGAATTGTTTTTGCGAATTATCTCAATTAGAATGGAAACACAGTTTGAAATGCCGTGTTTGTTGGAACTGTCTCTCCCCAAAAATTTGTTTGGGATTTTGCGTAGTATAATGTCATTGAGCATGGTTGTAATAATTTTGTCAGATGCAAGCTCACGGGTAAGCTCATTCGGCCCAATGTTGGTTTCTAGGTCGACAGCCAAAGTCGCATTGGAAGAGATGGTGACTAATGCTTTAATAAACTCCGTAGTTGAAGTTTGTTTGAATAACTCTTGTTGGATTTCCGACTCGGTGCCTTCCTCATCATCCAATTGGATGGGTGATGGTTTTAAGATGTCGATCAATTTGGGGATCAATTGCTGGTTAGATAAAACACTTATGATTCCCGTGGGAGAATCCGCTTTGTCCGTTTGGATTATTTTTAGAAAAAAGTCCATAATCAAAGGTATGTCGATCTTGCCCAAGAAGAGATCCACGAGGTTGTCTTGTTTCCTGATATAATTAATCATTTCAATGCAATTCGTTTCCATCAAGTGGTCCAAAATTTGAATGAAGTAGGCCACTGATGGCGAGCTTTCGTACAAATGTGGCAACGAAAGAATGTTCCACAACTTGCCCATAAGGGCGGGCGCTTCAATGACTCTGTTAGAGATAACCCAAAGATCTGTTGAGAGAACCTCGGCTGCCGATTGGATGTAGCGGTTGGTGGTATTAAAAGCATCTTCTTTACCTTCAATTTGAGTATCGGTGGATATTTCGTCAGCATTGTCGGCGCCAGTATTCTGTGCCGCATCATGGTAAAAACCAACGCTTAGCACGATATAATCAATGAATCCACTAAGAATATGAGGCTGCAATAGCAATTCCAAAAGCTTCTGTTCACGTGCAGTCTTGGAAAGCGAATTGCCGCCGTTGTTGGACTCTGCGGTTGAGCTTGTGGTCGACAGCGTGTCATTATTTGACCCTGGAACCTTTGACAGATTTTCAGATTGCACCAGCTGGGCAAACAGATAATTGTTATGTTTTAAGCTCTTGGTGGAGATGGTTTTGAGCTCATCCAAGAATTCGGTTTGTAGTTCAGGGTCTCGCAATAGACTGTCGACGGTGACGGCTGACAAATCCAGAACCAGGTCTAGGAACTTTTGGAGGTGGCTACTGTTTCCATAAGAATTAGAAAACGGCCAGAATGACATTGTCCAAGGACCTCTATGAATGAAAAGTGATGTGACTGTCTGGCAATCAACTGTGGTTGTATGGCTAGAATTGCGTGGGACGGTGAAAACTGGTAGTTAGGAACCGTTGTGTATAATGAGGGGACTTGGCGCGAACACCCGACTGATGTACGATCTACTTGGACGCACACTATTTTGCAGTCGCACCAACCCGCACATTCACGAGTTTATGCGATAAGGAAATTGGCCATATATCAGAATTGTTGACAATTAACGGTAGCTTCCAATTGAATACGATAATTAAGTTTTGTCGACAAATTGGCCAACAAGTTTGAGGCGATGAACTTTATTCGCGCCTCTCTTAGTCTATGGTTTCGACTTGCTCCACATACTGAATCACTCTATCAAACTCCTCCATGTAGATCTGGATTATGCTTTGCGCAGTCTCATCGATGGTTCGTCTGCATGTGATGGCATTATGCCGGATCCATTCGGAGATACTCATAGCTTCTTCCTCTTCCGGCATGGCGGCCACAAATTCCGTGAGAACGCCCTCCATATCATTGTGCAACTCCTGCTCGGTGGCTGAAACTCCCACTAGGTACTCAATGGTCTCTTCGAGTACCTGTATTTCCTGCAAGGCATACTGCAAGTCGATTGAGCGTAAAAATGAATCCGACGCTGAAATCCCTGCTTCTAATTTCGAGCTCTTTGCTTCTGGCGTGCTGGCTTCGATGTTGGAAAAGGAGAGACGATCGAGATTTTCTCCTTTGAAATCTTCGTGAAAGTCGTCTGAGTGGTCATCTGTAGAACGAGCTGGGGGCACATTATTGCTTCGAGAAGGAGATAATGCTTTGACACGCTCCACAAAATTGGAAAAGAAACGGGCAGGACTCGAGTGGGTGTTTGCTTTGACAGGTGCTCTTTCCAGCTCTAGCATTGCAGTATTCTTTTGAGGAGAAGATGCGATTACGGCGCCCAAAGGCTTTCCCGATGCTTCATGACTCCCATTGTTTGACTCCGCAGATACTGATTTGGGCTGATCGATTGATATTTCCGCTGCCAATAATGAAGTATGGAAGGATATCTCGCGAGGGTCTTCAGAGGCCGTTTCATTAATTTTCGAAACATCTTTTGTGATTACTTCGGCCTCGACTTTTTCCGAAACTTCTTGCTTCTCTTGCACATCTTCAGAATGATTGGAACGATGGTTGGTTGTTTCTGGGTAGAGTTCTTTGACCAGGTCAACCTCAATGTCGTCTGCTTGAGAAGGACTTGAAGTTTCAATAAGCTCCGACTGCATCATCTGTAAATCTTTCTTGTATTCTTCGTATGATGACGGTGAGAATTCGAGTTCTCGGAATCTGTCTTCACCTTCTCTGCTTGGGGTTCTCAGTTCACTTGCCACCATGTCAGCATTTGAACTCAATTCTTTTTCGTCATCAAGGATTTCTTCTGATACGGCTGCCGAAACCAATTCATGTTCTTCAGTCTTGTCTGGTTCTGTGGCTTCATTTGCCGATAAATTATTGGCAATTGTGGCAACAACATCGGTAGCAGTAGCACTTGTCGGGCTTCGAGAGCCATTCGATGTTTGCATGAATTCCCCAGTCTCTGTTTTTTGATCTTGCATATTTTTGTGATCACTGACATTTTCTCTATCATTCTCATGGACAGCTGTTTTGTCATCAGGTGCTGCCTGCAGACTAGGGACCGGATCGGTATTTGCCACGTCGACAGAGGGTTCCGGTACATCGTGAGTCTCATGTTTTGAAGGTGTCGCCGCAAGCTGATCAACAATTTCCAAATGAAGACTAGCTTCTTTTGGCAGGGATTGAGGCACAAGGTCAATTGCCGCCATTTCACTAATTCCGGGGCTATTTCCGCTCGAAGCATCAATTTCAATTGGCTTCGGGCTGGAATACTCTTTAACGGCAATCGGTTTTATCGCATCGCATGCTTGTACACTTTTGTTAGCCGAATCAGAAGCTGAACCAGCTTTTGGTTCGGGCTCGACGTGCAAAATTTGTTGGACGACTGCATGACTCTTCAGAAGATTATTTTTTCTCCTTCGAGTAGCTCCTTCGAGATATGACAAGTTCTGCTCATCATAATCTCCGATATTTTGGTTGGATATATCGAAGATGTCTGCAGGAAGTGGAGATGCACCATCTTGCTTCAAGGTCCTCATTTTGCGGCTCTTCTTAGGGGAATTTATGATGGCATCCAAGTCGTGTGAGTTGAGATCAAATTCATCATCACTGAACTGAGATTTGCCTTGTTTTCTCGGCTGAACCACCTGCTTTTTCCCATTGGCTTCCGACGAATGGATTTTGTCGCTTTCTATCAAATCAGCGCCGGTGGCTGAAGATTCTGTGTAGTCTCCGTCTTCAGGATCAGGGATTTCATGTCCCGAGGCAGATGAAACGAACGTACTCTCTATTGCTGAAACATTCGTGCCATCGCTTTGTTCATAGGCATCTATGTCTTCGATGCTGACTTGTGATTCTTCAACGTCGCTGTTGTCCCTGACTGTCAAAGCTAGGGACGTAGAATGGTTGGAGCTGGGCGCTGATTTCTCAGTGACAGACTTTTTCTTTTGATGCTCGTCTAAAAGCTCGTTTTTCCTCTTCCGTGTAAATCGCTTTGGTAGTATATCATGATCATGAAAAATGGTGGCATTATCATTTCGCTCTAGCTCTTCAATCGAGAAATCAAAAGCGTCAAGCAGCGTCTGTGGCTTTATGTCAGCGAGAGATACACTGGAGTTGACATCGGAGTCATTAACAGGGTCTTCGTTAAGGTCGATGTCAGGTACATTTTTGTGATGAGGTTCGGAGTCCATGACATCAACCGGATGCTCAATTTGGAGCTCTTTCTGTTTGTCTGCTGGCAGAAGCATGACAGTCTTTTGCTGGTTCGTTGGATTCAGTCCTTTGAGAGTGTGGAGAAAGTAACAAAACACAAAGGAATTGTTCTCATGTTCCACCATAGGATCGTCCTCCAAAGCCCAATCAGAAAGAGGACAATCACAGTACATACATATAACACGGTCATCGTCAGGATCCACAGGTGAGTAGTAGAAGCCCGCTTCTGCCAATCCTCGGCTGGTAACTTTAACTTTGGATCTTCTTTTGTTGTCAAACTTCCATAGATTTTTGAACGTGGCAAGTCGTAGCAGAATAGACAGTGTGGAGTGAGGTTCTGTGACAGAGACAGGGGCATCAGTGTCTCGAAGCCTTACCCAAAACCTTTCTTTATCGGAGTCTTTGACAAACAGCTCCAAATTAGATACGATTCGGGAGTATGGACACTTTGGCCAATTTTTCAAGTGAAATTCGGAAATCGACGTGACATTTTCCAAATTGCGTTCTTTCTTGCCACACCAAAAACACGTCACTTGGTCGGGGTATGTTTTTGTTGGGGTGTAGTGAAACCCACAGTCGGCCAAATGGTCGGGGCCGAGGATGCTATTTGTCCAAAACTTGAGAGCTTTTGTATTTCCAATTTTTGTTCCCTCAGTGAAAGAAGCTATACGATTGGCTCGATATTGAAATTCCGATGTAGGCAGCGCTGGCGCCATTGATGACCAGATGATTTCTGACACAAGGTATTGCGATCATATAAAACGCGCCCGCGCACGCGCCTACCCATGTGTAGCCATTTGTAGCGAGTTTAAGTTTGTATGGCGATATCACCATCGATTACATTGATACACTCGAAGCTTAGATATTTTCTATATTGTTGATTGATTGCATACTAAGATGTGCTCCATGCACTTAATGCTGGACCAGTCAGCAGCGTTCAGCTGGGATTGTTTTTCCAAAATTTGAATTGACGAGACTTATATTATAAGCTCAAGATTGTCCTACCAAGTATTGGATGGTCCGCAAACCTTCATACTTCAATTCATTGTCACCATCATTATTTTCCAAGAAGCCCATGATCAACAACTTGTATTGACCGTCTTTCTCATTGTTAATAAAGTTGATTAAGTCGGATCCCAAGACGCGAATTAAATGTTGCAAGTCGCTCAACAAAATCACCTTTGACGTTCCGCTCAACGAATTGTCATCTGAAACCAAAATGGCCATGATTTTTTTGACCAAGGCGAAGCTGTTGTCCTTGAACTTATGTGCATTCTCCTTCCAAAACTCTTCGGACTTGTGTGTTGGAGAAGACCAGCTTAACAAGTGTGGGTTATCCAACTCCACCAAGTATTCGTCCATCGAGGTTAATTTACCAGCGACAACTTCACTCAAGGTGCTGGTCAAATAGTCCAAGTCGCTGGCCAATTCTTCGTCACTGCTTTTGGACGCAAATTTCCGTGTCTGTATAAGCTTTAAGATGTTCAATCCGTCGTGAAACAACAACAACTTGATTGTGTTGAATTGCTCTTGCGGAGATGTAGTGACACTAACGAAATTCTTGATGGCAGAAATGGCCACTCTAACAACCTTTAATTTGGCACTGTCCTTGGAGATTGTCAATAAGTCTCCGATCAACATTGGGTTGTTATGCAAGACAGCTTTATTGATGACAGCGCTGAAACTCAACAACCACACAGACATTAACGTGTTGTATAAGAGCTGCAAATGAGAGGAATTTGGCAGTTTAGCCAGCGAATGGACGAGGTCAGCAAGGGCACCAAAGTTCGACACCAAATTGTGGTCCTGATAAATCTGTCTGTAAGACTTGCTTGTTGTGAGCTCCTGTAACAATTGCACGCCAATTGACTGTATGTTGGCATCCAGTTTGTTGCCAATAAAGGTTTTGGACGACACCAAATCGAATAATTTGATTAAAATCTCCTTATCCACATCTTGCCCGTTTTTGGCAGCTTTGTCCAATAGGATTGTAGCATTATGGAAACTCAAAGTCTTGACAAGTTGGTCATTGTTGTCCAAATGCTTGATAAAGGGACTAAAAGGCAAAGAAGCATCGATGGAGGATAATGCAGAAAGAGATTCAACAAAGGAAACTGCTTTCTGATCTAAGAGTAAATCGTTGATCAATACCAAAACACTTTTCAAAACATCGTCCCTAGAGTTGACTTCCAACTTGCTCAACAAATTCAAGATGGTTTTGGCGTACATTTCCAGTGAGCTCAACACAGTCTGACGCTTGGATTCAGGATTCTGGGTCTCCAAGACCTTAATAAGATCGGCTTGATCAGAGGAAATCACTCCTGCTCTAGCCAAACCTTCCCATGGTACGATTTTTTCCCTGATGAGTTTCTTGGAATCTGACAAGTGAGAGCTATCAATCAGCAAAGGAGACTAATGGTTAGTGGGGAACGGAAACGATTTGTAACTCCATAAATATATCACATCAATAAAGGAGGGAAGATTGACCTTGACGGTCTTGGTGTTGTAACATACGTAGCTGGCCATGATCGCTAAATTTGTGAAAGGTATGCGGCTGCCTATCGGTTGGTTATCAACTTCGAGCCCACAGGCCCCGAGTTTCGCACGACTTCCGGGAACTTCCTTGCGCGCCATAACTAAATCTGGATGATTCTCACACTCAAGCCGGACTTCTTTGAATATCTTGGTAAATGAGGATAGTCTATGATCACACGCCAAATATGGATGGCAAATTATATGAACCGAAACGTGCCACCTATGGAGTAAAAGCTTTGCGGCTGTCTGGAGAGAATTACGGTTTTTTCAAATTGGATTTTTCGAATTGTTAAGATGTGGTAGTTGCTGCAAATGTTATGGTATATCAAAGCAGAATTTTATATACTCCGAAGTTGGTACTCTGGCCGAGTGGTCTAAGGCGCCAGGGTAAGGTCACCTTACCATACATTCCTGGTCTCTTCGGAGGCACGAGTTCGAACCTCGTGGGTATCAATATTTTTTTTGACAGATTTCCCTCGGAAACCCGTACACACCTCAAAGGCAATCAAGTTAAATTGTCGCTGCACTACAATCAATTACTAACTATGGATGATATCGACGGTTACTCGTCCCACTCTGACATTGAGGAATTTAATGAAGACGAATTAACAAATGAAGAGTACGACCAAATGTACGCTGCCCTTCCCGTTGTCAGGGCGGACATTCACTCACACAATCCAGACATCACTGACTTGGACATCAAGGAGTGTCTTTACTTCAATCATAACGATATTGCTAGCACGATAGCTGAACTTAAGCAGGTTTTCAAAAAAAAAAAAGGTATGTTACAATTTCAGTCTTCCTATTCCTTTGCTTGTCTCCATTTGCAATCATCCTGAATCAGTTGTGCTGTATTCAAGTAAGTGATCTAGAAAAGACGTTGCTTTTCATAGTTCATGATTGCTAATACAACAGAAGAACCTAAAAAAATATCCAAATTGGCAGCGTTGGCCCAAAAGAGAAGTAACTCAGCAAGTGTGTCGAAATCCATTTTGGAACCCGCCTATACTGGCGATTCTGAACTGAAGAAAAAGCCCTCCAAATTGGCGGCCTTGGCAAGCTCCAGAAGTGAAAAACAAGGAGCTATTGCTTCTCTAAGTCGAGATTCTCCGCTTCCTCGAACTGGATCTAAACTAGCATCCTTAGCTAAGAGCAAATCCACCTCGTCTGGGGCAGAAACGTCAAGGTCGCTATTGCTGCGGCAATCCAACAAGGCGCCGGTTTTCAAGAAAAAGACCATGGATAAAATTACGGACGAACCGGTAAAGGAAATTGCATTGGAAACGGCGAGGTCTCCAGAAGTCGTCACCAAGGGACAGAAAAGGCTGGCCGAAGAACCCTCATTAACCTACAACCTAATGGTCGACAAGTCCGCACTATTGCTTGTACCATCTACATCAATATCCACATATCTTACTGAGCCAAGCAGCTCATTGCTGCATGAGTTAGTGGAAATCAGGAACAAACAGAGACGGCTTTCGCATCATATTTTCAACGCATATACTAACTTTGAACCCAATATAGCCAAGGCAAAGTCTAATTTTTCACTGCCCAGTCCAGATGATAAAGTCTTAAAGGCCCAGGAACAAGCGTTTGACGGCGTTAAAGACTTGTCTCTAGACTCAAACACCAAGAAGCCAAAAGCTGAGTCGAAAAATACGGTTGTTCAGGATACCAAGCCATTCAAACCGGTGGATATTGAGTACGAGGTTAAGACAAACTCGCTATTTTCGAAACCTAGACAGTCGTTCGTCATCATAGGCCATGTGGACGCCGGAAAGTCTACCTTGATGGGTAGAATATTGTTTGAGACCGGCACTGTTGATGCAAAAACTGTCAATAAACTCGTCAGAGAGGCGGAAAAATCAGGAAAGGGTTCTTTTGCTCTTGCTTGGATTATGGATCAAACATCTGAAGAAAGATCTCGTGGAGTGACAATCGATATCTGTGCCACGTCATTTGAAACGGAGTCCACACGATTCACAGCTATTGATGCACCTGGACATAAGGATTTTGTGCCGCAAATGATCAGTGGTGTGTCTCAAGCAGATGTTGCTTTACTTGTTGTTGACTCCATCAGTGGAGAGTTCGAAGCAGGATTCCTTATGGATGGTCAAACCAAGGAGCACACAATTCTCGCCCGAAACTTGGGTATTGAGCATGTATGCGTGGCTGTTAACAAGCTAGACAAAGAAAATTGGTCAGAGGCAAGATTCCAAGAGATTAAGGAGCAGCTTTTGGAGTACTTGACTAGCGAAGACGTTCGGTTTTCCGAGTCGAATATATCGTTCATCCCAATATCGGGCCTCACAGGCCAAAATGTTTTGAAGAACACTCCTATTCAAGAGTTTGGCTGGTATCACGGCCCTACGTTGCTCAGTTGCTTGGAAACAATCAGCCCAAAAACAGTCGAGGCATCGACTTTGGAAGGCTTAACTGACAAAGATTTCAACTTTGCAATCAACGATATCTACGACGTTACTAATTCTGAATTCAAAGTGAAAGGTAAAATTTTTCTGGGTCTTATCCAGCCAGGCCATACAGTTGAGTTCCAACCATCCGATGATAAGTTACAAGTTCAATCAGTGATCTTTGACGGTCTGCCAGTGAACTTTGGATTGGAAGGTCAAATTGTGCTGTTGGTGTTCAAGATCAATCAACTCAAGAACAAGTCTACTGATGATTTGAGTATTGGCGATTTAATTGTTGGCTTAAAGTCTTCGATACACGGCACAAAGGAATTTAGAGCCACGATCAACACTTTCAACATGAGTAAACCGCTTTTGGTGGGAACCCCTTTTGTTTTGTTTAGAAACAATGCGTCGATTGCTGCACGTATTAATAAGGTGCTCAAGATCAACGGTGCAAAGAAGAAGAAAATGCATTTGGTTTCTAAGCAAAACGCGGAGGTGGTAATTGAAGTTCTAGATGAGAGGCCCCTTTCTGTTTCCAATTTCGAAGACAACAAGACTCTCGGTAGAATTGTGATCCGGCGCGAGGGTTCTACTATAGCTGCGGGGCTAATCAGCAAAATCATGTGAACAAAGTGTTGAGGTTGCATCGCTCATGATATATAGTCCACAAATAGTAGCAAGCATCCAAGAACAATGCAAGTAGTGATGATCAAATTCGAGCCTCTCTTATTTCTCTCGGTTGCCTTGGCCAAAGTTCGGTTCCCTAGCTTCAAATCCACGCTAACCTGGTCTTGGTTATCCAAAATGTTCTCAATTTGCTCGGCCTGAGTCTCGAGGTGCATAGTTAACTCGGTCTGGAGTTTGACGATATCAACCATTGAATGCTGCAATTGTTCAACTTGTTTGAATTGATTTGTTTTCATCTTCAACAATTCGGAATTCTCCAGCAGGAGCTCCTGGATTTGCTGCTGAGTAAGCTGTATGCTTGGCTGCAGGTTTTCCTCCACCACATCAAATTGGAAAGCCGAATCAAAGCCTGCGTCAAAATCATTGGTTATATCTTCATCATCAATGTTTTGGAAATGTAAGAGATTCAATTGGCGTTCTCTATCGTAGCGTTTTTGTTGCATTTTCTCGAAATCTGTGCTCACTTTTTGGGTGGTTTCGTTGAGAAAGCGTATCATCTGCATCCTATGAGATGACAATGTCGTTAGGTACAACGAGATTGGGTCCGAAGCGTCTGTGGCAAAGAATGACATGATACCCTTCTTATTGGTACTTGCGCTGGCGACTTCGGTTCTTTTTTTCTCGTATGACTGAAGATGTTTGAGCTTTTCAAATACCTTCTGAATTTTAAGCTTGAACTCTTCATCAATGCCATTTTTGTCATCGATGGTGAATGAGTTTTTGCCGTCTTTGTTATTGAAGGAGAGTTCGTCATTGACTTGCAAATAAAGCAGCTTGACCTCAATGATAAACTTGGCCAAGCGGATCAAGTTGGAGTACACCTCTGCGGCCTCTTTCGTGAAGGAATCTGCCACCAAATATGAAGGTTGTTTTGGTTTCGGTTGCTGCACGTCAGGCTTCATTTCCTGAGTCACAATATTGACGCATTGCTGGAATAAGTGGGTTAGGTCAGACATACCGCATAGTTGTTAGTCAGTAGCGCCTATGAGCACAACTTACATGCAGGCACAGAGCGAATTCTGGGTTTGGGAGCCAGTGTTAAGCGTACATTTAGAGCCATTTTAAGAGATACGAAAAATTTCTACTTTGTCAGGCGGATTAAATATTATTCCTTGGGAAAGTGGTGCATGTAAAACAAGACTCAACCAGATAAATAAGAAGTGCACTTAGTGACCTCGACCGCATCTTTCATTCCATTTTCAGGGTTATCAATTGGAACAGTCTTCGAGTCGTACAAGATGTTCCATCTGCCTTGAAGCTTCTCGTTGCTAACATTTGGATTTTTCTGATTGTGAATGTTTCTCTCCTCCGGCGTGCCCTGCACGTACAGCACGTAATCAGGGGCGCCAGGAAAGTAGATGTTGTCGGCCAAAATGACGGTTCCGGGCGCAATCAAGCTGGAGGATTCGATCACTCTCAAATCAGCAGTGTACAAAGTTTTTTCGTGGTCAATGAAAACAATGTCTGCGGCGGTAAACTTGCCTTGCTCCGTGGTGATCCTGCTTTGGAATTCAGGGATTGTTGATCCGGCAGCTCCAACTATAATCTCCACTGTATCAGAGAGGCCTGCTAAATCCACCATCTTCCGTGCAATTTCTGCAAACTCCTCAGACAATTCGAAACTATAGTACTTGCCAGGGTGACAGGTGTTCTTGGAGAGCTTGGCGCTTTGGCGGGCAATCTCCGAGCCAAAGAGAATTGCAGAATATCCAACATAGCAGCCCAATTCAAGCATGATTGTGGGCTCAATTTTTCTAATTTGCTCCAAAACAACCTCGCCCTTGTATCTGCCAATAATCATCATAGGGTGATCCTTAACATAGTCGTCAATGGCCTGGAGGACGGCCTCGGGATTGCCCCTGATGGAGTCCAAGTTAGGCAAGTCAAAAATGTGCTTTAAAAAGGTTTGTTCTTTAGACATTGTAAAAAATGTGGTAATAAAGAATTTATGTCGACGGCGACAGATAACAACCCCGGAGATCACGCAACCCCATTCTCGGCATTTCGGATCGAAGACCGGCGTGCATAAAGGGGCAAGCATTACACGCTAATTCCTGCACTCAACCGCCGCGGCTACTTTATTCCAACTATTGCCGGTGGAGATGCATCATGAACATTCCATCTCTAAGGACACGCCTTGATGAATTGAAGCACAAAAAGACTCAAGCACAAAAAAAGAATCATGCAGACGTTCATAAATACAAGCTGATCACAACAACTCATAAAGAGCAAATTTCAGTGGATGATGACGACAAGATGAACTGGTCGGCACACGAATGGGAGGCTCACCTGGGCAAAATTGGAGCGGGGCCAGCATCAGGGTTTAAAAACCAAAGCAATCTTGCCCATGCCACATATCTTAAGGAGCTTTCCAAAATGACCCCTGATCTCGACAAGTACAAGAAGAACAATGCTCTAGATACAGACTCCTCGAAGTTTACGGCTACAAAAGAAGATGCAGAGATGATCGCTCAACGGTTAAAAGAAGCAAGTGAAAGAAAACAGCTGAGACGGACTGGAAATGCTGATGGTGGTCAGTACATCACCGAGAAGAATCGACAGTTCAACATGAAGTTGGATAGAGAATATGGTTCATCTAGCTAATTTCAATATGAACCGTCAAAAGAGGAAACCAGATCAAGAATCGTTCTCGAGGCTTACGAAAAACCGCTTGATAGCCAATCTCAACTCTTTTAGGCTCAGGTATCTTGATGGAATTTCCGATTCGGCCCATCGCGTAAAGTGCGCGCTCTACCAAACGGCATAAATTGACACGAATACTGATAAACTATATATTAACTTGTCATCCTTTGTTTTCAACTCCTGGAATCTGGGTATATACTTGATACTTTTCCAGATCCTTGATTGAATAAACCTCTGTTTTATCGTTCTAAGTAAAATCGCTTTGGCACTAGTGAGCCCTGCACATAACCAGGGTCATGACGAGCAGTGCATTATCTTATCTATTAGGAACCACAACGCTTTGCACTCATGGCCATGCTGCTTAATCATTTTCCTCCAGAAGTGGGCCTCCGAATTTTGCATCAGTTACTGCCACAGGAATGTCAAAATGTTCTCGATATAATTCAAAATGCTAGTCCGCTTCGAGGCAGAAATGAGGAAAGAAATAAGGAGATCACAACCTGGCTATATGCCCGTATGTTTGGCAATAAACTGGTGGTTTACTACGATAGTAAAGGGCCACCTAAAGAGTCCGATTTTTCTGCTACTGCAAGCGAGATGATGATTCGATGTCAAGATACTATGTTTTTGGCCAACGCCCCCAAACACTTGAGCTTTCGTTTGGTCAGAGACTATCAAGAAGTCGCCAAGTTCCAAGCCGCTTTAAAAGCTTGCGAGAAAATCATAGATAATTCAAATTTGGCTGAGTATTATGCGCTGATTGCCAAGATTTCATTTCATCTCGATGCAAGATACTATAATGAAGTGTGCTCCACGCTGTTGCTGGTGGCTATTTCGTGTCTACTACTAAAATTGACTAGATTGAAAGAGGCTTGTGTCCACGACATCACTGTTGTTGGAACCAGCATTGGTGAGGTATTTCCCGAAAAATGGGATAAGGTCTTTAATTGTCATTTGGGCATTGAGACGTTGATACTTAACGACAATTGTCTTTCCATACCGGAGCAAGTTAATCCAAAACTGGACTTACAATTTCTCTGGCCACCGAAATTGAAGCATTTGTCTTTGGCAGGAAATCGGATCAGGACTATTTCTATGGCTGCCATGTGCAATCTTCCATGTACACTCGAGCACCTTGACATTTCAAGAAACAGCATCTCGTTTTTCGGCGCTTTGGACGGGGAAAGCTTCTGTTTGGCTCTGCAATTGCCTAACATGAAGCATCTCACATTGTCAGACTCCCGAAATTTGGCTCGTGTGGATCCCTCTATATTTCGTGGAGCAGCACAGCTAAGCGGGTTCGTTCTAGATTTATGTGGATGCACTTTAGCCCCGCAAAATTGGAATGAATTGGAGCACGTCTCTCAAATTGAGAAATTTATACTTCTTCGGTAAGCATTTTCTGGCGCTTATAGGACTGTTATGGCCTGGTACGGTCGTGGTACTGCATGATAACCCCTGATAACCCCATCAAGTATGATATTATATGTAGATACAACGGAAAACGGAATAAGATATGAAAAAGAAATATAAGCTTCAGGCAAAAGCCCCGCCCAGAATGAAATTTGCCACCCGTAGATAAAATTGTATTACAGTGGTATTTATCCGTGACGCCTTATCTTGGTGTGGCGTCCGTCGTACCGACATTTCGCAGCGCACCTAATCTCACTCAACAAATAATCCTACAGCATGTTGGCTCTTTGCCGGACGCCAGTAAGCCGAACGCTTCTTCGAAACTCTATTTCCAGGCCACTCCGAATTCATACGTGCCGTGTTGGGCTACGAACGCCCATCATCTCTTCATACAATTCCTGGGCAACACGTCTCTATTCTCAGTCAGCTGGCCCAAGCTTGACCTCCGAATCTGGAGCCTCCGTGACTACTGAATCCCAAAAAGAGAATGAGAAAAGTTCCGGTAAAAGATCTCTTTGGGCAGAGTTAAAAAGACTTTTTCGTTTGGCGTCACCAGAGTATGGTAAACTCATTCTTGCGTTGGCTTGCTTGATCACAACGAGTACCGTGACAATGCTACTACCCTTGATCATCGGCAAAATCATTGACAAAACACGCGCACGTGAAGAGGCTCAGGAAGCTGGCTCGAAGAGAAAAGAGCTCGAGGATTCTACGGCGATTCTTGGGCTCTCGTACCCACAATTCTATACCGGCCTTGGGATTCTCTTCTGCGTTGGCGCCACGGCCAATTTCGGCCGGATTTGGTTTCTTCGAACCGTGGGTGAAAAGCTTGTGGCTCGCTTGCGAGCTCGACTCTTTGCTAAAATCTTGTCTCAGGACTCTTATTTTTTTGATGTGGGTCCCTCCAAAAGTGGCATGAAGACTGGCGACCTATTATCGCGTCTTTCTAGTGATACGCAGGTCATCAGCAAGTCTTTAAGTGTAAATGTGAGTGATGGTGCACGTTCTCTCATCTCGGGAACTGTTGGCATCACCATGATGTGCTGGGTATCTTGGAAATTAACGCTTTGCATGAGTCTCATTTTCCCGCCTTTGATTTTGATGTCCACGGTGTATGGGCGCAGAATGAAGCTGTTATCGCGGGTTATCCAGGACTGTTTGGGTTCTTTGACAAAAGTGCTGGAGGAGAAATTCAACGGATTACGAACTATCCAGGCTTTTGCTCAGCAGCAGTCGGTCGTGCACGAGTTCAACCATGAGGTGAGGGACATTTTTAACAAATCCATGCTCGAGGCTAAATATAGTGGAATTTACTATAGTGTAAATGGGTTGTTGGGCAATGTCACAATCATTGGGTTGCTCATTGTGGGCTCCAGACTTATTGCTTCTGGTGAGATATCTATTGGTGATTTGTCAAGTTTCATGATGTACGCCATTTATACCGGAAGTTCTGTGTTCGGATTGGGAAACTTTTATACCGAGCTCATGAAGGGTATTGGCGCTGCAGAAAGAATCTTCGAATTGGTGGACCTGAAGCCACGCATTGCCACTTCTTTGGGTAAGAAAGTCGATAGCTTGACCGGTGATGTGGTGTTTAAAAACGTGAGGTTTGCTTATCCATCTCGAGAACATACTCAAATTTTCCGTGACATGAATCTTACCATTAAGCAAGGTGAGAACGTCTGTTTTGTGGGACCTAGTGGATCGGGAAAATCAACAGTTGCCCAGTTACTTTTGCGTTTCTACGACCCGAGTTCCGGCGATGTGCTTGTAAATGGTCACAACATAAAGGAATTGAACCTCAATTTTTACAGGAACAAAATAGGGCTTGTGCAGCAGGAGCCGTTGTTATTCAGCGGAACCATACGTCAGAATATGGTGTTTGGGCTTCCAAATGCCAGTGAGGAGGAGATGGAATATGCAGCAAGAATCAGTAATTGCTACGATTTTGTTAACAGTTTTCCAAATAGATGGGATACGGTGATTGGACCTTCATCCAGCGGCAACGCACAATTGAGTGGGGGACAGAAACAAAGAATCTCCTTAGCGAGAACACTCATCAAACGTCCACAGCTTCTTGTTTTAGACGAAGCAACATCTGCCCTTGACTCTCGGCTGGAAGAAATTGTCATGAGAAACTTGACCGAATTGTCTCGAAAAGATCGTGTAACGGTTATTTCCATCGCTCACAGGCTCACGACGATTCAGAATAGCGACCGAGTGATCGTGTTGGATGGTGAAGGAAACATAATTGAGGATGGTGAGTTTGATACATGTTATAATAATCCCGACAGTGAGTTGAACCGGATTTTAAAGTCGGAGGAGTTCACTGAGCACGCATGATAGATATAAATAGTTGATACGGGTATGTACGTCTGGTTTAAGGCATTGCAGCATAATAATAGAATTCGTGGAATAGTTGGCGAAGAGTGGTGGTATATGGGCGTAATTGTCTGGGTCAGCAAGTATTCAGAAAATGTTTTTATAGAATGGCCCCGAAATTATAGAAAGAGGTGACATTCTCACAAATTGATAGATTTTCATACAATGCTCATTAATATTTGGAATTCTTTAAATGCTTTCGAATCGGTATGATTTCTCTAAGCCTGATCAATTTAAAGCCATTCGCTTGAAGCCATTCGTTTGAAGCCATCCGTATGAAGCAATCCTTTTGAAGCCATTCTCAAATTGAGCTAATGTCAAGTGACATTCTCAATATACCTCAGCTATGAGATTCATGCAGTAGTCAGGTGCGTCGGATCTTAGAACCCATGGTTGCGAGCGTGCACGAACTAACAGCAATAACTTTACCCGACTTGGCTCCGCATCACATGCATCGTTGCGCAATGCGGGACTGCAAACAAGCAATGTATTGCAAAACGCCATCTCCAACACCCATCTACCACAAACCGTATCCGCCCCTCGGACTATAATTTTTGACTTTTCTGGCCCCAAGCTCTCTCATAGCTTTCTTAACTGCTCGAGTCTTCTCGCTAGCTGTGACTTTAATTTACGCTTTGTAATTCGAAGCCAGCACCTTGCGTTCACAAGTTACGCCATCCAATTGTACCTTCAATTTGAGGCTTTTGAATTTTTGGTCTATATCAGCACCTTAAAATTGCTCCAAATTTATTTCTGGCAGTGGCCTTAAATTGTTCATAATTTCGCCATGGAAAATCTACGCTTGTCGGTAGGGCTACCGGCACTGCCGACACGAGAACTACAGGAGTCCCCCATCATTATAGGCGGCGCCAACAGTGATGTACAAACCAATTCCGATAGCATGATCGAATCTGATACATCCCAAGGATCTGAAATTTCCAGCAGCCCCAACCCATTGGGCTCAGATCCCAGCACTGTCCAAATATCCAATGATAAAGTAAGCAGCAACACCAGCCCTGCCAACTCCAAGAGTAGCAATAAAAGCCATGAAAGTAATTGGCTCGATAGAAAGGTGATTGAAAAGTTGGGCATCGAAGAAAAGCACGACTTCTTGATGAAGAATGTACCTTTATACAAGAAACTAACGAATATCGTGCTCCCCTCCATACAGTCATATACGGGGCTTAATATGCATTGTCACGAAGACCACACGGATTCGGATGACTCCGGTGATGAATCGGGTGAAGAAAGAGACGAAGTTAATGACAGCATTGACCTAGCATACCCCCTTGTGGAATCCGACTGCCCGAGTTCTTTTCTCAGTTTAATGACAACTGCCAATGCCTTTTCGGGCGCTGCTTCGTTGAAGGCAATGGGAAATATCTTATATGAGCGGTCCAGAAGAAAGCAGAAGAAGTCCAGCGATTTCGAGAAAAAGCTTTCTGATTCCGCTGAGCTTTCGGAATCTGCTGGGCTTTCCGATGGGGCTAATTCCACTTCTATAAAGACACATGTCTATCCAACAAATAGCCCAAATACGGGCTCACTCACTCAAATTCCCTCAGGGACTGTCAACAGTGTATCAAGCAAGCCATTGTCGCAGCCGCCGCTTACCAAACAAACTTCTCATGCCGATCTCAAGAATTTCAAATTTTCATCTCCCGACATCGAGGCAAAGCGGACCGCTACCCATCAAACCGCCTCATCCACGCAGCCTGTTATAGATGCGATTCGCAAGGGAGAAATTGTGGTGCCACCACCTCACTTACGAACACAATGGGAAAACTCCGTCTTTGAACGTCTTGACTTGAAATCCCCAAAAGATCATGGAATTGTCCGCAACAAAGGAGTATCTTCAGAGAATGATGAATACAGCGCGGTAGCAGAGGACTTGATCAAGTACAACTTTGCCAAAAAGATTAAAGATACTCTTGATCTTGAAGATGATGATGTATTTTATTCTATGTTCGAGGTCTGGCTTATCAAAGACGTTCTCATACAGGGACGTATGTTTATGACCCGGGATGCCGCTTTCTTCTATTCCCTGCTTCCAGGTAAATACAGCAGTCTTGAGCTTGACGATCCGGAGACCATTCTCTACTCGGGCGCTTTGGGCCACAAGATGGCCCACTATGGTGACTCCTATTTCACATCTGTTTACACCCATCAATTTTGGGCGGTGTTGCGCCTGACATCTTTGAGCATCTATACTTCGGCCACAAAGCAGATTTTTCCAGTGAAAGTGATTGACCTCAAAACCGCCAAGTCATGCCTGATAACTAAGTCAGAGCCCGCGTTATTAACACCCGATGGACACAATGACGGGCACAAGAACATACCTTCTGGCCTTCAATCCCCCTTCACCAACTCCGAGGTATCAAGCATCAACGAAGAAGAGGATGTAGAGGATGTTTCTCAGTCCGGAGTTTGGTTCAAGATCGAATGCACCGACAAGACACATCGGTTCCACACGAGCAGTCTTTTCTCAGCAAGACATTGGTATAACAGTATTTCAAAGGTGATATTCGAGTTACAGAATACCAATCTGCGCCGGGAAGCCATTATTAAAATCCCATTTGAGGACATGTTGGATTACCGACAAAATTTTGTTTTGGCTGATCCCATTGAAGACAATGAATCAGCTCACCACGACGAGACACCTATTACGTTTTCCATCAAGTTTAACACTTCAGCTGAAATCTCAGAGTCCAGTTTAAAAAGAGGTTTGAAATTGAAAAAGTCCAAAAAAGAAGCTCCTAATTTTGACTATGCTCATTTCATAGCCTTCTCTCGGGGAGAGCAGCTCCGAAAAGCATTTGATGACATCCTCGAGGAAAACATTATCCGTAATGCCGAATTCAAATCTCGAAACAAAAAGTTCAGGCAAAGAGCTAAGCGCTTATTTGGAGACGAATCTTCTGAGGTTTCTGTTCCAATGAATAGGAAATCAGCTCGCAAAGTATCTACTGTGAAACCGGAATATTTATCAGGCTTTACAATTGTGGACAAAGTCTCCTCTTTCAATACTGAAGCATTATTCAGAAGACAAAGAGACCCTTCCCAATTCGTAAGCACTTTTGAGAATGGGGAAGAGCTAGATAAAGTGACTGATTCAAAACCGGGCTTTACCAGCAAGTTGAAGCTGGTGAAAGAATGCATTTCTCCTTCTTCTAAAAGCGTGGCAGGAGACGAAAAAATTGATGGCACTCCCAACATATTTGCGGAAACTCCGCATGGAGAATTTGTTGAATCATCTACAAACTTGCAATTCCCACGACCTTTTTCTGTCCTGACCATCAAAAGTCTCAATATCTTATTTGTGAGGTCACAATGCTCTTTCGAGGAGATTGTGGATAGATATTGTGAAGCCGAAGGATTGAGAGGTGGAATCAAAGACAAAATTACAAGAAGTGCAGAGGGAGTTAGTGATCTAGACCTTGTTCCTGGCTCTGAAAAACAACTAGATCGCGAAGATAGTGTGGCAGCCGATTATGAAAAGCCAGTTCACGTTTCTCAAAAGAATGGCAAATGGAGACAATTAAGAAATGCTTTGAAATATGTCCCTATTATGAGTGTTATGTGGACTGGAACTCCCGAACACTACGATTTGAGACAGTCTGACCCGAGGTTTGTGATTTATAATTCTGTCGATAGAACGAAAGGCATCAATCATTTCCGGAAACATTTTTCCGTGGGTCTGGAGGCCATCTTGGTTTCCACTTACTATGCCCATTTAAAACGGCATTTGACTGTTTTTGGGAAGCTATACTTGGGTGAAGATAAACTATTTTTTCGAAGCATGATTCCAGGAATCTCTACCAAGATGATCTTGCCCTTAAGAGTGATTGAAAACTGTGAAAAGCAACGCGGGGGCATTTGCACGGTTGGTGTCAAGATCAAGCTTCGAGGAATTGAAGAGTTACTACTCGAATTCAACAATTCGGTTATGAGAGATGACTTCTACAAAATGATAATAGCACAGCTCAAAAGAAATGGGTTTGGTGCAATTGTGACCAACGGTCTGCTGAATCAACACATGCGACAACTTATGAGGATGGGGAACCAAGACATGAGATTGAATGAGTCTGCTTATTCTAGAATTCGAACTGCTCGGCTTAGGCTCTTGGAAGACAGAATCAGCACAGGTACGGGAATTGAGATTCCTTTGATCCTCGATGACGAAATCTTCACCACTACAGATGTCAAGCTTAACAAGTCTTTCCGCATCACCCTTCTCACCATCGGCTCCCGAGGCGATGTTCAGCCTTACATCGCTCTAGGAAAGGGACTCATGAAAGAGGGTCACCAGGTGATTATTGCCACGCATTCTGAATTCGAAAAATGGATTCTTGAACACGGGTTGCAGTTTAAAGAAGTTGCAGGCAACCCTGCCGAGCTCATGCTGTTGATGGTGAGTCACGGGTCGCTTTCGGTGAGCTTCTTGAAAGAGGCAAATTTCAAGTTTAAAGGGTGGATCAAAGAATTACTCACTAGTAGCTGGAAAGCCTGTCAAGGGTCAGATTTACTTATTGAAAGTCCGTCCACAATGGCTGGCTTGCATATTGCTGAGGCTCTAAATATCCCATATATGCGGGCTTTCACCATGCCATGGACAAGGACAAGAGCTTATCCACACGCCTTTGTCGTGCCGGACCAAAAGAGAGGAGGTTCATATAATTTCTTGACTCATGTCATGTTTGAAAACATTTTTTGGAAAGGAATTTCAGGCCAGGTTAACAGTTGGAGAGTGGAAACATTGGGCCTTCCCCGGACAAACTTAGTCAAAATGCAGCAGACCAGGATCCCTTTTCTATACAACGTTTCACCCTCCATTTTTCCGCCCTCCGTGGATTTTCCGGACTGGATTAAGGTGACCGGTTATTGGTTTCTTGATGAAGGCAATGAAGAATATGAACCACCCCAAAAATTAGTGCAATTTATTAAAGAGGCCAGAGCCAACAACGAGAAAATCGTCTACATTGGGTTCGGTTCTATAGTCGTTTCTGATGCGAAGGCACTCACACAAACGATCATTGACTCTGTTTTGGAACTGGGGGTAAAATGCATCTTGAACAAGGGTTGGTCTGATCGACTCTCGCAAGAAGAAAAGGAAGACGATGAACAGAAGCCTCTTCCTCCCCAAATCTACGATTCTGGCGCTATTCCCCATGATTGGCTTTTCCCAGAGATTGACGCAGCTGTGCATCACGGAGGTTCAGGAACCACAGGTGCTACCCTACGTGCAGGCTTGCCTACAGTTATAAAGCCATTTTTCGGGGATCAATATTTCTACGCTTCTCGAGTTGAAGATTTGGGAGTAGGAATTGGTCTCAAGCAATTGAACAAGAAAAGCTTAACCAAGGCTTTGCAGAGCATAACGCTCAATGAGCAATTCTCCAAACAAGCAAAGGCTATAGCAGTTTCTATGAGCCAGGAACGAGGAGTTCTTAGTGCCATTGAGACCATCTATTCTGAGCTCGCCTATGCCAAATCATTGATCCTGTCGATAAGACACAACACCGAACAAAAGAAGAACCACGACGAGAAGTCTGGTGTACAAACACCAGCCGTCTATGAAGAAGCCATGAATATGATGAGCAAGCTCGAGAATGAAGAAGAAGAAGAAGAATCTGATGATGGATCAGAACAATCTGATGAGGAAGAAGACAACTTCAGCGTTGTATCAGATGACGAGGGAATTTCAAAAAAATGAGCGCAGCCATGAAAATGAGCCAAACGACTAGAATTATGATATAATGTGTAACGAGAGAAATGATTGCAACCTTATGGCAGAAATTAGAGTATTTTAAAGTGAATTACATTTTCGGACAATACGAGGATCACAGCAGGTAGATGCGCATGCACCGAGCGATTTATCTGCATGCATACGATCACGTGCGATGATTCATGGCCATCAGTAATTGCGCCAAAGCGCTGTCAGCCCCGAATAGACATTTTCTTTTCCTAGACTTTACATCAACAATTGACAGCATTAATTCCAATCATGCCGCCAATTCAATATAAGGACATCACCAAGGAGCAAATAGCGACAAATCATTTTGCAGCAATGGTCGCCGGTCAGACCATAGTTGAAATTCCAGAGTACGAGCTAGAATGTGGAGAAACCTTATACAATTTTCCCGTGGCGTACAAAACCTGGGGCCGCCTCAATGCTTCAAAAGACAATGTTTTGCTTATTTGCCATGCATTGACAGGCTCTGCTGATGTGCAAGATTGGTGGGGCCCCTTACTTGGTACAAATCTAACGTTTGACCCTAGTCGATTCTTTATTGTGTGCATCAACTTCCTTGGCTCTCCATACGGATCATGTTCACCAGTATCGCTTGAAGAATCAACGGGTAAACCTTATGGGCCAGCTTTTCCCTTAGTTACGGTCAAAGATGATATTGGAATCCAGAGGTTGATCCTTGATTCGCTAGAGGTTTCCCAGATTGCATGTGTGATTGGCGGTTCGATGGGTGGAATGGCTGCTTTAGAGTACTCTTCTACATATAATGGTACTGGATACGTGAAGAGCATTATTGCATTGGCCTGCGCCGCCAGAGCTTCAGCGTGGTGTATTTCGTGGAATGAGACACAGAGACAATGTATTTTCAGTGACCCCAATTACGACGACGGCTACTACTATGAAACACCGAACTTGCGTCCAGACTCAGGCCTAAGTGCCGCTCGGATGGCTGCTTTACTCACTTATAGACTGAGAAACTCGTTTGAAACCAGATTTGGCCGCAACTTGCCCGTCCAAAACAACAAGCAAAGTCCAGAGGGTTACAGACTTCCCAAAAATAAGGATGAGGAAAACTGGTTAAAGCACAATGACGGCGCCCGCTCGTCAAGAAGATTGTCTAGTAATTCAGTTGCTTCCACGGATGCGGATAAGCCACAGACCTACTACACGGCGCAGTCATACTTGAGATACCAGGGAGAAAAGTTTGTTGCCAGGTTTGATGCCAACTGCTACATTTCCATCAGCCGAAAACTCGATACTCATGACCTCACGCGAGGAAATGTGGATTGCGAGCTGGACGAAGATCCACTTCCGCGATATCTTCAAAGTCTTGAGCAACCTCATTTGATTATAGGCATAACATCCGATGGGTTATTCACCTATGGAGAGCAGCAGCTATTGGCAGCGCACATCAAGAACAATGTGTTGAAAACCCTCGATTCTCCCGAGGGCCACGATGCATTCTTGTTGGATTTTGAGATCATCGATGAGTACTGCAGGGCGTTTTTGAAGGAAAACCTTCCAGAATATTACGACAACTCCGGTAAGGTGGAATTGTTTGAAGATTGGCAAGATCACGTGGTATCAGTAGAGAATGGCGGCAACTCTGTTTTTGGAGAAGCTGAGAAGAATATCACCAACTGGTAATGAAGACCATCACCAGCTGGTATTAGTGGCTAGATATACTTATTACTGAGACGAACATCCACCTTTGTCAAACTCACCGAGTTTATCTATACCAATACAGAAAGCGAATTATAAAGCTTAAATGCATTTTTCATCATCGATAGAATTTGATTATCTGTAAGATAGATGGCCCACATTCGCAGAAACTAATAGCCCATCTCAGTCGCGCATCTCACAGCATCAGTTATCACCATGACACTTGAATTCCTGCAGAACGAATTGCCACACCACATCGATAGCCCGCTCAAATTCGTTTCTGTGATTTCCAAATCTTTGAATTTGAAACCTCTGCTAGATGCACTTCTTGAACACTCTTATTATCAAAGATGTGTGACCGATTCACCACTATTGATAATCGAAACGCTAGCAAAGTCAGCGTCCAAATTTTACAATATCACCATCACAAGTCGAAACTGCAACATGTTATTCAGCTCGCTATCATCGAAGCATATCCAGATAACCCTCGACGAAGACACATTTTTCCAAAACTCTTACATTGGGAGACACATCCCATTCAAGAAGATCAAGCCGTTCAAAGGTTCGGTAGATATCGAAACGGTTTTTCAAACGCTGCTTGATCGGTGTCACAAATATTTCAAAGATTTTGAATTTCTATGCACCACAGTGTTTGCTGAGTCGGAGGTGAATGTTATCTGTGATGTTGATGTTCTGGAATTGACTGGTATCAGCTTCACGAATATGCATGAAAATATATCGTTTCAGTGTCATCATCTTGAGACACCAGTGGTTGAGACAGTTAGCGACAAGAGATTAGAAAACTTGGATTTTGAAGACAGACAAGATCTCTATGAGTTTCTTTCTTTGGTGCACTTGAATGCTATACCTGATATGTCCAATTCTCGTGTTGCGGTGACACTGATGTACAGTATGCCTGACTTGGCTCCTGTTTCGGATGCTTTTAATTCCGAGCTATTTTCCTATACGATTTCACGTATTAACCCACTTATTCTCTACGAGTTGGCTAGTGTGCCCGAGGTGGTGTCTGTTCAAGCTGTGTCAGAGTCTCATAACTACCTACTTTGGAAATCGGACCATTTGTACATTTGGAGTGGTCAGTTCAAAAACTGATATATATATATAAACATGAGGGCATTCAGTCCATTGATGAACATCCTGCCTTAATGGCTGGCGTAGAAGTAGCTGTCTTCAAATAAATTCTCCATGAACATGGCTCCAGCGAGATTCTCGTCCGGAAAGAAGTCGGGAGCTTCTGCATCTGGAATTGGATTCATACCATCGAAATCGTAATTGAGGTCAAATGGCGGCGTCTGGCTGTGGTACGACGACTTGTTCATCTCTGGCTTCAAGCTAAGAAGTTGAAGCCAAAGCTTATCTGAATCAGCCGTGGCTTCGCTGTAAGGAGTTGCATTTGTTGAGCCTGGAGTATTGTAATTCAATTCAAAGAGCATGCCCATACCGTTTGAACTTGCGGGCTCTGTCAGCGGGCTGTCATTTGGCGGCACCTCGACATTTTCCTTTTTCAGTTTTTTGTTGCTGTTAACGATCTCAAGGGACTTGCGAAGTATCCCGTTGAGATCTTCTAGCATTTCGTTTGTCAACTTCATGTATGACTCTTTACCCTTGCACCAATTCAAGTAGTAGTCTGTTCCTGAACGGATCTCTCGCAATCTTTCCTGCGCTTTGGAATACCTCCAGCTGTAGAAGTATCTGGAACCCAACTTTTGCATGTTGGCCAAAAATGTCTTCAAACAAATATTGCAAAGATCCCAAGTATCAACTAAAAGTTGATAGCGCTTTTTGTAATGAACATTGGATGCCAAATCGCTGAGGTGAGTGGGCAGGCTTTCACACTGGACAATAGAAAACCTTGCTCTTAACAACACACTGTGAACGATGATGGTGCATTTGTGAACCAAAGTTTGAAACGATGGAGTGATGCACATCTCAGTAGTATTTTTAAAAAGTTCCGAACCCTTATCCACAAAGCTGTCATAAAAAAGCATCATTTTGTGGATGGCCACCGAGACGACTTTCTTCAAATAAAAGTAAGCCAAGTCCATCTTGTCCATTTTTTCGTAATAGTTGAAAAAGTGAAGGCAGATACTGACCATAAAGAAACGAGAGTCGAATCCGATTTTCGTCCGTATAGCCTTTTCAAATTCTATCAGCAGGGAAGCACTGTCCATGGTATAGTCCGCTGGCAAACCATCCATGTGGTACACAAAAGTCTGCTCTAACTCACTTAGGTTGGCACACAAGTCACGCATCTTGATGGGTGCACTGATGTCGCTGACACCTTCCACAACTTTCACGAGCTTGCCATAGCATCCGTCAAAATTAGCATAGCACTTAGCAAGCTGTCGTTCGAGATCCTCATTCTTATTATTTTCATTTCCAGGCTTGTGATATGGTGTTTTCGTGTCAAACTCGCATCTCTTGATGCATAACGGGGTTCCATTAGTAAGAGCTCCTGTTAAATCATGCATGACTAAGAACCACCAAATTTTTCTGCATAAATTATTCGTTTTTTCATCTCTTATCTTTACTCGAAAGTTGTCAGGCTCTCTGTGCAATCCCAAATTTCTAGCCATATCCACGAGCTGCGAGGTGTATCCACGAGTATTCGAATCGTCAGCACCTTCACCATTCTCTGGTGCGTATGCATTGTACAACTTAATATAGGTGCACAACTGTAGAATGGCGAGATTGGAGTAACGAAGATAGCCAAGCTGATTCAAACATTGTTGAGAAACGTGCACCACATCAATATCAATGGGATTATGCATGAGAGTTTTGTGCTTCTGAGCTTCAAAACTTGGGTCGGAAGAATTGAATTTCTGTTCATTAACAGCCACATCATTGCAAAACAAGGTTAAGTATGCGAAGCGTAAGACAATGAAGAGAGTTCCAAGAACAACAAAATCAACTTTTTTTTTGATGTGGAGTTCCGAAACCTTGACATGATCAGGTTCAGAGGATCCTAAGATTTGCGTGACTTGGTTCTCGAAGTCGCTTTGGTCCAAAAATGGATAAAATGGATAAACCCGTTCAAAAAACCGCTCAATCAAGAGCCAAATAACTTTCTTCGTTGGGAGCAACAATAGCGCTTTGGCAATGACATTGGGCTCTGCATCCAAATTGCCTTCGAAAATAGTCATACCCACAATTTTGGCTCTTTGGTTTGTTTGACTTGAGAACTTTTTCGTGGGGCCAGACGCCTCGAAATTCTCATCGTAGTCTATAAGTTCCAGTAACTTTTTATCGAAAACTCTCTTCGCTGGAGTGTCTTCGTGCAACAGTTTGAAGAACCCCAATTTGTGTTTCTTATTATTCAGGTTGAAAGCGAACATTGGCGAAAGCGCAGTATCAATCTTGATTAAAGAGACCCAGTTCAAAGGATAGTAATGACGAACGTTGCTTCTCCCCATCGCAATAAAGGGCACGTACGAATTTTGAAACGAGAAATATTGCGAGTCAGATAGACATGGATTGAAGCCGATCATAAAAGTGAGGTCTTCGGAATCTGGGTATTTCCAAATAGGATGGTCCGGACGATGGATGCCAAATTTTTCCGTGGACGAAATGGATTTCTCCAACAAGGATACTTGTCTCTTGAGATACTCTAGTTCGACAGCCATGTTGTTGCCGGAAGAATTAGTTTGGTTTGGACTAGACGTCGAGGCCGACGAGCTCGAATTTCTGTTTCTCTTGGTTGGTGGTGGTAATTGCAAAATTGATTCACCATACTGGCTTTCTTCACCAATAGACTTCTTCGCCAGCGAGTCCCGTTGGTACTCGCATATGGGGTTCCCGTATTTAACACATGCAGAACAAGGATCGCCTTTGTCACACTTGACCTTTCTCTTTCTGCAAAACTCGCAAACATTGTGCCTGGAGGATCTACCACGCGGGCGGGCCATCGTGTCTCTGTTTGCAAGGGTAAAAGTGGGGGAAAAAAGTTGATGATGTTCAATATCAGAGAGAACCAAAGATCTCCTCGCGTTACCAAAGAAATGGGGCGGAAGACTGGTTTTAGAATTGATGTATTTTGGGAAATGAAGCTAGTGAATTAGAAAGCTATCCAAGTCGAGAGCATGTCACTGCTTAGATTATAAAGACGGGCGGCTGTTTACATTATGTGCAGCACCGGTATATTCCTCACTGACCGGCCTGTATGAGCGGTGCGTTACGAGGTAAAGCTTCCAAAACTTCAGGGTGTCATGACGCAGATCTGCTAACAGTATCAATCGAATTGTGGAGATTTAGGTCAAGCATTATATGAGTTGATTTCTCTGAATCAAGGCTCGAATGCAATGAATTCTACAATGCAATTCCAATAATCCTATAAAAGGCTATTTGAGAAGTTCTTCCTTTTGGAAGTGTTCTTAAAAATTCACGGCTGAACTGGAGTTTGTTTATCTGCAGAATTCTGTTAAATGTGCGGTTACGAATACATTCAAAAAAGGGTTTGCCACCATTTTTTTCGAGCCACGCCGTCGCCACATGCATGTGCTCAAAAAGAGCCCGCGCCCGTAGCCCGTAAATTAACCTTAACTGAGTTTAGTCAATGGCATGAATCGCTCGGTGCTTAAAGTTGATAATTCAAGGTTTTGAGCATTTGAAAAAATAAAGTGCGATATGACTTAGACAAATTGCAATATTAACTTGGTCGAATTGTAATATGAAATGGGGCATTGTTATTCAAAACTTATCGGCAAACCGCCTATTGACACATGGAATTCTCCTTTCTCATCACCAGTCTAGATCTGAGATAAGAGTATGCACATGAAAAGGTTGAGCGACTCCTGAGATTTGTGAATAACTGTTGAATCACGTGGCAGGAAAAAATGTCTCCATGTGATGGTGGCAACGCTTCTTAGGTATGAGCATGCCAAAAAAATATATCCTGAACGCTGCGCGGAATTTGAAATACGTCACCCGTTGGATTGATTCCCCGCTATTTATCAATAACCATATATCAATCCGCCACCACCTGTATATTGGAGCATGGTTGCTACTCTATAAATGTTAAGAAAAATATTTTGACATTTACATTTTTGGCACCGGAGATTACCCAAATGAGCGATAACGAGGGATTGTGGTCGTCTCGAAGCAACAGAGAGATGTTTTGTGCGTTCTCAGTTGCAAATTGATGTACAGGTTTCTCGTAAGTGTATAGGGAGCGAATCTCACAAAGGAAGTTTAGATCTTATCTGCACAACTCCATGTCCAAAGAATACCAATTGAACGTCATTCAAAAATCGCTCATCGAATTGGGCTATCCAGATGTCTCCAAATTTCTTTCCCAGCGGCTACTGTCCAACTTGGTCCCATTACAAAGAGATTATGAGACCATTCTCCACACTCTTGTGAATGCCGGTGACTACCCGGCAATTCTTAACATTCTAGGAGACAACGTATCCAAAAACGGATGTTTTGAAAGCCTTCTGCTGTTGTTGTCCGCTTTCAGTCCTGATGACATAAACTTGCTTACATACTTGACCCTTAGGTTCTATTTCCTTGAGCAGATTCTCCTAGTTTCTCTTGGCGACACCCTTGGGAATACCATTGAACACATATTTGGCCTCCTTACAGAAAAAATGACAAGCCTTATTGGCAATTTAGAAGCTAGCCAATATCCTGCATCCTTGCGTGGTCTTTCAAAGGGAGGCGAGTACTCCCTTTTACTCCCCCTTGTTTTGAATCCTCCCACGCATGATACCATTAAATCCAGAATTCTCATTTCTCAAATATTGCTTGGATATGAAGACAACATAACTTCGACCGAGTCAAAATTTTGCAACGAGGTAGCTTTACTGCTCCTTAGACAGGCTTATTTGCACGCTGTATTTCAATGCATTCAGGAAATCGCACCTCAAGACTCGAAGCCACTATCTTTAACCAAAACAAGAATACCTTCAAATTACTTACATGAATTGATCACAAATGAAAGCATTCAAAAAGCCAATAAGTCGACCTATTATTTGCCTCCTCGAAGAGAGACCTTAGTGACGTCCGAAGAAGCTGCAAGGTATGGCGTGCCAGAGGCAACCAAGGATGATCTTCCAATTCATTTACTTCATACCTTAGATAAGCATACAGATGAGGTATGGTTTACCCGGTTTTCGCCCTCGGGTCGCTTTTTAGCGACGGGTTCACTTGACGGAAGCTGTTTAATTTACGACGTGACTGATGATTTCAATCTCATTGCTGAATTAGTGGCCACTTCCGAAGATGAGGCAAAGGCTTTTATTGAAACATCACATAAGCCATTCATGGACAAGAAAAGGGGTATCATTTATTTTTCATGGGACCCATTTGAAAGATATATTGTGACGTGTTGTCTTGATACTGTCATAAGAGTTTGGAAGGTTGAAAATTTGACTCTGTCAAAGCGGCTCTCCCATTCCATGCTCAATAGTGAGGCTGTGGAACTTGTTTCCTGTTTCACTCTAGGCGAACGTTTGAGAACTTGGCCTTGTGAGTTTCTTACTTATGACAAGCACCAAACACCACATTTTATTATCGGCTCCCCTGACAAAGTGCTCAAGGTTTTTTCCATTGATGGTACCGAGATCCTTGATTTTTATAGTGATGCTGACGAATGGCTGGCCATTCTTGGTGAAGACTCTAATGCAAAAGGGCTGGATAGTTTAGTTGCAGAGGATACCGTGGCAGGCTCTATCGATGAGTCTTCGCTTCACAATGACGATTCAAAGAATAAGTCCAGCAACGAGGCAAGCCAATTTAACAGGATCAATGATTTCGCCATAACGCCTAATGGCAAAGTTCTCGTGACAGCGAACAACGACAAACAAGTCTTCTTTTACAAGATTCCTGATCTTTTCGATCCTTCTGCCACTACTTCCAGATTTGCCCTGTTGAGTCTCAATGGAAGAATCACGTCATGCAATATATCCGCGAATGGGAAGTATATGCTTTTGAGTATTGCACCTGAAGAGCTTCAAGTCTGGGACATATCTGCATTGGAATACTACGAAAAACCATTTTTGAAGCAGAAATTTTTCGGACAGAGTCAATCGATCTATATAGTCAGATCGTCGTTTGGGTATCTCACTGAAGAAAATTCGACTGAAGAACTTATACTCAGTGGTAGCGATGACGGTCACATTTATTTGTGGAAAGCTCAAAACGGACAGCTTATCACACGCTTAAAGGGACACGAGGGGCTTTGCAACTCGGTCGACTGGAATAGATTTTATCATCTGGATCTGGGCACCGACTATGGCAAGTATTGGTGTTCAGTTGGAGATGATAAACTTGTTAAGATTTGGGGACCCAAGAAATAACTTCGAATGGATTTAAATGTAATACACATCAGTTCACTAAGATATTCACTTTGAAGCTCTAATTTACAACTCATCGTGACCCTCGACATCAACATCTTCGTCATCCTTTCCAAGGACGGCCTCCTTGGCCTCCTCGGCAGCAAGCTTAGCCTTCTCAGCTCCCTCTTTCAAGGCCTCAATAGCGGCACCAGAGGCACCCTTGAGGTCAACATACTCAAGAAGATTTTCCAAGTCTCTAGCCTTGTCGTAGACGTAACCAGTTCTCATTCCGCTTTTAGGGTCAATCTCACCATTGGCTGGATAGAAAATGAGAGTTGGGTATCCCTCGATAACAATTGGGGTGTCGACATCATTGAGAGTGTGATCCACGTCGGCGATAACGACGTCAGAAGGCTTGAAGATTTCTGCCAACTCTTCCCAAATTGGAGCCAACTTTTTACAGTGACCACACCATGGTGCGTAATACTTGACGAAAACGTCCTTTGAAAGGTCAGCCATAGTCTCCTCGTAGTTGTGAGCCACTAACTTTTTGACAGATCTAGAGCTGATCTCTTCCTCAGTTGGCAACTCCTCGGATTTAACAAGAGCCTTTGCCTCACCGGCCAAAAATTGGTCGACAAATTCTTTGATGGTGGTGGTCGATGGGTCAGGATGCTCGCTTTGGTTAATACCGTACTTTCTGCCATTGGAGTTATCTTGAATTGCGAATAATGGAACAACGTCGGGGTCCATGTTTAAGATTTCAGCATGACGTCCGAATTGAGTAGCGTCCAAGCCAACGAAGTTGATCTTGCCACGCAATTCCTTACCCAACTTCTCGAAAAACTCAGCCTTCTCAGCTCGCTGCTCAGCAGTATTGTGAAAGTAGTAGCCCAATGGCAAGGTCGATCCCATGTAAATCATGTATGTATTTCTGTTGATGTCACCGAAGTTTGGAACTTGAGCGTTGGCGGACCACTCAGTCAAAGACTCTTTTGTGATCTCATCGCCGGGGAACTCTCTGACATCGTCCAACTCGTTGGGTTGGATAACCAAGTACTTAGGCTTCTTACCAGAAAGGTCAACATTCACCAACTTGTTAAACTTGGCAATTGACTTGTCATCCTCAAGAGAGTAAAAAGACATGTGAGTTCTCTCAGCAAAGGCAACATCACCGTAGGTGGCGTTCAACTCCTTTGATCCCTTGTGGGAAGCAGATGGAAGGATCTGAACAAAATATGGCTTGGTCTCAGCCTTGATATCTTCGATGAATTGGTCCGCGTCCTTCACAATCTGCACAGGTGGCAAAGAGAGCTTTACCATGTGCTCAACAATGCCACCGGCCTCACGTGGACCATTGTAGTCAGTTGGTTGTTGGTATGCACCCTTCATCACCTTCATCGTTGGGTAACCTTTAATCTCGTGCTGTTGACACAATTCAGTCTCCTCGGTACAGTCGACCTGAGCGATCTTGATGTTAGGGTGGGACTCGGCCAACAAGTCAGCAGCCTTGGAAATCTCAGGACCCAAGGTCTTACAGTAACCACACCATGGGGCGAAGAACTCGGTCAAAACCAAAGGGTTGGCGTCCAAAAAGTCCTTGAAGGTCTTGGCAGTCAACTTGACCACGGCGGAGTTTGGATCAGCAATGGCATCGCCATCGCTTGGACCACCGGCAGTGACAAGAGAGAGCGATGCAAGGATCGTGGCAAGTGCTTGAGATGAGAATTTCCAGAACTGCATTGTATTGTGAATTCAGTTGAGAGGATCTGAAAAAGTGGAGAGCGGAGATTATATAGACGCGCGAGTGAGAAGAACACGGTGGAAGAAAGGTGGTCACGTGATCCAACTTGTGCGTGTTCGGTATTTGTCTGCATAGATTGGAATCAATGCTGAAACTTATAAGACAGCTATACAACATGCTTTGATTGGACATAAAGAAGCTCTATAATAAACAGCTTAATGCAGTCTTTACATGAAACATTCTTTGATAGAGTTTTTAAAGAAATTTTATGCAGGGAAATTATGGCAGCTTTAGCCCATTGTGAGAAATGTCAATCTTAAATTGTAATTACATTCATTTACTTCTCAAAAATCTTGAATGAGAAGAAGCGTTGGAACACAAAGGACCTTGAATCACTTTAAGAAATTCTGCGCCAATTTATTTGGGTGCAATTAGCTAGGAGACTTGTTAAAGCGCAGCAAAGCATTTCAGCTGGAAAGCGCATTTTTCTGAACCAATAAAATCTAAGTGGAACTGAACTGGCAGATAAGCGCCAAATGAGTATTATACATGAGTCCCCACTTGGTGAGCATATACAGGAACAAGGCACGAATGCCAGGTGACATTTGGCAGGACATGGAAAATTAGCCACTAACGCAAAGACACGAGCTCGACGATATTTTAGCTGAGACCCGACTTTGAGAAGCCACCAAATTTTGATGGTATAACTGAAGTTAATCATCGAATGTGGTACCCATAATCGATTGCTTACATAAGATACGTCTCTTTTGGGTAGGATGCAGTTTCCCATCTCAGAATATAAGTGCTCAATACGCGCTAGCGTGCACACTGGTGGCTACCGTTGACTAAAGAAGCGCAGTTAAATGCTCATTTCGCGACTCCTGTGTACAGACAATCAGTCGCTAATATGGCGATGAATACTTAAGCTTGGCCATGCGAGCTAGCAGAGGACGACAGTGTCAGATCACATGCTCAAAATCTGGATTTTATTATCATGTCTATTTCTGGCGTCCGCATTGGTTATCGTCGACTCGGCGCTTGCTTCCTCTTGTATCTACTATATGAAAGGCTTTGACTGGGGCTGCGGAGGTACAGGACAGGGCCATGCCATGTACATGTGCAGGTGCCATAACGTGGATTGGCTTGGATCCGTATCTCATTGCATGGCTTCCCAGGGACAAAATCGGCAGGAAACTGTACACGCCTGGAAACATTTGGCAACCCGGTGCCTTCAAAAAGCGCATCTAGATTTTAGTGTGGGAGAGATCGAGGCGTGGGCCGAGAATGCGACTCACTATTTGCAAAGCCCACCACAAAATATCTCCACGCCAGTACATTCCGCTTTATCGGTGAACGTATCTGATTATGCCATATACAGGTCTTCGTTTGATCAGATTAATCACCATGTGTTCAAAACTCAATGGTTCGGCTGGGGCCTTGTATTTTTTTGGGGCGCTTACGTAGCTGCCCTCACCGTACTGAATGCTCTATGGTCTTGGTACAGGGTCCCTCTTTTCGGAAAACGCTTGAAACAATTTTACCAAAAACATCTTTTAATGCCAGTGGGCCTTTTCGGTCTTAACCGCATAGACATGCTCTTGATGATCCTTTTTTCCATTCAGACCGTGCTATTTACGTGTCTTTCATACACAGTGACGCTTCCCAACGTATACATAAACGACGTGTACTTCCTTACCCTTGATTTGATTGGATACAGAAGCGGTATCATTGCCTTTTCGCTCATGCCTGTGGTTTACTGCTTTGGTCTCAGGAATAATCCCTTCTGTTTCTTGACGGGACTTCCTCAGGCAGCCTTTATCAAATACCATAAGTTTGTTGCCATTATCATGTCTTTAGAGGCTCTTGTGCATTCGTCGGTTTGGACGGCCTATGCAATTAGATCCGGTGGATATACCATGTGGGCTATGGACGACTACTGGAGATGGGGAATCGTTGGAGTGGTGCTTATTTTTGTCATGATGGGCCACAGCATCAGTGTCATTCGAAACGCAATGTATGAAGTTTTTGTATGGCTTCATAAAATCATGGGGTGGCTATTTATTGTGGCCATGTGGTACCATTGTATCCTGTTAGGCTGGATGGGGTGGGTATATTCCATCATAGGCTTAACTGCATACGATAGAATAGTAAGGCTTTTCAAAACCTACTTTGTCAATCGTGGATACACCCGTGTTCAAGTCCAAGTTGTCGATGACAAGATCGTGAAATTGAGGGTGGAAAAATCGATTCTTTTTGAGACGTTCTATAAACCCGGCTCTCATATCTTCATAAGCTTCTACCATTGGCCTATATGGTACCAATGTTTTCAAAGCCACCCCTACACCATTGTGACTTCACCCCGAGAACCATCTGACGCATTTTCCGTCTACGTCCGCATCAAAAATGGTTCCACCAAAACTTTGGCGAGGTTGGCTGCCAAAGAAAAGGGATATTTGGAGATGTGGCTGTTAATTGAAGGGCCGTATGGTAATGGAGTTGCAGCTCACGACAAAGACGATGCGGTAGTTGCAATTGCTGGTGGCGTGGGCATCAGCGCTCTTTTGCCTTCTCTTTTCCTCAAACCCCTCGGATCCACTCTCTATTGGGCTATCAATAATCTCGAGGATTTCGATTATTTTAGAAAGGAACTCACCTTGCTCATGGAAATGGGTGCCGAGGTAAAGGTGTTCTTGACTAGGGGCTTCAGCGACGATTGCACATCATTTGAACACTCTTACAAATATTTGACTGTCATTGGTGAACGTCCCAATATAATTGAGTGGATAAAGGAATCTAAAGCTTCTGCTTTGGGTCAGGGCAGAAACACCCTTAGATTTATCTCGTGCGGGCCTAACAGCATGGACCTCTCAGTACAGTCAGCAGTGTGCCACGAGATGGAGGTCGGTCTGAACCTCCTCATCACTTACCAGAATGAAAATTACGTTTGGTAGTTTACATCATAGAAATAGATTTTGAATTAGAATATACACAGTAATGGATCTTAAATTAGAATCGAGCCAGTATAGTACACCCACACCCGTACACCCAAATTTTGGGACGACGCGCCAAAGAAAAACATATTAGGCACCCACTTGCTTCTGTCTCAGAGAGTATTTCACTGACCTGCTGCAAATAGCTTATTTATTAAACCCGCAATGGTCAATAGCTTGTCTCCTGTCGTCATCGACAATGGGTCTGACACTACTAGGGCTGGTTTTGCTCTGGAGGATTTACCCTCGCTCGTGTTCAACTCCAAGTATGCTTTGGACCTGTCCAAAAATTATCTTTATGGAGACGACATTATCGAAAAATATCCAGAATCGGAGGTAATGACAATCATGGACAACGGAATTTCTTACAATTCAGAGGGCCTCAAACATAACTGGCAATATGCGTATGACAATTTGGACGGTGGAAATGGGGTTTCGTCGGAGGACCACCCCTTGATGGTCACGGAGCCGGTCTGGAATACTGGAAAAAATAAGGCCTCGATGGTCCAGATTGCATTTGAATCTTTGAAAGTGCCGCTTTTCTCTATCGTCAAGACGCCCCTCAGCCAGCTTTACCACATGGGCAGATCCAGTGGATTGGTGATTGATATTGGAAGTTCTGTCACCTCGGTGACGCCCATTTTGGATGGTATAATACAGCAAAAATGTGCTGTTCACTCCAAATACGCTGGTGAATTTGTCAATTTGCACTGCTTGCGCAGCTTAGAGACCAAGGTGGAAGGCCAGACGGGATCGGACTCTTTCTTACCTCAAAGATTTGCTAGCGGCACCTCCGAGTCTTTCAAGATGTACCATATCACACACAATCTCTTGAGCAACTTCAAGCAGACAATGCTCCACTTGAATGAGGCTCCTCCCGGTGTGCCTTCGTCGAACACATACTACGCTCTGCAGATGCAACACCAGCATCCTGCGTCTTACCAACTACCAAATGGTTTACACGTGCCCTACAGCAATATGGAGCTCTCGTTGCTTTCAGAGCCTCTATTTGCTCCAAGTGCCTACCCACTTCCTGGAATTAGTCTCCCGGATCCAACTTTCGATCAACCCGGCACTCACGGCTTGTCAAACTTAATTGTCTACGCTATCAAAAATTTAGAGGCCACATTCATGGCATCTGTTGCAAATGAAAACCAGAACTCCACGTCGAACTCTCGTTTCAACGAAGTTTTGCGTCAACTCTTTCACAACACACTTATAACAGGAGGTGGATCTTTGATTCCAGGCATGAGTGACCGAATTTGCGGAGACCTAAGTCGGCTTGCACCTCAAGTTTTGCCAAACTACATGATTACAGGCTCTTACAAGTTGTACATATCGCCATTGAGAAATCATTCAATGGGCGATATTCACGACACTTTCGACAAGAAGTTTGGCGCATGGTTGGGAGCTGCAAACTTGGCCAATATGGTTAGGGAAAATATTGAAGAAGATTCCAGTACTGTGGGAATAGCTCTCGATAATTGGTTTGTGTCAAAAGCAGATTACGAGGAGCTCGGAGAGGACTACATCGTCGACAAGTTCAAGTAATCTCTTGAAAAGGGAATTTTGAAGTCAGATAATATCATCAACTACCTGTAATTATATACAATTATTGTTTCCAAGAAACGTACTTGTTATCGTACTTGGATGTATCTCCATGGATTGCCAACACCCTCTCCACTTTTTGCTCCACACCAAGTTTATTGCTTGTTTTGGACTTAAAATGTTTGATAACTTCATTGGGTGTGGGCAAATAAGATCTGTTCAGTCCATCTTTTCCAACAATATAATCGTGGATTTCTCCATTGGTTGGCAAGCCCATGTTGAAAATGTAATTCTTGAAGTCGATGCCAAAAAATCTTTTTAGAAGAGGGCTATCAAGCTTGGCCGAGTGTACGGAGGATGATGTAAGCTTTCCAACACGAGACGCATCGAAGTCAGCCCACTGTGGCAAGTTGGGTTCTTTGATTTTGTCGATGAGTTTGTGCTTGACACCTTTGACAAAGTCATTAAGCTCTGGCTTAGCGTTCATCATGTTGGTAGCAGTAATCAATTCCAACTCCAACTGCTGACGAATGCTATTCTTGAGTCCCTTGTTCATCAATTCAAAAGCGACACGAATGCAAGTAGGTGATTTGGCGGACAATCTCTCGAAAGTCTTGGTGCCGAACTCGGTACCAGCGTTTTGAAATGTGGACAAAACAGCATCAAAGTCAGGCTTGGAGAATGCAGAATTGATGAGTGCTATTTGATCAGGGCTCAAGTGGAATTTGTAGGATTCAGAAAATTTTGTCTCTGTAAATTCCTCGATGATGGTATTGACTTGGAAAAAGTAGTCCTTTTGGTTGTTTAAGTTAGAAGCCATATCTTTGGTATTGTTGATCACAGCGGGGTTTAAGTTTGAAATGCGGTTGATCAAACTAGGGATTCTCTCGGAAGGCACAAAGTGGGTAGCGAAACCAGCCATGTAGGCATCATAACCCGTCAACACCTCCCCAGCTAAGGCATAGTAGTAGCCCAACTTGTCATCCAAACGGGGCAAGAAAAAAGTGGTTCCAACATCAGGGAAGAAGCCAATGTCCATCTCAGGCATGGCCAACTTGGTCTTTTCAGTAGCGATTCTAAAAGGTGCATGCACAGAGAGACCCACGCCACCACCCATGGTGATACCATCCATCAAAGAAATGTATGGCTTGGGATAGGTGGCAATCAAGTAGTTCAAATTGTACTCTTGTTGGAAGAAGTCGGTAGCATAATCAGGGTTGCCAGCGATGATCTGGGCGGCACATTCAGCCACATCTCCGCCAGCACAAAGTGCCTTTGGGGAGTTGGAAGTCAAAATGATGGAATTGCAAACATCAGACTTAGCATACTCAACAAGACGAGGAGTGATTTTGGAAACCATTGAGGTGTTCAACGAGTTAAGCTTGTTGAGTCGGTTGAGATGGATAACCCGGGCCATGTTCTTGTTGGAGAACAAGACATCGTCGGCGGCGTATGCAGAGGTTGAAGACATTCTAATGTGTTGAAATAATGCTAAACTAGAACGCTTTGTTTTAGATAGCATATTGGGCAGGCGGGGCGGGGAATCTGGCGTATATATAGGCAGGTGATAAGTGTGTCTCAAGTGGGGAACACCACAGAGAAAATTTTCGCGGCCTTAGTGCCAGACTACGGAGCACGCATTGGGACGCTAGTAATTAAGTAGCCTGTAGCAAGATATCTATCTGTCTGTTGGTTTTATAAGGTTGCGAAGAATCCAGGGTGATAATTTTTTTGCTGATTGGCTACCAATCCTGTTTTACCCACGGCCTATCCTTTTCACGTGTTCCGCGGCTTTAGATTGATCAGTGCGGCTAAAGGGAGAGCAGCATATGCAATCCTCGCAATCGAGCCTGGGAGCATAACCCCAGACAGCCATGCTCAATTCAAATTATGTTTAATACTTAGTGATATGCTGTTTATCCTATATTTTGCAACGGCAAGTCATGCGCCCTTGCCCCCGCCCCCCACATCAAAATTATACTCCAGAACTTAAATGACTAGACTATCATGTAACACCATCTTGCATTCCCTCCTCTCCGGGCTACTTTCGGAGGGCATGTGGAATTGGTATAAGGCCTCATTTTTGTATGAAGCAAGCATCAATAAGCCAGTATTGCTGAAGCCAATCTCCATTCTGTGGCAAGAGACGTTGCTCGAGCTGGCAGGCAACTTGACGTATGCGAATGATCGGCGTGGTTTTTCCCAGATTAGATTCTCCAAGTAGCTCTTGTAGGGGAGACGCTTCATGATCAGTTTGGCGTACAGATTGTTCAAGAGCTTACCGGATTTGAGCGACGAAAAGTAGGACTTTGATTTTGGTTTAGGCTCGTTGTCCACTGGCGGTTTCAGTATAAGAAGGTTGGCCAAGTTCTCGTTAAGATCGTCCAGCGATGAGAGTCTGCTTCTAGATTCATCTTCACTGCCAGAGGCCTCACGACATTCATCACTTTCAACCTCTTCCCCGCCATGATCCCCTTTTACATGTACCCTAAAGATATGGATTGTATCGTTGTCCGAGGCACACCCCAATACTGTCAGATCAAGATTGAACTTGAGTGCAGTAATTTTAGCAGGGTTATGGCCTCTTCGAAGGTTGATGATCTGGGTAATTTCCGGTTTTGTCTGCTTCTCTGGCAATTTGAGGTGGCTCACCCGAACAATAGTGCCCTTGCTCGATGCTGTGGCAATGTACAAGCTGTCGGTAGATATGGAGATTTTGGCGATACTTGAGTCATGAGCCTTGTAGAGAAGTCGAGGACGCAAATTGATTGTGTCATACAAGAGAACCCAACCTTTGGAGTCCCGCTTTATGTCCTTTAACAGTATGTTTTGGCGTGATAGCATGGACTCTTCATTCTTGTGGGTAAATTCAATTATTGGGTCAAGAAACGTAGACAGCAATCCATCTCCATTAGATGAGTCCGTTTCAAAAATCTCTGTCTGGTCGTTGATAAGCAGTACTGGCAAAACTAGAAAGGAATTATCGTCGGGGCTAAGGTCGACCATTTGAGCAGCGTTCTCATCCGACAGACTCAAAGATTCAATCTCAAGGACTTTCATTAGTTTGATGCTGCTCAAATCATAGATGTAGATTTGGCCGATTTCCAAGAAGACTACGAGTCTTTTGCGATTAAGTTTCAAGTCCACAATCCCCAGGGGGAATGTCAACTCACAGATCTTGAGGTTTTGCTTAAGATTGTAGACTTTCAAAACCCTGTTCCCGACATTTTTGTGACATTGGGGAACAATGATGGTGAGTGAAGTGGAGAAGAGCATTCGTAAGATGAGAGTGGCGCCATCTTCGCTGTCAGCATTAGACAGGACATGAAATTCTCCGAAAGGGTCACAATTGAATATTTTGTGACCTTCTGATGTTGAGACCAGTAGACAGGTGAAGTCTTGGTTGAAAGACAAGTCGTTTAGCATTTCAGGGGATCTGGGTGTAGGTGTGATCCTGATCCGGGGTAGCAGGTTTGAGTATACCGCGTTTCCGCTACGCGCAGGAACAACTGTGAATTAGCCTCTGCAAGTGAGATACTCGCTGCCACGGACTCGACTACAATGTAATTACTCATCTTTCACAAGAGAACATATTATTGCCTATTCAGGGCTTGGAACTCTTTCTGCTTTAGTCTGACTCTGATGGATTAAGTCCGATATGCATTCGGATTTAGTGCTTTACTTGTCCTCAACCTCCTCTAAAGTGACAGTTCTCTTACGAGGAGGTTCAGAATTGTCAACACCAGAGGCTTTCTCGCCTTCGGCGATAACATCGCTCTCAGTAAGTTCCTCCACTTTGGGCACCTTTTTGCTCTTCTTCTTCTTTCCCTTTTTGGTTCCGTCGTCACTCCAAGCATACAAGGGTTGGAAACTTTCAAAGAATCCACAATCTTCGAATAAGTTGGGGTATAACCAGAACGCCTGTGGTAAGGCCAAGTAGGTCACTATGAAAATGATCAATCTGACAAAAGCCATGGCGAAAAACAACCCCAAAAGCCCCAAGCAGCCCATCGACAAGTACCACACGCCAACTCTCATGAAACGGGGCCACAATGGGAACAAAACAACAGTAAAGATACCGGCAACCATCAAGAAAGCATAGAGCATCATGTATGGATTAGGCTTCTGGTACACCCACGCATAATACTGGTCGGCGTCGATAGTAGCCTTTCCGGTAGGGCGCAAGGTTGGCTTTTGTCTGTTGGGCTTCCAGCCTTTCACCTCCTTGATCTGCGCGTAGTGTAATTTCTCAACAGGCACCACTAGACGGGCCTGAATAAACAGAATGAAGAGCTTTGCAAGCTCCTGATCGTTGGGGATCGGAATTAACTGGTTTCTTCCATCAGCACTCTTTATCTTATACTCTTCAGATAACAAGGTTCTTTGAAGTCTCTTAAATCTAAAGAAATCAACGTCTTCTTTATTATTCATTAGACCTGTTCTCATCTTGAGAGACGGATGGGACCGCAAGAAATTGGCCACGTTCATGATGATTGGATTTCTTTCCTGATTTAGCGGCACTTGCGTTTCACCAGTGACATTGGGAACACCCGAGGCTGGTCCGGAAGTAGCCATTTTGTGTCAATAGAACAGTGAGGTTTGAATACGTGTCGCAATTGAGCGCTGACCGCCGCCGCGTGGTGCACGGGTGTCCCGATACAATTACAATATAATGCAAAACTAGACCTCTGAAAGGTGTATGTATTATTTCTCATTCTTCTTAAAAAGAAGTTTCTTTTTCCCATGTGATATCATTTTCCTGTCCGAAGAGCCAGGTGTAGTTGGAGTAGGCAGTCTGTACGTAGGAGATAACGTGAACGACCCATTAGATGGCTGCACCCCCTGGTATAGCGGAGCCGGCTCATCGACGTCATCTTCAGAATCTCCATCGACGGCTTCGTCGTATCCTGGAATCTTCAGGAGCGCTCCAAGGTCAAGCATGGGCGAAGGACCTGCGGACTTCAACTTGTGAGGAATATCAAAATAACTGTCTATTGGAGACTGTGGTACCCCACTGCCACGAAGCTGTTCTAGAGGCGATCTCGCACTCAAGTAGTCATACACGATATCGTTTGTATGCTTGGTGTAGACCGGGGGTGCCGAATCTTCCGGGTCTGGTTCAACAAATTCTTCGTCAGAGCTTTGCTCCGTAGGTGTCTTCGGTTCTTTCCTCGGAAAAACATCCACCTCCTTTGTTTGAAGCTCGACAAATGCCCCGGTGGCATCGACTTCGATGGTAGTAGTGGTCACGTGGCCGTGGTTTGGGTTGAGAAAGAGCACTACGGGTAAATTAGCACGAAGTTCCGAAACATGGCCATCGGCGTTGCGAATATGAATCAGGATCCGAAGCCGATGCTTCACCGATACCAAGTCATTCTTCATAGTGCACGTCTGCGTTACCTCGCGTAGAGACGAAGGAGCCATGTACGTGCCCTTGATAATCCAATGATCGTCGTGGTAATCTGTCTGTTGTAGGACCATCTTTTGCTTCTCCGTGACAGTTTCAAACCCAGGCGACTTGCCCCACATTCCACTCAAGTATGCATGCTGTACCACCTCACAATACATGGATTTGAAAGAGAGACCCTTGGTGAGGGGAACTATAGTAAGCTTGATAGGAACTTTTGTTCCCAATGCTACACCTTTGCGGGGCAGGCTGACATTGAAGTCAATTTTGTCGGGCCACGTATTGGTAAATTCGATCGAGTCAGTCAAATTCATGCTTGTATGGTGGAGAGTTCTGCAGATACGGATGTATCTGGACTTCTTGAAGGCACGCTCAAAACGGCCTCTTTCAACCAGGCACTCCAACTTGTAGCGGATCTTGCCAATTGAAAGGCCCTCGATTGTCTCGGGGACATTAGATGGTAGGTAGAAAAAAAATGGCATGGAATAGTTCCCGTTGGGAAGAAGAAATGAATGTGAGTCGCTAGTAGCTTTTCCATGTGACGGGTAGGGGGTACCATCCACACCCGAGCGGGGGATTTTGATGATAGAAGACAGCTCTTCTTTTTTGAAAAGATGAGGCAGCGATTTTGTCGACGAAAACGCTGGCCTTTTAGGCGTTGGATCCGGTTTGGGGCTGGCCTCCTTGCTCATGCCCTTGAGATCAACAGTCGAGTTGTGAAGCGAGTGCTTAGCGGAATCTGCTTTGCTATATTTGATGATATTATCACCGTAATCGCCAAATTGCAACTCACCGTTTGGCGAGCAAAGGAGGTTTGGCCATACCACCTTTAACACACAATTGCGCTCACAAACTTGGCCCGCTGAAAAATTGTCCCTGGATTTGCTGTAGTAGTCGACCATGTATTCGCCTGTCAAAACTAACTTAACTTTGCGAATGTGCAAGTCCTGCTTAGTCAGGAGCTTGACGTGTCCTTCGATGGGCACATTTTCCACCTCTGCGTCGTTTCCTTTGACTAAAATGGTGTTTTTCAAGCCACGACTTTTGAGCCGGATATCAAAGTACGTAAGGTCTTTGCTTGACGCACTGGAATGGAACATGACGTCTGAATATCAGTGAGCCATGCGATAAAGAATGCTAAGTGAGTTGCTCTTTGCTGAGTTTCTCGATCAACTGAGTGCGGCTTTGCCCTGCATGAGGTTATGCGCTCCGCGTGCGAACATGCGTGTTGGCGGCACCGGATTAACTCTGCCGATGCGTATAAACATGTTCGCGTCTACCCGGGCTTGGGGCTAGTTTATGCTTCTGCTACTTTTGGCTGACAAGTTGACTATACCGCACACTGCTAGCATTACAAAACTTAGAATAATCTAGTTCTTTTGTATTTTTGATCCACTCTCTTGTTAATTTGTAAAATGTGCCTGTTTTCGCACACTCTATGCTTTTTTAGGGCTTTGGTATTCTTCCGGAAAAGCTGATGTATTCGCAGCTCTTAAATTAGCTCTTGGAATAATGCTGGAATTTTAAATTTCGGCATTGTTTTAAATTGATAAATTTTGGCACCTACTCAAGGGACACTTTTCATATCAGAAGAGCATTTCAATTTGAGAGTCTCATTCCATCCAGTTGCTCCACCTTATTATACAACTATTAATACTAGATCCCTTTTCGTTTATCTGAATAAATCGAGATTTTTGGTTTTATGACTAAAAAATTACTTTTTTCATTTACCTACTGGCTCAAAGCCTGGAACTGGTTCATGAAGCTCTTGGCTGCGCCCACAGACCAGAATTGACCAGAATACTGAACCCAACCAAGATGACCACCCAAATCCGTTTCTATCATGGCAACATAAGGATTTTTCTTGGTGGCCCAGTAAGGCACATTTGGCGAGACTGTAGGGTCATCGCTGGAATTGATTGCAAGAGTGGGCACCGCAATCTTATCAATCCTGTGGTATGGCGATGCGTCACGGTAATAAGACCACGAGTCTTTGTAACCCATGGTTTTGCATGTGAGAATGCTATCCCACTCGTAAGTCCGTTTTGCTGCTTTAGCCTGCTTGATGGTCTCTTCATTAAAAAATTCTGGCGCAAACTGCTTGAGTTCCTTGGAGTTGCTCTTGATCATCTTATTCAAGAACACTGTGAGATTCGGATTCAACATGTACTTGCCAGTGAGAGAGGTTTCAATGTGACGAGCGCTTTCTTCCATATCCCATGGACAACCAATAAGACTGGCAGCCTTGACAAGTTCCTGGGCCTTTACACCTGCAGTACCCAAGTAATTACCCAAAAGGACACCACCAAAGGAGAAACCAACAGCGTAAAGAGGACGATTGGGGAACCGCTTTTTCAAATCCACGAAAACCTCCTCCACATCGCTAATCGAGAGCCCAGTGAAAAGCTTACCCGTAGTAATTTTGGTTCTGCAGCAGCCTCTTGAATTGACCACCACAAAATCCCAGTTGATGGAATTATCGTCCATCAAATCACAAGCCAAGTTTCTGATCAAGGGCTCGTGCGAGCCGCCAGCCAAGCCATGGAACACAACGCAAATTGGGTCCGTGGAAGACGTCTGAGCTGGTGCCGTCTTTGCTACGAGTTCATCTTTGGTGAAGAAACGTGTTCTTGGGTGGAGTTTGGGCGAATCGCTCGGAAGTGTTTCTTTATAGAGCTTGGTGAACTCTTGGCTGGATTCCGGGCTGTCAATGACCCAATCCAACGAGCACACACCGCCATCCTCGTATTTGAACAACTCACGGCCATAGTACACAGCGAACTCTGTATCGGATTGATGCATTCCGTAGTAAAGAGTCTGGAGAGACCCGTTGAATAAGAGGGGGTTCAACCAGAGTTTCTGCGAGGTGTCTAACTCGGGAACTTTGGTGGTAATTAACTCTCGGAAAGTCAACGAATCATTGACTTGGGGGGATTTATCATTTTCCGAAATGTGAAGTTTGAGGTTGGCGCGGAAGCCCCACTTCCAGAATCCAATGAAGGTCATATAGTTGTCGAAAAGAAGGTGGTTGGTTTTGGTTTGCTGCGGCTGCGATGCATCGATGCGCTATCGGCTCTTTGAATGAGCCGACTTAAATCCGCGGAGCTTGGCGGAACAGTTACCATGAAATCGGACACCACACCTGAACAAAAAATTCTTACATAATCAATGAATTCTACAGCTATTGTTCTAATTATATTTAACTATGCCTGCTTCTTCGATCTGCTAGCAGCGGCACGGAGTTTGGACAGCGCGCTGGACTCGCTATTCTCTACATGTCCTCGATCGTCTAAATCAACCGACCCAGCACTTTCGAAGAGGGACACATATCCTGTGAACAAGCCTAAAGTGTCAATGATTTGAGATGGATTGTTCAAATGGGCCGTAGCAAGCGTCTTTTTGGCGGCCGGTCCCACGAGAATCGGATAAACTCCGTAGGTACCGTAAATGTTCTTGGGTAAGTTCTGTAAATGCCACTGTTCTTCAATCTCCTTAAGCGACTTGAACATATCTTCGTCCGTGACGTCATCTCCCGAACATAACATGAAATCTGGAAGTTTTTCGGGCGGTGTATCCTTCGGCGTGACTTGTGTAGCACTGGCCTCTTGTTTGGCACCATGTGGGTTGAGCACCAATCTCTTCACAATCTCTCCTTTGTTGACGAACTTGGGTCTTACTTCCACATTGGCCTTTCCGGGCATCACCTCCACGTCATACTGCTTTCCGATGGAGTCCCGGAGCTCTTGTAGACACTTTTCTGCCTGGAAACTGCCCAATTCGGGGTCTGACTTCCGGTAGTGCCAAGTCAAGGCCACTTTTTTCTTTTCGATGTTAGATCCGGGCGTCTTTTCCGTGTAAGCCTTAAAAACTTTTTCAACCTTCTCTTGCCAAGACATATCGAATGTTTCGGCGAGATTGTACCACTCTTTGGATCCCACGTCTCGCATGAAGCATCCATGTTCGGCAGAAAGCCCCACGTTTTTGGAGCCCCACCATTTTTCAAGGAAAGCTTGATCACGCCCTGAGATAATCCAAAAGCGGTTCTTAGGATCAGCAGTCAATTTATCAACAATTTTAAGAAGTTTGGATGAAGGAATGGCGGCCGCTGGGTCCTTCACTATCGGTGTCAACGTTCCGTCATAATCAAACAAAAATAAACGGCGCTTGGCCTCTTGGTACGCCTTATACAAGCGAGGGCGGTTCAATGTAGGTGTCAAGTGAGCCTGGTGCGTTCTGCTCGTGTGATCGATAAGATGATCCAAAAATTCAAGAGTCCATGTCTGCACTGTGTTAGAAGTAACCTTTTTATAAAGAGTATCTTCAAGTTCGATGCGCTTCGCTTGTGGCATCAACAAACACTCGTTAATGGTTTTGGCAATGCCGACCGAATCCCAAGGGTTGACCAAAATGGCTTCTTGAAGCACCGAGGCTGTACCTGTAAATTCAGACAAGATCAACGGAGACTTCTTTTCCTTTTGACACACCACAAACTCTAAGGATGTGGTGTTCATTCCGTCTCTAACCGAAGTAATGAGTGCCAAGTCGGCCACACGAAGCAACGCCAAATACTCGTCTCTGTTGATTCTCATTTGGTAGTGAAGAACAGGTGTGTAGTTGAAGTTTCCAAACCGGGAATTAATTTGGTGAACTAAATCGGATACTTTATTCTCTACCTTCACATTGTGCGAGTAGCCGGGCGAAGACACCTGGATCAATACCACCTTTCCTCTCCACTCAGGAAACATTTGCAAAAACATGCCGAAAGCCTGTAATTTCTGAGGAATACCACGCACCAAGTCTAGACGGTCGCGGCCAATAATGATCTTTTTATCTGGATAAGTCTTTCTGAGAGCCTTAACCTTCAACGTGATGTCGTACTCATCAGAAAAGGCGTCATGCTCAATCCGCTTAGCATCGATTCCAATAGGTAAAGCCTCCACAGAAACAGTGGTGCCATAAACTAGAACCGAGTTTCGCGTCACCTCGTGCCCCAAGATACGGGCACAACAACTGACAAAATGACGAGCAAAAGACTCGTTTTGAAACCCCACCTTATCTGCACCAAGCATTCCATCTAGTAACTGTGTCCTTTGAGGCAAGCAACGGAAGTACTCCGACGAAGGAAAAGGTGCATGAATGTACAATCCAATGTATGCTTCCGGATACTCCATGCGCAACAACTGAGGAAGAAGGAGAAGGTAATAATCGTGGATCCAGATAATGTCTCCCGGTTTATATATCGCCTTGATTTTCTGCAAATAAGCATCATTGAACTTGACATAGTCGTGCCATTCCCGTCCCTCTTCGAAACTATCTGCAGATTGATCCTGAATGTAATGAAACAACGACCAGAGGCAGTTCTCTGCGTACTTTCTCCACCGGTTTTGGTCCTTTCTTAAAAGCCACACAGCATGAACATTGTCACTCTTGTATGTCTTGCAGATTTTATGCTCCAAGTCTTTCTTGTCTGTCTCGTCTAAATACAACGGATCTGCCTCCATATTCTCAGAAAACAAATCACTTGCTCGGTTAGTTTTGTTATCCAACTCACCCGTCCAGCCGATGATATGATTATCCCATTCTGTTTGCTGTTGCAAGAAGAAGAGAGAAGTGGACAATGCTGATTGGCCTCGTTTTGGCTCCACATCCCAGAAGGCCTGATTTTGCTCTGCATCGTACTTCTTGCTGATTATTGTTGGAAGCGACGAAACCACATTTAAAATGCGTCCGGACAATTTGCTATTCTTGTCTTTTTTGTATGCTTCTGGAGTCACCATCTCGCTATCTGACGAAAACGTGTGGAACTCATCGTACACATTCTCAGGCATTGTATCTTTTGTTAGACAATGTTGACTGTGGAGAGCCGATAAAGATACTATGCGTCCGCGCCTTGAGTGGCCCCACTGACTGCAATATGCACGCCATTTCAGAGCAATGCCCTGACTACAACAAAAATGTACGTTTTCTACTTTTTTTTTCTTTTGGTACATAAAACAAATCCAATTACCCATCCGAAAAATCCAGCTTCAGTAAAATCCAATGACATCAGACATTATACGAAGTAACGAAAACACCTTACACCAACTTAAGCCTTGGACTCCTCAGACTTCTTGTACTCCTCGTAGGCAGTCAAGGCATCCTCGAAATGGTTGTTGAACAACTCATCATTCTCCAACAAAGCCAAAATCTCCTGGTTATCCAAATCCAACATCATTCCGGTGATCTTACCAGCAGCCTCTGGCTCTTGAGCCTTACCAGTAGAGACAATCTTTGGGTACAATTCCTCTCCCAAAATTCTCTTTTGCTGGTCAGCTGGGGCAGAAGCGATGATGGCTCCCAAGTCTCTGGTCTGACGTCCGCCCTTTTGGTTACGGTTGTTTGGGAAGTAACCTCTCTGTTGACGACCGTTTGGACCATTGAAGTCACCAAAGACTGGTGGCATACCGTACACTGGAACAGGCTGTCCGTTTGGTCCAGCTCTTGGCCATTGTCCTTGAGGTGGTGGCATCTGGCCTCTTGGCATCATCATTTGAGGGTTTGGTCCTGGGAATGGGCCGGAGTTTCTGCCGTTGCCTGGGAAAAATCCTGGTTGTTGGCCATAAAACATAGGAGGCATGAACTGACCTGGCATACCCGAAGCAGCAGCGTTTTGCATTCTCATTTGGTTGCGAGCGTGAATCTGCTGCTCCAATTGAGAGCGTCTAACGTCCTTACGTTGGGCCAATGCGACGTACAATGGCTTACCGACAACCATGCGCTGGTTCATCTCGGTGATGGCCTTGGTAGCCTCCTCAGGAGTGGAGAAACAGACGAAACCAAAGCCCTTAGACTTTCCAGTCTCATCGACCATGACCTTAGCAGAGGTAATGGTTCCAAATGGCTTGAACTCCTCCTCCAAAGCCTCAGAGGTAACAGAGTCATCCAAGTTCTTGACAAACAAGTTGACACCCTGGTACTTGGATAACTGCTCCAATCTGTTGCTCTCATATTGCTTCTTCAATTCTTCAATTCTCTCTCTCTTCTTCTGAGCTCTACCAACGTAAATCTTTTGACCATTAATCTCCTTGTTGTTCAACTCCTCAACGGCCTTGACTGCAGCATTGTGGTCCTGAAAGTTGACAAATCCGAAACCCTTAGACTTTCCTTCGTCATCCTTCTCGAAGTAGAGAGAGGTGATAACACCGTAAGGTTTGAACAACTCGGTCAAGTCTTCATCACTGTAATCGGAACCGAAGTTTTTCACGAAAACGTTGGTGAAGTTGGCCTTCAACTCCTCCATCTTGTTCTCTCTCTCCTTCCTAGACACGTGCTTACCAACGAAAACTTCCAAGTCGTTCAAAGACATACCATTGACGTTCTCAATGGCAGCCTCAGCAGCCTCAGCAGTTTCGTAGTGAACAAAACCGAAACACTTAGAGTTACCGGCATCATCGGTGGCAACCTTACAAGACAAGATGCGGCCGAAAGCAGAGAAAGTGTCGTGCAAAGCCTTGTTGTCGATGTCTGGGTGCAAGTTTTTGATAAAAATGTTGCCATCACCGTTCTTTCTGAAGGAAGGATCTCTTTGAGACCACATGATACGGCATGGTCTACCGTCAATCAAGGAGTAATTCAATTGCTCCAAAGCCTTCTCTCCGTCCTCGTGCTTGAGGTAGTTCACGTACCCGTAACCCAAAGACTTCTTGGTAACAGCATCACGGCAGATTCTAATAGAAGACACCTGTCCGAGAGAAGCAAAGATCTCGAACAAAAGAGCTTCGTTCACTGAGGTGTTTAACTCACCCACATACAAAGATGCAGAAGTTTCGGCAACAGCCTCATCACCCTCAGCAGATTCCTCGGTGGAGGCAGCAGGAGTCTCAGCAACTGGGGCATCCTGAGCTGGGTTCTCAATGTTCAACTTATCCATGTCTTGAACAAGTTGGTCGGCAGACATTTTGAAGTTTTTTTTTTTTTAAATAAAGTTTTTTTTTTATTTTTTTGGGTTTTCGATACTTCTCTGAATGCTTTGGCGACTGGGCCTTGGGGCTTTTCTAGAAAAGTTGGATTTGTATGGAGATCTCTCTGAAGAAAAGAGTATCCAGAAGGAGGGAAAATTTTTCCCACACAAACGCTGCGCTACCTGATGCCTTTATATGCACAACCTACAATTTATGTATTGCGTGCTGATTGACAAACACTTCGATTGCCTTGAAGAAAACATATTGACTTTGTGATTTGATTCGATCTCTTTTGTGATACACTTTGTGATACACAAAAACGTCATCTGAGGGTTTTTGCGTTCTTGTGCAAATGTCACTAATATATCATGCGTTCCCGCGCGTCTTTTTCAGGATGCTGCGAAATACTTGAGGAGTTCATTTCCGAACAGTAATTCAGGTCGGGATTACACGCTTTAATAATCGAACAATGGAATCCGATCAGAACTTCTAAGAAAAATTTATCGATTGAGAGTTCTTAATAGCCCCGTAGCAATTCAATATTTATTACCTAAAACGGTACGGAATGGCGTGATACGGTCGCTCTCAAAGTGTTTGGATTTAGAATTGTCCTTCTATTAGCTTCTTTTCTGCTTGACTTTTAGTCAAACCTTAGTGAGCATTGGTAATACCTAGACAGGGCTCAGATAGTCCCTTAAAAAACAGACCATAATGAAACTTTCCATTGTATTCAAATGTATGACCTGCCATTATCGCGTTTCAGATAATGTTTTTGTATCCGAGCTCGTTACATCTTTGTAGAGCCTCTATTAAACATTTTTTGAATAGTAATTGAAATCCTCTCGGTGGCCAAGCTGGCTAAGGCGCGAGACTGTAATTGAATTGTTATCTTGAGATCGGGTGTTCGACTCACCCCCGGGAGATTTTTTTTTCAATAGCACTTTTTAAATCGGCTTAGTATGATAATCGAAGGCGAAACACATTCAAACTGTCTTAGTGTTCGAACAGCCTCATACTGGTCTACAATGAAGTAATATTCAAATCAATAACAGGTATATTATCTCAAGCTTTCTTTTCTGCTTGAGACTTTAATCTAGTATACATTGCGGTAATTTTCTCGCTTGGCACTTTGGCTGGCCAGTAGAGGCTCGCGTAAGACCATAAATGTTTGGGGTTGGAGGATTCACCTTGATTTCCAATGAAATCTCCAATAGTGATTAATTCTGTGCGAAGTAAAACAGCCCACTCGTGCTTTTCTAATCCCTTACTGCCCTTGTGAAGTTTCATCAATGACTTTGCCACGGGCTTAAGCACGTTCTTGCACAATTCCTCATCCATACTGCGGTACTCAAGGTCCTCATCGTAGCTCGTTTCGGGCTTTATCTTCATCTCAGATTTGACAGGCTTGGCATCGACTTTCCAGGTCTCTGGACTGTTTAATTTCTTGGGCTTGGGTTTCTTTTCCTCAGGCTTTATCTTTCTCACCTTCTTCTTAGGCACTGGTGCATGGGAACTTTCTTCTTCTCCACGCAAGAGCAAGAACAAATAGTCCACTCTTCTTCCGAGGTGAACAGCACCAGGCACTCGTTTTGCAGGCTTACCAGCGTCTTCCTTTTCTGGTTTGACTGCAGCGGCATCTGCCTCTTTCGTTCCGTTCCCTTTTGGAGCTCCCTCTAAGAAAAGCATATTCTGTAGCCCAAGAATTGGGTCATCTCTGATCTGCGTCCATGCTCCATAACCAAACTTGTGAACACCCAAGAGAAGCATGGCATCATGCTTTGGTGTCCAGTCACAATTCCAGTTCTGCACTTGTTTGGGCACTTTGGGGAGCTCGAACGATTGGGGTTTGTCCTCAGGAATGAGCGACAGTAATAATTTCATGTCGGGTGGACGAGTCAATACTAGCTCTGCATTGATATTTTTGACTCCATGATACTCGAAAAGAATCGCCTTCTTCTCTTTCTTTTTTGCGATCCAGAGTGCAGTCATCTTCTCTCCATCTCCTCCAGGAACTTTCAGATCTTTGGCTTTCTTCTCAAGCTCCGCGAGAGCTTCGGATCTTCTTGCCTCTTCTTCACGCACCAAGTTCTTCGAAATGTTAATGATATCATTGTAAGCATGCTTGATCAAAACTGGATTCTTGTTCGAGATGCTTCCATCCTCCACTAGTTGGTTCCACTTCCCGGATAAATCACCCACACGCAAAATGGATCGGTAAATGCCTCTGATCTCTCTTTCTGATAACTCGTGATTTTCTTCGACTTTGCGCTTGGCGGCTTTTCTTTTTCCGCTTTCTTCTTCTTCATCGTCTTCAAATGCCGAAGAATCAGGAGTGCCTCCCTGAAGTTTTCTGACTGCTGCTCTTCTTCTGGACAGCATTGCTATCTGATCGTTTAAGTAGTCAGCTTCTGCCTTTTTAATTTCCTCTTCTTTCAATTTGGTGAGCTCATCTTGTGGGATGATATCGTCCCATTCCACATCGGCCTTATAATCAGTGACTTCAAACTGCTTAAGGAATTCCTCCGAGCCCAAATTGGACTCGCCCAAGTCGGGCGTGGTGACATGATCCTCAGCACGACTCAAGACATCGTCCAAGTTTAATTCTTCCAACTTCTTTTGGTTATCTGATGCGGCAAACATATTGGCGGCACCGAACTTCAAGATCTGAGATAACTCACTGGAAGATGGCTCAGCCTTATTCTTCTTTGAGCTCGATGGATCTGTCATTCCCAAGGAGATGATGGCGTACTCCAAAATCATCTTCTTCCTGGCTCTTTCTAAGATCTCTTCTTCCACGGTATCCTTCGAGACGAATCTGTAGACAGAAACGTGCTTCTTTTGCCCAATTCTGTGGGCACGTGCCATCGCTTGTAAGTCTGCTTGTGGGTTCCAGTCCGAATCAAAGATAATGACAGTGTCAGCCGTCATTAAGTTAATTCCCAATCCACCTGCTCTTGTAGATAAGAGGAAAACAAAGTCTTTGGAGTCTGGAGCATTAAAGTGGTCAATGGAAATTTTTCTTTGAGCAGATGGAATTCCACCGTCGAGTCTTTGAAATTGGTAGCCCTTGATAGAAAGATAATCACCCAAGATATCAAGAATACGCACCATTTGAGAGAATATAAGAACACGATGACCCTCTTTCTTTAGCCTTGTTAAAAGTTGCTCGAGCAAAACCATTTTACCTGACGACATGATGATACCTTTCAAAACATTGTCACGAGAAGTGGATCCGGCTCTTGCGAGAATACGGTCCTCACAACCATCGAACAAATATGGATGATTTGAAGCTTTCTTTAACTCGCTCATGACATTGAGCAAAGAGATCTGTGAGCCTTTCACACCAGCATTCAAAGCTGAGTAGTTTTTGGTGATGATATTCCTGTAGTACTCGGTCTGGAGGTCCGAGAGCTCGACTCGAAGAATTCTTTCAGATTTTGAAGGCAAAGACTTCTCAACGTCTTTCTTTAATCGCCTCAAAATGAAGGGTTTGATACTTTGCTGCAAGTGCTTAATGTAATCCTCTTGAGCATCATTTGGGGTATCGAAATCGATTTCGTGATCAATGTCGAATTTGCCGGGAGATAAGAAATCACACAACGCAGCTAACTCCTTGATATTGTTCTGTAAAGGCGTTCCAGTGATCAATAATCTGTTTGCCACCTTGAACAGCATCAAAGAGTCATAGAGTGACGATTCGGCATTCTTCAATCTATGGGCCTCATCAACTGCCAAAAACTGCCATTTGAAAGCCCCTAGCTCACTCTTGTCCTTTAAGATGTACTCATATGTGGTCAAAAGAATATTGAACTTGGGCTTTTTGTTGGCTCCATATAGCTCATACTCACGGATGTTTTTACGAGCCTCCGTATTCCCAAGGTAGTAGATGCAGTTGACATCTGGAGCCCATTTTTCGAAAGTTTCCTGCCAGGCTGGAATGGTACTCAAAGGCACAACAACAAGATGAGGCCCGTTTTGTCTTCTGGCGTAGATAAGCCATGACAAAAAAGCCACCGTTTGTACGGTTTTACCCAAACCCATTTCATCAGCCAAAATTCCATTTTCGTTACGAGACCAAAGGAACGCCATCCAATTTAATCCAGTCAACTGAAAATCTCTCAACTCTCCATTCTTGATGAATAACGGCTGCTTGCTGAGTTTCTCGAATCTCGGTCTTTGATTGACTGGGTAATTTGCAGAGTGATTGGGAAGAATCTTAGACTGCAATCTTTGCTGAAATTTTGCCACTTGGTCTGGTGCATCGGCTGCAATCACGGCTGCATCTTCCCAAGAACATTCATCATAGTATAGACGTTTCCACTTCACATAATATTGCAATTGGGAAGTTCCATCGTCTAGCTCCACACGGTCGCTATCAACGATTCTTTCCACGTGAGTATATTCATCCTGTTCGTCTCTTTTCCTCTCACGTTCGATGTCCATTGCTTCAATATCTTCCTTAGTGGTTGATGGATCACTGCGGATCTCCTGATCCAAGACAATAAACTGCTTAGCATAATTATCGACTTTTCTGAAACCCTTGTTATCTTTCAAATCGGAATAATTTTCCCATGAATTGTGCAAATGAGACTTTCCAACCCATTTGATTTTGAAAAGATAGTCTAACTTCCAGTCACCAGTCACCTCTGCATTCTCTTCATTTAGTTTGTGGTCGAGAACTAGATCAACTCCACTAACGGGCTCCTCCTTCATTGCTTGCTCATAGTAGTAATAGTCGTTTGCATCTTCATCACTTTCGATCAAGTCCGCATCATCCTCGTAGTCAACAGCGTAGTTGACGGAACCATTGTTTCTAGAAGAAAAGCGGATTTCAGCAGGTGCCAGGGGGGCTTTTCGAGAAGTTCTGGCAGTGCGCTTTGATTTGGTGGTTCTGTGGGAATTGGAGCTGGTAGCTTTTCTTTTCCTACCAAACTCGACGTCGAGATCATCATCGTCGTCCGCAATGTCGGAATCATCATCCATACCCGATCCATCATCGTATTCGTCGTGGGTGACTCTGGACCTCCTTTTTCTGGGTTGCATATCTTCATCTTCCAGTTCTTCAGCCATGTGAACCACTTTCCTTTCTCTTCCTGACCGCCGAAGCCCATAAAGCTCGGGATTATCTTCAATCTCCAGCGTCAACTTCACCATTATATCTCCTGAAAGTAACACTTATAGGAAATTATAGCTGTGGTAGCAGTAATTGATTGCAAAAACACAAGTTTGATGCGGAAAAAGTATTCGAAGACAATTATGATTCAAATGTAGACGATTCAGCTATTTAGGCCTTTAGATACTCAGAGCAAAAACTCTTGCAATTTCCACGTTTATGCACCACGAAGTTTGAATCTTGTTTATACTTTCGGAGTGCTCTAGAAAAGCCTTTGTTGTTTTACGAGAGTTGAAATCAAGGAAGCTTCCAAGTCAGGTAATCGTTTAGCAGGGTTGGTCAATCAGTATCGGATTCGTTATCTTTGATGAAACGTCCGGAAGTCCGAAGTATGTTGGAACTCTGTGGACGGTCAGTAGTTGGTGGAGTAAAATTTTGTGTGAGAAAAAAAGCGAGCGACGACAACCTAGGTTTATTTTGAGTTAAACACGTTCCTACATGTTAGAGAAGGTAATTTCTGGATCTGTATCAATTACTTACATAAAGAGGTGGCTATAGAGGCAAATTTTTCCGGATCTATTGATAGAATACCGAATTCATGTCAGACACAAAATATCAATTCAGATTTCCAAACTTAATTGACCTAGAAAACACGTCGCTTCGGAACTGGCTTGCCGACTCGAGGATCTTCGTCTTTTCAAAGAAGAAGAATACAAGCAATTGAGGACGGAAAACGCGTCTCTCCATGGCTATACTAATGACATTGGCCAGTTGATATTGCCTTCATGTACCCTTCCATAGTATCGACCCTTTCTATTATACCTTAGCCCGCAGGACCTGAACAAAGACAAAGCCACGTAAAAGCTTCAACCGAGCCACTTGATCACTTTGAAGAAAGCCTCGATAACATACATTGAAGCCAGTTGTGGTCGCCACATACTCCAAAAGCTGAAGTTGAATCAGGGCCTCAGCTCTTTGAAAAAGTAACAATGAGCTTAGATCTTCGTGAAATCAAAGTTTTTGTAAAGGCAGGGAAATTTTGCAGCCACTTAACCTCGGTAAAGATGTCACATAGATAAGCAGCAAGCACTACTCAATGAAGAGCAGCGCTGAGGAAAGACATGGACCAGCATGAAATTCATAGTCGTTTCGCAGATTGGCTAATTTTGTTTGTGTTCACACAAAATTAGGACCCCGCCGTCATATCGTGGAAAAGACGGAGGTAAGGGTGAAAATAAAAGAACGGGGCGGCGGGCGTCTTTTTTTCCTATATATTGTGTTCCGCACGACTGCCATGATCGGAGCTAGACGCACTGCCATTCGCATAACACTTCCACGTGACCTCATCCGTGCAGCAATTACTTGTAGCGCAATTCCATTAGAATAATTAAAGAATGCAGAAAATAAGTTTTATTTGGATAAAATTCTGCATAATGTATCTGTTTTGATGCATAAAATGAGTTGAAGATGTAAACAGAGTGTAGACCAATCAGCGGCTGGCATTAGTAAAGTTCTGAAATTAACTCTGGAAGCGCGCGCATGAGTAAACCTCAGAGCTAGACAACGCGAGAAAAGGCATCACAGCGTGAAAAAAAAAGCCCTGTCTGCAGGATTCTATTTTGCACAATCAAAAAAAGTGCACTGAAAATTATCAGCATTGAAAGCAAACCTACATCGAAGATATGAGTGGCAAAGGAAAAGGACCAAGCAAAAACGTGCCGTCTTCGAAAGGTACTAGAATTGCAATTGTGAGCACAGACAAGTGCAAGCCCAAAAAGTGCAAACAAGAATGCCGCAAGTCTTGTCCAGTTGTCAAAACCGGAAAGCTCTGTATTGAGGTCACCCCAGCCAGCAAAATTGCCTTTATTTCTGAAACCTTATGTGTTGGATGTGGTATTTGTGTGAAGAAGTGTCCCTTTGATGCTATCAACATCATCAACTTGCCTACCAATTTGGAAAACGAGACCACTCACAGATATTCCGCCAATTCCTTCAAGTTGCACAGATTGCCTACTCCAAGGCCAGGCCAAGTTTTGGGTTTGGTGGGAACTAATGGTATTGGAAAGTCTACAGCTTTGAAGATTTTGGCTGGTAAACAGAAACCCAATTTAGGAAGATATGACGACCCACCTGACTGGGAAGATATTCTCAAATACTTCAGAGGTTCAGAGTTGCAAAACTACTTCACTAAGGTTTTGGAAGATGACATTCATGCTATTATCAAACCCCAATACGTCGACAATATTCCACGTGCTCTTGCCAAATCCCCCGTGAAAGATGTTTCTGGTATTTTGAATGCCAAGAACCAACGCCCCGAACACTACGAGCAAATTCTCAAGACTTTGGAATTGAAGCATGTGATGTCTAGAGAGATTGCTAATTTGTCTGGTGGTGAGTTGCAAAGATTTGCTTTGGGTATGACTTGTATTCAAGAAGCCAACGTCTACATGTTTGATGAGCCTTCGTCTTACTTGGATGTGAAGCAGAGATTGAGAGCTGCTGAGTTGATCAGATCGATGCTTTCTTCAACCACTTATGTCATCTGTGTGGAGCACGATTTATCTGTTTTGGATTACTTGTCTGATTATGTTTGCATCTTGTACGGAGCTCCTTCCGTTTATGGTGTGGTGACTTTACCATCTTCCGTCAGAGAAGGTATTAACATTTTCTTGGACGGTTTCCTTCCCACTGAAAATATGAGATTTAGAGATGAGTCTTTGCAATTTAGATTGACCGATGCTGCAGATGGTTTGCTTTTAGATCACTCCGCTGCATTGGAATATCCTAATTTGCAAAAGACTCAAGGTGATTTCAAGTTGAAGATTGAAAAGGGTTCCTTCACCAACTCCGAGATCTTAGTCATGTTTGGTGAGAATGGTACTGGTAAGACTACATTCTGTAAGATGTTGGCCGGTGCTTTAGCTGCTGACAATGGAACCGAGGTTCCAAAGTTGAACATTTCCATGAAACCTCAAAAGATTGCACCTAAGTTCCCTGGTACTGTGAGACAGTTATTCTTCAAAAAGATCAAGGGAGCTTTCTTGAACCCTCAATTCCAGTCAGATGTCGTCAAGCCTTTAAACATCGATAACATCGTTGACCAGGAAGTCCAGACCTTGTCTGGTGGTGAGTTGCAAAGAGTTGCTCTTGTTTTGGCTCTCGGTATTCCAGCTGATCTTTACTTGATTGATGAACCCTCGGCCTACTTGGATTCTGAACAACGTATTGTATGTTCCAAGGTGATCAGGAGGTTTATCTTGCACTCCAAGAAAACTGCTTTCATCGTCGAGCACGATTTCATGATGGCCACTTATTTGGCAGACAGAGTGATTGTTTTTGAGGGTCAACCATCAAGAAACGCTGTGGCTAAGGCTCCTGAATCTTTGCTCACGGGATGTAACAGATTCTTGAAGAACTTGAGTGTTACGTTCAGAAGAGACCCTAACTCTTTCAGACCGAGAATCAACAAAAAGGACTCTCAAATGGACAAGGAGCAGAAGGCAGCCGGAAACTACTTCTTCTTGGACACCACCGAATTATAAAGGTCTTCGTGACCATAATCAGGTCCGAAACCAGACAAACGGTTGGGGCTTTCAATTGCATGAGCAATGGATTGGTCTTAAGATTGGTCGATTGTGAATGGCACGACTTCGTGTACGATGTGCCATAATTTATATTTGTTTGATACAGCATATATCCACTTAGTGTAGTCCCAGTAACCATAGAGGTGGTGCACGTGAAAGTCACGCTGCGCGCACGTGAGCATGCACACTCATAAACAATACTGACAGTGCAACTTCACGCTACACACGACTGCACCGTCAAAATACACCATGGAGTCGGAGAAGGATGCGGTGGCAGTCCAATATCAGAATAAGCTCAAAGAGCTCTATTCCCTCATAACAAATCCTGTGGGCCTCAGCCCTCCATCAGAAAATACTTTGGATACCAAGGAGGCAAATGATTTCCTTTTCGAAAATGATATTCGCAATAAGCACCTGGTTCTGCTTCATGGCATCAAAGGCTTGGAAGCGGCAGGCTCAGTTTACCATTTAATCCAAAGCTACTCGAAACAACAGCTTGAAGCAGAAGAGAACCCTCTCAAAAGACGGAGTGTAGCCGTTGATCAATGTGTGGCATACAAGACTAGAAAAGTGAGTGCCGTTGAATTCCCTAGCCGCTTGATGCCCGATATCAATAAATCATCTAGGATGGTGTCCAAGTCGGGGAATCTTGAGGCACAGATCAAAACATTGGAGGAGAAATCAAACGAGTTTCTCAACAAAGATGTGGCCGATTTGGCGATCATTTCCCTTCCTGAAAATTTCCCCACAGAAGTCCATAGTGTGTTGTCTTTGGCTGAGTTTTACTATCTCACGCAAACATTACCACTCATCAAGCTTTTGCCTGGGTCTCACAAAACTCTTCTAACAGAGAATTTCGAGCTGGCATTGTTGGAGGGTAAAATCGCCGTTTTACATTCGAGAATAGAAGAGCTCAAGCGGCAAAAGAAATGGTCGTTGAGGCAACCTGTGCGTTACTATGATCCTTTTTTGTACGCCCGGAAAAATAAAACCATCCGAAACCATACGTGGGATAATGTGCTTCAAGAGGGCAGCTGGATGGCTACTGATTTCAAAGAGTCTTCTAAGTTCAAAAAAGGCTGTTGTTTTCTCATGGCTCAAGCTGTGCAAGACTTTTGGACGTATGGGAAAATCATGTGCATCAAGCCTAAACCAGTGGTGCATTTGAATGAGAGTCAAATAAGTGCAATCAACAATGCCTCGCTGACTATTGCAACTGATGTGGAGGCTGAAAACACTATCATGGACGATGCCACTCCTGTGGCAGACAGTAAAGCTGGCCCATTCATTTCTCTGGCTGATCATGTGGAAAGTGTACCAGAGCCGGAAACTATCGATGTCAGCAAACTTTTGGAACCACCATTATCGGTTGATCCAATACAGGAAAGTAACCAGATGGGCCTTACTTCTGACGATGTCAAGCAATGTGGTCTTCGGCGAGAACATAGCGGCCCATTCAAGGCGCATATCAATTTGGAAGATCTCAGGAAGATAGATCAATCCATCATCAAAACACTTCCCAAGTATACTGCATTCAAGGATATGGGAACCAGCTCAAAGGGCTTTACATCCGGTGAAACGTCCATCATTCCAGTTTCCCGCATGCTTCATCCCATGGAAGATGATAAAGGCTGGCATAAAATCATCCTTAAGGATTACAAAGAGCCACTAGACAATAAGAGAAGAACAGGCTTACCGGAGTACCAAAAGGGCTTGTTTGGGGTTCAGTCGCACAAACGGGTAAACTACCTTAGGCCGCCCAAACCTCCTCTTATCAAGAACATCGAATACCGCTCGCCCACAATTTGGCTTCCACAAGATGATAAATACTTGATTCATTTTGTCGCGGAGTACTGTTTCAATTGGGACTTGATCGCGGAAAACCTACTGGTCAACTCGGTAACGCTTAAACGTTACGAGTCCAACATCGAGCGCAGGACGCCATGGCAGTGTTTTGAGCGTTACATCCAACTCAACGAGAAATTCCAATTTTCCGACATGAAAGGCCACAACTCATACCTGGCACAGCAATGGCTAGAGCACGCGCATAAAGCTCAATCTACCACCAAACGAAGAATATCACCTCTTGGTGTGGGCAATGACTCTATACAACGAGGACATAGAAGGCTTCGATGGGCTTCCATGTTTGATGCTATGCGTAAAAGCATGCGGAAACGAGAGACTGCAGCCGCCAAAGCAAACAGCAGAAGAGGAACAAATCAACAAGATTTCTCTTCCCAGAGCACAAGCAGTAATAACTCCGGCTTCAGCAGCAATGGTGCTAATGCAGTCAAGCGGGCTTCGGACAGAATCCCTACTCCGACAGAATTGTCAAAGTTGAAACACGATAGAGACAAGTCAATACAAGAGGCTTATCTCAGTCAGCAGGCAAGCAAGGTCAGAATGGCTGCCGCTGTCAATCAGCAAAAAGGAGCTGGACTGTCAAATCCCGGTATATCACCATCTTTGGGTAGTGCTAAGGATTTACCTGGTGCCATGCATGCCAACAGTGCTCACGGAAGACGTATGAGTCAAATCCCTGCTCGTCAAGGTGTCAGTGCACCAGGAGTTTCCGCTCCGAGACCGGCAAATATGTCTGGACAACGAGCTTCTGGCACCCAAGCCAGTCAGACATTGTCAGCGCAAAGTCAGCAGCAGCAGCAGCAGCAAGCCAAGCAGCTTCTTGGTAATCTCAAGAGGCCGACGTCGCCTAATGGAACCCCGTACACAGTGGAACAAATCCAGAGACTTTTACAACTCCAGAAACAGAGGAGATTAATTCAGCAGCAAACTCAGGCAGGAAAAGACTCGCCAATGGCCGCCACTGCTTCTTCTCAGGGAACGTCATCGGGCCAGAAATTTCCAGGACAGGTTTCAAGTCAGGGCGTTTCGCCCAACTTTGGGTCCAATGTGGCAGGAAGTGCTCTTGTGGGACAGCAGGGGTCCCTGAGTGGCATGATGCAAGGTAAGCGGGCAGCGGTACCTCCAAAAAACCGGATACAATTTGCGCCTGCTCAAGTTTCAGCTATTATCAACTCCATTCAGCAGAAAAATCCAAACCTTACCAAAGACCAGGTAACCAAGCTCGCCGCTTCATATTTGGCCAATTTGCAGCAACAGCAGAATAAGCTAGACCAGCTGCAGCAGATTGGCCGGTCGCTGGGTGCAGGTGATAGCACAGCAAGAGCACAACAGAATTTTCAAACTCGTCAAGCCCAACTTACAAGACAACGGCTTGCATCACAGTCCAGCCCCGCACCTCAAGGAAAAGAGCTCGACGGTCAGACATTGTCGAGGCTTCAGTACGAAGAGAGAAAGAAATTGATGATGCAGCAGGGTGGGTCACAGTATGGCAAACCGGGAGGGTCGCAGCAGAACTTTGGTCTGTCGACCAATTCTGGTATGCAGCAAACCAGTAACCAGTCGTCAAGCTCTAGTGATGGCGAAAAGCATATTTAGAAGCATAATACAGGCATCAAGTTGCGCGCTATGTGCAGGCCAGACTAATTATCATCAAGCGCACCTATACTGAGGATAATACCACACACCTCTGCTTTTATCACTTGCTTACCATTCCGACATAAAAACCTGTTAACAGTTATAATGTTACTATGAGCCACGCCCTAAATTTGAGTCTGCCTGGCGAGGCCAGGTCAGATCCTGGCAAACTTGAGGACTACGACTCGGCCAAATCCTCTTCGTTTCTACCGAAGCGGCTAGCTACCAGATTTTCCAAGAAGGTGTTTGGATGGCTATACTCCTTTTCACTCATCATCTTGATGATCATCACTGCTGCCTTTTTGATTGTCACCCCCCTCGAAACCATCCTTCAGACTTGGCAGAGCAATTACGTGGGTATAAAGCTTCTTATCATTTTTGCATGTCTTGCCCTATTCTTCATCAGCTGCATTATTTTATATTTTTCCCGGTTAATTCAAAGCCGTGTCCAGACCAACCAGATTCCCTCTAAATCGGTTTACATTCCTCTAGAAAAGGGTGACCTTCCGCGTGACGTATTGAACCACATTGACTCAAAGCTACGAAAGTGTCTCACTGATACTAAAATTTTGGCAGGTCCTTTATACAATCGAGAAGAGACTTTTGACTATCCGGGAATGTCGCCACCTGAATATATTCGGAAACGTAACCAAGTCCTAGAGATCCCCTCAGACCCATACACGCTTCCAGACGAGTGTGTGTATGATGATGTCATCAACAGCATTGGATTAAAGCTCAAAGTCGAAGGGCTTCTTTGTGGAAACTTTCGCTTCCCCAAAAACTACACATTTCGAGAGATTGTCATGGCCATGGCGCAAGAACTTTCGGAAGAAGACAATTTCGACGAAGAGGTGCTCCGAGCATCCAAAACTCTCATCAAACACTACGAAAAGTTCAAGTTTGGACCCAACTTGATTGAGCGACGAGAATTAGCCGACTTTCTTTGCCAACTCGAGCGCTTTGTGCTCCAGTTTGTCAACTCAAAGGGAGGTGACCCTCTAATGGACGATGTCTCCAATCACATGAACGTGCGGCGAGTGAGCTCAATATTCGCCTACTCGGGCTCGATTTATGGAAGCAATCGGACTCCAAGCCGTGCGTCCAGTTTTGTCAATCCATTCGATAGCGACACGGCGAATCGGTCTGACTCGTCGGGACACATAGCGAATTTGATGCCATCAGAAATGCGTTATTATTCTCGAGCAAACAGCTCGCTGGATTCTGTGCGCAGAGCCTGGAGAGACGATTTTTCTGAGACTGACTCGATGTAGCCAACGGCCGGCCCGATCTAGCCACATCATACCATCTTAGCATGATATTTACTTATTGAAATATATCATTGTAATTTTGCTTTCTATAAAACACATCTGATTCAACTTCTTACTACTCTCATGTACATGTAAACTGCGTATAGCATCACAAGATATTGGCATTAGCCACTACGGACCAAGTAAGGCAACTACATTAAATTATAAATCCGCTACAGACTAATGTACAGGCATGATCATGTAGCTCGTGTATGTGCTTATATACCAGAAAAGCGGCCTTCCGAGCAGCAGCTCAACTTACATATACTGTATAAAAAAGTGACATAATTAATTTTGCCGGGGCTTCACCGCCCCGTCATGCACAAAGTAGTAGACCACGGTTGCATCGTCGTTGACTACCCCTAAAGTGATTCTTTTCGGCCGAGTCTGGACCACTGCCACCAGAGAAAACCAATTTTCGATTTCTTCCATCGTGCACAGTCCCAGCAGCATATGCTTAACAGCGACCCACTCCACTTGTTGATCCGGGTCACTTTCCACCAACTTAGTTGGGGGATAACCCTTTAGTAGTATTAAGCCATTTTGGTGTGTATGTACACTCACCTCAGTCCAATTGTTGTAGTGGATAAGGTTTGTCTTTACCTGCTCCACGAGGCTCATCTACTTTACGCAGCTACAACTTTCTCAGCATGTGAGATAAACCGGATGCGACGAGCACGAGATGGCGTTGGCTCATATGCGCGTATACAGGACAGTGAAAAAATTTCGGCTCCTGTATGGATCGCATCAGACTGCATGGATCACTCAATACTGTATGAAGAACGACTTCAAAGAGGCGGAGGTCCCCGGTTTTCCGTCACATAGCGAATCCCTGCGCCGGCGGGCTTTGGTGGGGCTTTCCGAAAAGTCTAGACCACGCAGCGTACACCGCCTCTTATATGACATGAGCCCGTACCTCGGGCTTGTCCTGTCCAACGCTTTGAGACGAAGTCGTTGCACTGATTTTATCACTGACACCTTTAATTATATTTGTACGTTGACTCAAATGTGAAGCAGTTTCAAATCTGTCATATGTATTGTTAAACTATATGTATCTTAAAAGTTTTTTCACCCTATTATACTATAAGCTCATTACTGTGTTAATTGTGATGTAAGATAAACCGAAAAAAAAAAAAAAGTAACGGGCCTTATGCACACTAAGCTTGAACGGATAGCGATGGATCTGAGACCACCGCTGGCGCGAATTAGAGAGCCGCTTCAGGCAAAAACTTCGTGCGTTTGAGAAGACATCTGCAACAGTGCGCACCGGGTGCAGGACATGATGCACGTCTGCAACTTGGTCTAGAACTTTTTGAACGGGGTTGCAGTGAAATTTTCATCAAAGTCCTACCGCACAGGATTTTAATGCTGCTTCACGTACTTGCAGCGGCTAAAAAAGCGATGGCGAACATTTTTTTGCGTGTGGCAATTTCTTGCCTATAAGAAGGCATGTACTTCCACCTCCATGAATCCCTCTTCATTAATCAGTCACTCTTTTCGGATTAATCCTTTCATTCTTTAAACTTCAGTCTTTCATTTGATCCAGCACACTCGCTCGTGGCTTCGATCCGACACTCCTTGATTTCATTCTTTACTATGCATTTCGCACCCATTTTACTCGCGCTCACTACTGTGTCCGCAGCTCCACATAAAAGATCAAACACCTGCAAATTTCCAACTGATGCAGGTTTGGTGTCTGTGACTCCTGACTCCAGCAATGCTGGTTGGGCCTTATCTCCGGATCAGGAATGTACTGCAGGCTCTTACTGCCCATATGCATGTCCTCCAGGACAAGTTATGGCCCAATGGGACCCCAAGTCCACCAGCTACACCACTTCCGAGTCTCAAAACGGTGGTTTATACTGCAATGGCGATGGAACTGTTTCTAAGCCTTTCTCAAATAAGGGCTACTGTGTCGATGGTACTGGCGCTGTTAGCGTCAACAACAATGCTGATGATGATGTGGCCTTCTGCCAGACCGTACTCCCAGGAAATGAGGCCATGCTCATTCCAACTAACATTGGTGGTGGCGACACTGAAACCATTGCTGTACCTTCTTCTAACTACTGGGCTTCTACTGCTGCCCACTATTACATTAACGCTCCAGGTGTTTCAACCGATGACGGGTGTGTGTGGGGTACCAAGAGCAAGGCTCAAGGGAACTGGGCTCCTTATGTTGCTGGTGCCAACACAGACAGTTCGGGCAAAACCTTTGTGAAAATCGGTTGGAACCCTAAATACATTGATGACTTCTCCGATAAGCCTGAATTTGGTATTAGAATTACCTGTGATGATGGTACCTGCGACGGCTTAGACTGCGAAATTGACCCCAGCAAGACCGGCTACAATGGAGTCAGTGGCTCCAGTGCTGATGAAGCTGATGGTGCCAAGTTCTGTGTGGTAACAGCCGAGAAGGGTTCTAGCGCCAAAATTGAAGTCTTTACTGTGTAAAAAGTCTTCACCAAGATTGAGGTTTTTACTGTCTCAACATTTTCCTTATCATGTACATACATTTATAGAAATTTAGGTTTGGGTTTAACTTCTGCTATAACGATAAAGTAATTACTTTGAAAAAATCTCAAATGTTAACCAGTGACTTCCTGCTCACAAAATAGAAGTTTCATCAAATTTATTTTCCTTTCCCCTCCGTTTACCCAATTCTGTTCAAGTCGTCTCGCAACACAACGAAGCACGGGCGCATGCAGGAACAATATAGACCCCATATTTTCAACTTTGCGACTACCGCTCGCTTTGCTCCTTTTCCACCGTCCTTACCAAGTTCAGGTTCTCGGCAGGCTGCATTTAAATTCAAAAGCAGGATAGAGTTCTTCAATCTGTCACTGCAATGAATGACAAACCGACACCGCTCAAAGTGTTTGGACGAACTCACTACGCTTGCACGCGATGTAAATCCAGCAAAATCAAGTGTCTGGGCGAAAGGCCCGCCTGCTCCAATTGCAAAATGGTCAACAAACACGATTTTTGCGTATATCCTTCTCGAGACCGCAAGATTGTGATCATGGAACTGGATTTGAACAAGATGCACGCTCGTGTCGACCACCTCGAAGACTTGCTCAAGTCCCAGAACAGCCATGCCGGCTCGCAAACAGTTCCCAAGGCTGAAGGCATGGTTCAAGAAAGGGGTGATTTACTTCATGTAAATCAAGACTCGTTTCTTCTTCCAGACACTGAAAACGAGATCGTGCCCCATAGACTTTTGGTATTGTGCGCCCATCTTCTACCGGAACTGGCGTATGCAACTAAACTTTTTAATCTAGTTTGTGAGACTTATTCAACCGAGTTTTATATTGTTGATGTCAACGCATTGGCCCTCCTACGCGACGAGATTTACGAATACTTTGAGCCTGTTACCTCCGCCAACGAATCATCCTTTGCCAAGCCGCCTTGCTTCACGCCAATTTCATTATGCTTTTTCTTTGCATTGTTAGCTTTTGGTGAGCAGATGCATAATGCCACGTTCAAGCATTTGCCTCCATCCATTGCAAACGTCGCCCCGGCAAAGGTCCCGGGGATTGACTTTTATTCGGCCGCATCCAAGTTATTTCATTTATCTTATGAAGTGATCAACATGAGGTTCATCCAATGTTCAATACTTCTAGGTTTGTTTTCCTGCAATTTGAATCGGTATAATACCGTGTACAATTATTTCGGCGTGGCGGTCCGTTCTGCAGTTGCTCATGGCTATCACCGACTTTTAGACCGTCCTATGCATCTAGATGATACACAGTCTCGAGAGCAAAGAGCTTTTGAAGAGAGAACCAAGCGCTTGTGGTGGTCTATCTTCGTATTGGACACCATTTGGTCTGCTCGTATGAATATGCCTGTGCATATTGAGTACACCGATACCGATATCACCTTGCCTAATGAAAGTCCTGTTTTCGATCTTAACGACAATTTTGACACGGAAATGCTCGAGTGTAATGTTCACTTGGCGAAATGTGTGTCAAGTATTGTCAAGCGCATCTATGGGCCTAATATGAGGACTTTCTCAATGAACTATATCAACACTGAAGAATTTAATCGGAAAAACCTCATCAAAAACATCGGCAAATGTGCTGAAGATATTTATTATCATTTTGAAATGGCCTTTCTCAACCTATTGAAATCAAGAAACATTTTCGAGTTCAGAAACAGAAATATTGCCAACTTGTTCATGAGATACAACCAGCTTGTCATTACTGCTTCTGACCCATTATTCTCGCTCATTTTCAGCCACTCGACCGTACCTGAATGTGAAGACGATCGTATTGTGTTACAAACTGTCTCTAGAAGCATTGCCGCCGCCTTGAGGACAGTCTCTATAACATGTAAATTTTATGAGACGGGCAGACTCTTTGTGCTAGGCTTCTGGGATAGTCAGCATCTTTTCAGCGCTCTTGTTACATTAACTTTGGCCTCAATTGCCAGATTTAAATGGTCTGATCACAATAAGACAGTTGCATTGCTTAGATATATGGCTCTCAAGGGAAACATCAATGCTAAAAATCACATGGCCAAGTTGGAGATTGTGCAAGCTTCTTTAGAAAAGATGCCTGAAATCAATATCTCTTTGGATTTAAATGCCGATATCGATGACTACCTTTTTCATACCGCGTATGAAGGTCCATACAATCCTTTCATTGAGCAAGAAAATAATTTCCCCGATATTTCTGACTGTCTTCCGAATCGTAACCCACAGCTTTCCCTTTATGAGCAATTGGGTTTCGGTGATTTTTCAGAAGCCACACAAAAAAAGCTTTGGACAATGGCAAAGCAGATTCAAGGCTGGCATAATTATAGAGGATTACCGATTCACATTTTGGGAACTGGTCGGGCGCCTCCTGAGTCGACTACCTAGTCCTGCTAGTGACAGACCCGAAAACTCGCTTTATCAAGATTATCCGACGTATTCATAATTATATCACACAAAGTAACTTCTCGTCACTTGTAATAGCTGTCGCAATTCTTTATATCAAGTCTAATGTTCTGGACTTTCAATTAAATTCCGAGAACAGATCAAAATTGAGGTTATTATTCTCAATCTGCTGCTCTATCAATTCCGTCCACGGCCCCACAAAGTCAAGTCCTATATTTTTGTTGTTGACGAACCAATCTATCACCTCAGTATCTCCTAAGGTTTGTTCGTTCCCATCCTGCAGCGGCGACATGGACGCAGGCAGATCTGAATTCTTGGTTTTGTCTCTTGAGCTAATTTCCAGCTCATCGTGCTCGTCGATCCCTTCATCTACAGTATCATTTTTAGAAGCCTGGATTCTCTGGAGGGTCGCCTTCATCTGAGAAGAAAGGTACATGAGAACATTGGAGTAACGAGTGCATAAGTGTAGCTCATCAGGCGAGCAGTCTCTTAATGTAATAGCTGCTTTCTGGATACTTTGAACTATTTCCTCCACTGAAATGAGCGATAAGGACAATATGGCGGCATCTAGAGTATCAGAGTTCAGATTTGGCGCCTTGGTGTCGCCCAGAGATTTGTGCGCTATAATAGTCAAGTAACACTTGACAATGAACGCAACGGCACGAACAATTCTGGTCACCCATCGAACAGGCATAAAACGAAGCATTCTAAGACGATGCACACGGTGTGCAACTTGTAGAATTTCGTTTGCCGCGGTGAATGCTTTCATGATGTATTTTGCACTTCTTGATATCTCATCTAATTTCAATGTATGCTTCCAGCTGTTCAGGTGTTTTTTACCGTTTGAAGAAGGGCTCAACGCCAATGAGTAGATGTAGAGTTTCGTATAGTTGAACTCAAAAATGAATGACTCGCTGGTTATACATTTGGCTAGTTCACGGGAAACCTTGCCTGTTGGATTGGCCAAATTTTCCGGGGTAACCTTCCGAGCGAGTTTCGATGTTGAAGGTACCAACAAACTCTTATGATTTCTTCCCCATAGATTGAGCATTGGGCTCATAACATTGAGCACAGACAAGATTTGCCGCTGGTCTAACGATCCCTGCTGTTCTTTATACCCGTACAAAGATTCGTGACCCACAGACATGATTTGAAGAAGTTCCAATTGTGCCTTCTGATTCTTGGTGAATCTGAGTGTTTCATCTGGTAGTAACTTGCGTTCGTCTGCATCAGGAAAGTGCAATACGTTGCTCTTGTTTTCCTGTTGCTCCATCTCGATTTCAGAGAGGTCGTTTGTATCGAGATCAACTTCAGCTAGAGAATGCGCTAGCATACTGCGCCGGCACATGTTAGTGACGGAGTTGATTTCTGCCATGTGAGTAGCCAAGAAAGTTTTAGGACTGCACTCCATGAAACCCGTGTCTTGTGCTAGTCTCACTGCAGAGCCTATTAGCATCCAGCCCATTCGGTAAGAGCGCCTCATAGCACCAATACTGGCCGGTTCGAGAGCCGTGTCCAGAGCCTCATTTGCCTTAACGGCGTCATCTTCCTTATTGGCGTAGTCAGTCCATCGCCAATGGATGGCGCGAGGATTCCATTCGGTGAATAAAAGGAAGGCGAAAACTGTGCCAATGGATCGGGTGCTAGCCTCTGCCCAAACGGTCTGTGAAATAAGTCGCTGAACGTAAAGCCATAGGCGATCGTGAATCTCGAAGCTGCGGTCTTTTTGTGGGTTGTCGGAGATTGTTTTGATGTGGTAGCGGGACGAGATCGTAAGAATGGCACACAAGAGAAGAGGATACTTGCTCAAAGTTTCGGGGAGTTGCAAAAACTCTGGAATGTAGGGGAAAAATGGGTGCATGGTTGAAAAGAAAAAGTGAATGAGCTGCTCTGCCTCGGATGCCTCTAAAATTCCGTTGGTACCAATGTAATCAATGTTCTTGAGACCATTGGCACCACTGGGCCTGGCCGCAAACGAATGTTCGGCTGGAGGCATGATATAACGGCCCAGTTCATGTGCCTTATTCAAGTAGGTGTAATCAGACACAAGATACGCAGGTGGCTTAGTGTACAGATCCGAGCCCATTAACCCGTCATTTTCTTCGTGATCTTCGGTCGCTTCCGAAGCATTATTAGCGGTCTGTTCAAGCTGCTTGTGTTTCTTTCGAGCATCAATATTATCCCTTTCGTCGGCGGTGGCAATGTTTCCCGCTGCATTGGCTAGAAACACGAGTGCTCCCTCCACCGAAGTGAAATTTTTGGGGGTATCTCGATTTTTATCAAGCTGATCCGGAGTCGGGCTTCTGCTCTCGGAGCTTATGTTGTTTCTGACACTGGATACCTTTCTTTTCTCCAGATCCACGAAGATGCAATCGCGTCGTTCCCGTTCACATCGGACGCAACGGTTCCTCGGCAGACTGTAAGCACCGAGATCACACTTGACTTTTCTGACTCTGCAATTAAGACACGCTACATAAGTTCTTTTGAGTCGCTTGGTGGTTGGTTCTGCCTTGGAAGGTTCAGATGCCATAGTACAGAGCGATCTACAATGCGCGGGGCAAGTTAAATTGTGAGATGGAGAAGGATTCAAGTACATCTCGCAATAGAATAAGAAATAAAGCACAATACGTTTCATACTACAAAAATAATACATGGTTTTTAAATTTCCTATTCCTTACTTCTTAGTCAACTGCAACTTTTTAACTTGATCCTCCAAGGTCTTCAACTTGGCTTGCATCTCCTCCAAATCCTGGTTCAAGCGGTTTCTTTCGTTAACGATGTTAGTCTCCCATTGTCTAAATCTCTGCTCCTCGGCCTTGACCTGCTCGGTGAAGAACTTTTTCAATGAATCCTCTTCCTCTTTAAACTTGGGATTATGTATTCTTCTAGGCTTCTTCAAGCCATTGGACTCCTCACCTGCCTCACCTTCGGTTTCATTCATGTTACCGAGCTTCAAAGACCGGAATGTTTCAAAGTGCACCTCGTTTGTCTGTAATATTAAATCCAACATGTTGGTTCTCAATAAGAGCGACCGCAACTTCTTGAAGTCACAATGTCTCTCATTCTCCACTTCCACAACTCCCCATGGGTATTTTCTTCCCCGCACGAAATTACCGGGCGAGAGCTCCACTTCTTCGTTGGAACCAATTACTGCAAATGGCATGGACTCGATAAGCTGTTTTGAGTGTTCTGCTGAAGCAGGATCATCGATATCTAAAGGTGGCGTGTATATGTTGATGTCCTGAGCCTCAATCACGTCTCTGATTCTCGATTTGAAGGTCTCCAATTCGCTAGGAGCCAATGTGTCGGACTTGGCAATCACTGGGATCAAATTTACCCGTGTAGACAAGCGCTTCATGATCTCAATATCCAAAGGCTTCAACGAATGTCCAGTGGGACGGATAAAGTATAAGCACGCATGCACCCTCAAGTCCTTCTTTTCCTGTCTTTCGGGTTGCTTTTCTTGTTTGACGAATGATTCGTGCTGATCATCGATGAAGTCGATTATAGGCGTCCACGAGTCCAAGTTGTTGACATTATTTCCAAATCCAGGCGTGTCAATGATATTCAACCGGATCTTGAAGTTCTTTTCCTCCAAAACAGCACGCACAATGGAGATATCAACGGTCTGATGGGCAGATGTGAATTTGTTGTGTCTGTCCTCGGGGTCCTGGCTTTGCTTCAATGCTGTCTGAAAGAGTGTGTTGACGAAGGTGGTTTTACCTAAACCGGACTCGCCGGCCACCATCAAAGTAAATGTGGCGCCTTTATTAGATACGATTTTGTATCTTTGGTTGGGCAAATTAGCAATACCAACGGATTCCGGCATGTTTACTTTCTTTGTGTTGCTGGAATATGAGACGCTCTGTTGTCAACAACAAATAGAAAAATCCCTGCGAATAGTATGGCTGATGCAGGACCTGCCTAACGCGTAATGGAATGAAGAACCGTATGAAACATCTTGTCGCGCCACGATCGTAATTTGTAATATCAGCCCAGAAAAGCCTGAGATTTGCATCTCAGGTTTTAATTCGGCAAGTATGTTTCAGTTATGCAGCACGAAACTCAATCACATATTTCACTCATAAGCTTCTGACAAACTGTCAAATTGACTTTTATTGTTCTTGTGATATTCAATTCTCGCCTACAAATTTAACAGATTCAGATACACCTAGTTTATTTGAGATTTAACTCCACTAATTTGCTCTCTGAAGCGCATGTAGCGCCCCGTGGCCCTAAGTAGAGCAGTCCGGCAATTTGGCACTGGGGTGTTATTACAAAAACAAGTAGAAATGAACAGAGGCAGCGTGACAGCAGGAAGAATTTTGGATGATTTATGACTAAAACACATTACACGAAACTAATTTATTCCTCATCTTGCTTGGCCTCCGCTGGTTGTGCCTCTTGTTCTTCTTGTTGAGCTGGAGCCTCCGACAAATCAGTCCATAAAGTCAAGTTATCCCTCAACAATTGCATGATCAAAGTGGAGTCCTTGTAAGAGTCCTCGGATAAAGTTTCCAAGTCGGCAACAGCGTCGTCAAACGCTTGTTTAGCCAAATGACAAGCTCTGTCTGGGGAGTTCATGATCTCATAGTAGAAAACTGAGAAGTTCAATGCCAAGCCCAATCTGATTGGGTGCGTTGGGGGCAATTCAGTAACTGCAACATCGGAAGCGGCCTTGTAAGCCTCCAAAGACAAGTCAGCGGCACCCTTTCTCTTCTCAGAAATAGCGAATTCGGCCAAATAACGGTGGTAGTCACCCTTCATTTTGTAGTAAAAGACCTTGGATTCGCCAGTTTGGGCAGAAGTGATCAAGTGGTCGGTCAAGACAGACAAGATGTCCTCACAGATCTTGGTCAACTCGGCCTCAATCTTGGCACGGTATTCTCTGATCAAAGACACCTGCTGCTCATTGCCCTTGACCTCTTCCTTCTGTTCAATAGAAGAGACAATTCTCCAGGAAGCACGACGAGCACCGATGACGTTTTTGTAAGCCACAGACAACAAGTTACGTTCTTCGACGGACAATTCTTGGCCAGAGGAAGCAACAGCTTTCATGTTCTCAACCATCTCTTCATAACGTTCGGCTTGTTCGGCCAATTTGGCAAGATAAACTGAGTCTTCACGGGAGGCAGGCATTTCTAATTAGGGTTAGTATTGAACAGGATGTCTGATTTCGTGGCGTTGAGGGGTATTCGGATGTTTGGTCGAGGCGCACGGTTTTGATTCGCAAAAATGTCGACAAGATTTGAATTAGGTCGTGTCCTTGATTCGCGCAAGTCGGGTGTACAGGTGCGCTGCTAGGTGCTGCCAAAGTCTTTGTGTGCGGGAAAGCCCGCATCAGTGCACCGGCGACAGCATTCACGAGCGATCGGCCCATAAACCCAAATTTTCAAAATAAGTCGAGAAGCTCAAGATTGATTTCCCTAGCGCATTCAATAGTCGTTCCATTCGTAGATTTTCGTCAAAAGACTGAGTCAATTGCAACAGCGACAGAGGACCCTTGCTATTCTGATTCGCGACGGCGAGAGATAGAGAACAGCAATCTTTGAAAGGTAGAGTCTCTCGGCGTCAGCGGCAAGCAACTGCTTTTGGAATATGTATTGAAATTTCTGGTGGCTATCGAAAGAGCCACCACCTGCGTGTATTCATGACAGTTTTTGGTGAACCACAGACAACAAACGCAATATAAAGAGGGCGAATGAAAGACACGTCGCTGATATCGGGAAGAGAATCTGATTTTCTGACAACTGGAGACCCTCAAAGCCTGAACCTATGTATACATACTTATTTAAGTTTTGAGTATTGATCGATGGGTGGTACCAATGGGGAGGAAAAAAGCGGAAAGGAAACGAGCTTGAGGGGGGGCTAGCGACTTGTAAGCAGGACCACGCCCGCCTAGTTTGGCAAATTCGAGTGCGACATTTTTGTTTGTTCTGCAGATCTGTAGAGCACACTCACTGAACGCGAAAAAAAACACCCGCTAGAAATGGCAATCTCTTTCGGCACGAGACACTGACAACAAATAGGAACCGTTTTTCCATTGGCACCAAAAAGGTGTTTTCCGTCACGTGTTCGCTGGCTGTACTCAATCGCACTCCCCTGGTTTGGGGCGGCCACGTGATTTACGACGTTGCGTCGAGCGCGGCAAATCAAGTGTGCTTGCCATCCCCGGTTGAGCCTTGCTATGGTATGGTTGCATAGATGCCACGCGTCTGATTACGTCATTGAAATTCCGCCCAAAATCTGGGTTCTTTGGAACGAATCTCAGAAAAATCTTTGTTTTAGTCTTACTTCAGAATAAAGCGCCTTTTATTAATCTCCGTTGATATAGTCGTCTTTAGCCGCGGCTTGACATATGGCGCGCGATACGTCGCCCAAAATGGACCCACTAGGTGCTTCCTTCATGCGTTTATTACTCATCTAATCAATTTGCATTGTCTCCTCCAAGTGCATCGCAGAATTATCCAACTGCGATGGTTGAACCTCTTTCAAGTTGAACGTACTGTCTGCAGTCAAGTTACTCAAAGCATTAATCAACCCAGTGCTCTGGGCAGAGATCTTGTACTGAGAGTGCGCCCAGGCCGAACGAGCGCTGGACTCTCCACCTGTCAAGCGAAGGATCTGCTTATTGTCATCATCCAACAAAACAGTGGTGGATTCCCTGGCCACGGCTGTAGCTGGGGTTCCAAACTTTAATAACGACTTCAATTTCAAGGCGCTAACTCCCAAAGCTGGCAAAGGAACCTCCTTTCCTGGCAAAGTCAACTTGGAGCTGTCGATACCATGTCTACCTGTGGGGTTGGACGAGGTTAAGATCTTGTGGAAAGGCACAAATTTGACAAATTGCACGGGCTTAGCCACCACCAAGTGTCTATTGGCCATCTCTCTCAATCCCAACTTGTGACGCGAGACCTCCTTTCTAATATCAACAAGCTGCGTTTGAATGTTTCCACTTTGATAGTCCACTGGGAATGACTCAGCTGCGTGTGTCAATTTAAATGGGTAAACCAGGCACTTTTCGTCCACGAACTGGAGCAAAGCCTTAGCGCTGTTCAATTTCAAGTAATGCGTGATGGAGACGTCTCTAACGTAGATAGATGGTTTGATATCTTCGGCGTCTTGCAAAGTGATGAGGCCTCTTTCCTCAAATTCCGTGACTCCGCAGAATCTCAAATCAATGTTGTAGACTTCACCAGCCTCCACTAAAAAGTCGTCGGTAGGGATGGCACTAGACACGTTGGTAGCAGGAGTTTGTTTATCGTGCACGATCAACTCAGTGTTCTGAGTCTTCTTAAGGAGGTTTGCCTCCTGGTTGCTTTCATCCCACACAACACCCTTGAAGTCTCTTTCAGCAACTACACCTTCGGCTTGACCAGATAGAAATCTTCTGATTCTTCTGACCTTTGATCCTGGTACAACAACACATCCGAAAGACTCGGCAATGTCATCAACCAATTGTCTAATGACACTTCCGGTAATGGACGAGCCAGTATTCTGGAGTTCTGGTATCCAAGCAATCTTCTCAGGGTGGACAGCAAGTCCCAAGAGAGCGATAAGGGCGTTGGTGGCAATGTTACAAGCTACCAAAGCGTCTGCTTTACTGCCCAACAAAGGACCAGCAGGCTTTAGCTCATTATCGATCAACACTCCTGGAGGGTAAATCACCACGGTGTGAGATCCAACGGATGTGTAACCGTCGATGTGAACTCCAAGGCTAATGGTCACAATATCACCCTCTTTGAAAAATGTCTGGGTTTCGTAGCCGAGCTCGGGAGAGACATTGGTAACGTACTCATTGACCTCGATGGACGTTGGACACGAGATACCCTTTTCACGAACCTCATCGGGGTTGGTGTACTCCTGGCCGATCAATGTGGTAAGCATAGAATCTCCAAGAAGACAAAGCTCCTCAGAAGAATATGGACGGTCGGTCTTTTTAAGGTGGTATGAGGAGTTGATGAGCTGAATCAAGTATTTCAAGGTAGTTTGAGCAATTTGACCTGCAACTCTGTATTTTTCGATGATCGCCTCATCTAGCTTGTTTCTTTCTTTGAGCAAGATGTCGGCGTCGTCCGGGTGGACTGCCAATTTAGCCACTTGCATGTTGTTGTAGATTTGAAAATACCTAAAAAAATAATTGAGAAGAGCACTTGAGATGGGCTCTATATGCAGGCGCATCACTGGCGAGTTCAAGCGAGATATGGACAAAACAAGCTAAAGGGTAATTAGGGACAGAATTAGAAATATACTTACATGCATGCATCTATATGATTGAGCTGATAATCTCGTGTAAGACATCCCGGTGTTTTAAGAGTAGCATGGCGGCTCTGCTGATGGCATTTTTCTTCAGCACATCGTAAGCTACTGTGACAACGTGCTCTCCCACCAACAACTCCGCCTTGTACTTCTTCTCTTCTTCATTGTAGGTAACACGGTAATCTGGGCTCATACCGTAAGTTTTTCCAAAGTAGGCGTACACTTCGTTTCTGCCGAGCTTGCTGGGATATATCGAAGCGTCGGCAACAAAAGGGAGAGACGATCCTTCTGTGGCAGGCGCAGAAGAATCGTCTTGTTTTTTCATGGTCTCGGCACGTTCCGTCTCAAGCCTTTTACGGCCATATTTTTCGATTAACGTGGTGTTCTCCAAAGCAGCCATTGCAGCTCTGAGACCAGCATCACGAAAGTTTGGTGCAACACCTTCTCCTAAAACATCGTCCCCGAGAACGCAATTCACTTTAAAAGGGTATCTCCATCCATTTCCATTCTGAATAGTTTGATACACTGGGTGTAGGCTTGCAGTGCCCACGAGTGCATACAACTCCGTCTTGGCGTCTTTATTGATACTGACCTCTGCATTGTGTTCACGTGAGAATTTCAAGAGAACGGGTTCGAAGAGCTTAGAAAGCCAGTCTTGAACATCTTGAAGATCGTAGCCTCTTTCTACAGCCAACGCACCAATATATGCCTCAAAGACATCAGCAAAAATCTTCAGGTCTTCCAAGCTTTGTGCAGAAGCATCAATGTTACGCCTCAAGATCTTATCCATGCCGTAATCAAGCGCAAACTCGCCCAAAGTCCTGTTACAGACGAGCAAAGTTCTGAGATCCGACAATGCGCCTTCAGGAACGTCGGGGAATCTGTCATAAATAAGGTATGTGGTAACAAGTTGGAGAACTGCGTCTCCGAGGAACTCAATGCGCTCATTATGCGAAAGGATGAGCTCTTTTCCTGACAAGTACAGCTTATGTGCAGTTAATGATTTGTGTTGGAATACCCTAGCCTTAAGTTGAGAATCTTTAATCTCGGGGAGCCGAGGCAATCCAGACACTCTGACTGGAGTATCATCAGACAGCTTTGTGAACCTTGGCTTTGACAACGATTGATATTTCTTCCCCTCCTTTTCTGATGTTCTGTGCAAATTCAAAGTCCCGTTGGCTGCTGCAGATCTATTATCAACAAGATGACTCGTTAAGATATCATCAAACAATGGAAGCTTTTTGTCCATGTAAAGCGATTTGAGCTTGCTCATCATTTGAAGACGCAAATTGGATTTGACCTCACATTTAACGTCGTGATCTACATCATCATCCTCAAGAACTTCCTCTAATTCCTCGCTGCTCGGAACACTATCAATTATTAGCCGGATGCATTTCTGAAGTGACAGTGCACAGTGCTCGAACTTGTTGATTTCTGTAAAGCCAAAAGTGTTGTCTTCATAGCTTACTTTAGGTAATTTGGAATCAGGTAAGTCTTCGCTTTCAGCTTTTCTTTTCTTTGCGTCCTGATGACCAGGATTCCGGAGACTTGACTCGAGTGTCTTGAGGAAACTATTTTCAGAGGACATGTTGATGGTGAAATGCACAGTACGCGATGGCAGATGACTTGTGAGCATGACTGCACCGAGTGTACGAAAATTCCCTCTACAAAACTCTCTTGATTCAGATTTTAATGTGATTAAAATGAATCTAGATTTTGATAGGATTTCATGATAGTGTCCTCACTTGGAAGCACCTTTTCGAATTTTTAGTTAAAGTCTTTGGATCAAGTTCAATTATATGAATGGGTAAAGCATTTAGCTGTGGATTCACACAATTACAACAAAATTATTCATCGTTTTTCTTAAAATTCAGAAGAGCAAATTAGTTAAGTTACAATACTTCATCGCCCGAAAAACAATAAGCTTAAACAGTTTTTCATACATAAGCCATAATGAACATAGGTGTAATGCTGAAATTGCCTGCGCAAGCCCAAAGAGTTCTTGAAGATCATGCAAACTTTGAAAAGCCACAAAATTTTTTAACCAATCAAAACTTCTTTAAAACTTAAGTATGCATCAAATTCTGATTAACTATTGTTACATTATTTGATACCAATGGGGCCTGTATCCGCAGAGAGTCACTTGAAGGTCGTGCACACCACAAAGAATAAGATGAAAAAAATCTGACCTGGTAATCAACATGCATAGCGCTATGAAGTCCTTCAACACGCCCGTCCTTTCAACGGCGTTGCGTCTTTTCAAAAGCAAAGCATTTCCACAACCTAAAACATTAATAGCACATAAATGGTTAACGACCAGCTCTGTTCAGTCGCAGAGCACAAGCCCCATCTACTCCACGGAAAACCGCAAGACCACCAAGCACGTGCTTTCCAGAAAAACCTTTCTTGTGGATTACTACAAACATTTGAACGATACTAATGAAATCATCTTGTATGCTCACCACAACAACTTGACAAAAAATGATAACTTGAAGGTCAGAAGCGATTTGCAGAAGCTCGGCGTCAGATTGACTTACGTCAGAAACCTCATCTACAACGTGTATCTTAGATCCGCGAAAGAAGACGATCCAGCTTTGCATAAGAACACATTGAAAAATAAGAAGGTACAGCACCCATTGGCTCCATTATTAAACGGTCCCACTGCCATAATAAGTATTCCCAAGTGCGACCCCAGCGTGGTGGAGAAGGTGTTGAAGATTTTGAAGCAAGCCAACGAGAAGTTGTTTTTGATTGGAGCTCGTGTGGAGTCTTCCGTGTTTAACGTGAGCGAGATGGATCACTTCAAGACTTTACCAAACAAAGATCAATTGCAAGCTCAATTGACGGGTATGTTGACCATGTTGGGAGGTGCTGGTTTGGTTAGAACTTTGGAGTCAAACAGTCAAGCACTCTACTTGACTTTGGGACAGAGACATAAGGATCTTGGTGGAGATGAGGAGCCAGAGAATTATTTGTATATAAGCATAGAATAGAAGCCATAGGTCACCATGCCAGGTAATCGAAGAGCGAATATTGACTGGGGAGCAACATGACTTTAAACAAAGTTCCCGAATGACACCGTGAACAAAGTTCAAGAATGACGCCACTGAAGAAAATTCTTGAAGAATTTAGCCAAATCACTCTAATTAGTATAATTGCAGCGAAATTCGTGGCTGAGGCTATTTTTTTCGGCGGCTGAGAATCTGATGCTCATCACTCAACAGAGAACATCAAGTAGCACATATCGAACGTAAAATGGCAAAACCACCATACATTCCCAAGGAAATTAAGGACAAGGAAACCCAGATACGGGAACAAAAAGAATCAGAGTCCAAGAGAAAGGCTTACAGAGATAAAAAAGAGGAAACCCGCAAAGTGTTGAAACACGCTCGTGTTGAAACACCTACACCCGAGCCCGACACAGTTGATTTGCCCAGAAAGAGGTTTTACCGCCAAAGAGCTCATTCCAACCCATTTTCTGACCATAGGCTTGATTATCCCAAGGAACCGTCGCTCATGGATTGGGCAAAGTTCTATCCACACTACGTTAACCCCGACACACAGAAACTTCTGAAAAAGGTGGAGATTGCAGATATTGGATGTGGATTTGGGGGTTTGCTTATAAACTTGGCCACAGCTTTTCCAGACACGTTGAGCTTGGGAATGGAGATTCGTGTGCAAGTGACGCAATATGTGGAGGATAGAATCATAGCCTTGAGAGAACAGAACAAGGACTCCGAACAGTATCAAAACGTAGCTGTTTTGAGAGGTAATGCCATGAAGTTCACTCCCAACTTCTTTGAGGAGGGCCAATTGTCCAAGATGTTTTTTTGCTTCCCCGATCCTCACTTCAAGCAGAGAAAGCATAAGGCTAGAATCATTACCAACACTTTGTTGTCGGAGTACGCGTATGTGATGAAAACTGGAGGTATAATATACACCATTACGGATGTGGAGGATTTGCACCTATGGATGGTCAAGCATTTAGAGGAACATCAGTTGTTTCAAAGAAAAAGCAAAGAGTGGGAGGCCCAGGACAAGTGTGTAGAGATCATGCACAATTCGACGGAGGAGGGCCAGAAGGTAGAGCGGAATAATGGTTCTAAATACGTCGCCTGTTTCGAAAGGCTTCCTACGCCCGAAGAATGCCAATAAAGAATAGAACTTTCTCATTACAAACTAATATGAAAGGCATTGACACAATTACAAAGTAGGCTCGAGGTCTGCAGCGGCCTTGTCATAAATGTCGGTCTTTTCCACCACAGGAGCAGTAGAAGGAGCTTGTGGCAACTTGACGTCGGCGGTGGAGTAAGAAGTGTCGACTCCTGCATGGCCGGCATTAGTGGATAATCCAGAAAGACCAGCGGCGTTACCGGTAGAGACACCAGTGGAGACACCTGAGGTAGCAGGAGTAGTAGATTCAGTTGAGGCAGATCTGGAGTAGTGCTCGGAGCCAACAGTGGAGCCAGCAGTTCTAGTTGGGAACTTGGATTGCACGAAAGAGCCAACGGGGCCGGTCTTCTTCACGAGGTTGTCAATGTGAGGAGCCAACTTGTTTTGAGCACAAGATGTATATTCGGAGGTCTTGGTCTTTGCCAACTTGGTGTATTGAGCCACAGAAGCGTCAATCTCCTTCTTGTGGTTTTGATAGACGAGAGGAACAGAGAAAGCCAAAAGCACCGACACGAAAAGCAAGGAGTAAAGAGAGAACCATGAGGTCAACTTGTATAAGATGTAAGAAACACCTGCGGTCTTCAAGGTGGCCTCAAGATCCTTGGCAAATATGATCTGGTGGAACTTGGACTCAATTGACTCAGCAGCACTTCCCAAAGCAGGTAACACGGAATCCCTAAAAGTTTGGGAGTGAGACTTAGGTACGCCATAATACTTGGACACGAACCCTTGTCCAGTAAGGAAGCGACCAGAGTACTCAGCAGCAGCGGAGATCAAAAGTGCCACGTAAGCCAAGTGAAAGACGTGGTTAAAAATATTGATCTTGACCAAGATCAAGGAGCCAAGTGTGGCACCAAATATTTTACCGGTAGTGACTGGATTTTTCCAAGTGAGCAATTCACAGGCGGTATAGTGGTTAACAATTGGAGTATTGAGGTGTTCAGCAGCAGACATGGTGTCAATTGATACTAATAAATAACTGGTAAGAAAAGAAAAGGATAGAAAAAAGACTTTATCAGCGCCGAAAAAAGCGCGAGTGGTTCCGCTAACTGTTTCAATGCATTGCTACTTGATGCAATCTCCCTGTGGATAAATCGCACTCTACTTGCCGGACCTGCATCGCAGTCGTCACAAGACAGGGGCATTGCGATTTTATGGAATGACAAAATCTTTGGTATTGCATCTGCCATGCAAAATGGCAATCATGTGACTTGCTTGCTTTCTTGGTTTGCCTTTGATGTGCGCCATTGTTCGGTGCCTGCCGCTTTATGCATGCTCACTCTTGATCTTATGATCTTATGATATAGCAAGCACGCGAGTACTATTTATGGAATGTATGGTAGCTACAAAACCTGGGGCTGAACCTTGAAATGTCTTAAAAGTCGTAGATTAGAACAAAATTTATTTTTAGAAGTAAAAGGTTCTAAATAAAAATCTGACAATTGCCAAAATTGTCAATGCAAAACTTCAAGCTTAGATAGTGTGGTCCAATGAATGTGGATATGTTACTAGCCGATCCCCTCAGGTTTCATGCTTTTGCTGTAGCTACTTGACTACCCAAGCCCAGTAAAGGCAGGAGGTGACGATGATCTGAGGAGGGGCAAATCTGGTATCTTTTCAAAAATGAGTCTCAGTGTGAATTGAATGGCTTCGTAGTATTCCTTGGTGATGTCCTCATGCATGCTCTTGGATCTCGCAGCCGGGATGGGAAACTTCGCGTGGAAATTTTTCATCGAACCTCGGGTACTGTCCCTATTCGCAGTCTTGAGATTTAATGCGATTTGCAGCACTATGCGTAGGCCTTTCTCTTGTCGTTTTGGGCTGCGGGAAATTGGATCGGTCCTTGTCGAAAGAATTTGCTCACGTGCTCTTCGAAATTTCTGCACTAGCTCTTCTCCCACCAAATCGTGGAATCTCTGGCTGCTCAACTGAAGTACAGCGGCGAGAGTGAGTTGCATTGCCGCCTGGACCTGCTGCAAGAGAAGCATTAAAGTGGTTTTTTGCAATGTAGACGATTCGGTTTCCACTGCTTCTATAGCTTTTGAAAGTTTGCCCACATAGTTCTCGAGCATTGTAAATTTCTCTGCGTATGCCTCATAGTCTCGTACCTCCTTATCACACTTGAGGATGTAGCTCTCCACGCCAAAGCTGCATGGCTCTTCTCCAAAAACCTCGCCCCAGAGGCGGGCATAGCGAATCGAGTTGCAACAAGACTCATGAAGTGACTCTTTGTAATTGCTCAATTGTTTGCCAAGGAGTTCAAGACACTGCCTCCATTTCACCATCTCCGCGCCAGCCACTTTTTGATCTGGCGCTGCAGCTTTCACCTGAGGCCTAGTATGTTCGATCCTCATATCCAGACTTTCATCCAACCTTTCAATGCGAAACTCGTCGTAAACATTGTGCATCGGCTGCTCAAAGTTCCGGAGCTCGAGAAGCCGGTTAAGCTTGATAAGCGCAATGGTACTATAGTGGGCCTCACTCATCCCCAAGTCTCGCATGTGTCGCATCCGCTCGGCTAGGGAAACAAGCTTTTTGATAACGTCTCTCAAGAGTACAGCCGGCTCATAATCGAGATCAGCCACCTCTAGGATTTCTATCATGGCATCACGAAAAGTTTGTCTTGCGAGAAGATCTGAATTGAGCCAAGAAAAAAATGTAAACAGGTGCCAGGATTGTCCCCTTTCACACAATGAAATTTTGACCTCTGTTTTCTTAAATAGTCTGCTAAGCTGGAGAACACAATAAACCGCTTTTGCGTGGTACCTCAGCAGCACGATCTCCTCGCTCTCGAGCACCGTTTCGGCTTGCAGCACATTTTCAAGAAGAGTTTTGAAAAATGGCTTTAAGTCTTCAAAAACAAGACTTCCGAACATGAGATATTGAATTGGAGGACTTTGGTCGCATTTATATTCTTATGTTGCATACAGTACTAGTGTTTCAGGTTTGTTGCAGGTGTGCTATACAGGATTTTGGGGCCCAGTCTCCGCACGCACTAGTCATCAACCACCCCGCGGCCAATGTACTCAGCAACAACCTTGAACCGATCTTCGGAATCCTCTAGCTTTTGACGAAAGAGATCAAAATCCTCTCTCGTATGCACCTGATTCTGATAAACCTCTTCAGCCTCTTGCAACTGGTGCGCACACATTGGACATTTTGGATCCAGAGACTCAAACGAATCGGGAATGAAATTGTTTTCGTTCAAACATTTTTGGTGGTATGAGTGCTTGCATTTAAAGTGAATGGTGGGAAATTCAAGCTTCAATTCACACGTGGGACATTTTTTGTTCTGAAGCACTATTGGCTTAGTGGAGAGTTCGGTCAACGTCGCGCTATGCTTGGTTGATTCCGACTCATATGACTCGATGAGCTTTTGATTGTTGCTGATTTCTCTCTCAGAGTCACTAATATACTCAATGAGGATATTCTTGACGATTCCGACCGAGGCATTAGAATTTTGGCTGAGGATTTGGATAATCTCCAGCAACGTAGCCATTTTATGGTCTGTGATTTTATGCAAAAGATAGCTGAACTCATCTCGACTGGTTTGTGCCATATGCTCATCTGAAGACACGATAAAGTGTAACATAAGCTTGTAAAGAATGGGCTTCCGGTCCCCATACTGGCGAACAACACCGAGGGTTTTCTTGAAATCCCCAGACAATTGTGTGGCATAAAATAAGTCCTCCTCATAGGTATCTGACTTCGCCTTTGATAGATCCTCACTCAACTGAAGCCCATAGATGTGAGAAACTAACATGGTCGTAGACATGTCAAGCGAGTCCGCATTGGCACTTGCAAAAGTTTCAGCTTTTTGTCTCCATTCTTCCTCGTTCTCAGGATCCTCTGCAGACATGGCGAGATAGGTCTCGAAAAGAGAGGCCACAATTCCACATTTTTCAGCCACGTCGCCTTGAAATTTGTCGAAAGTGCTAAAACAAGCCTCGAGAAAAACAACAAATTCTTTGGGGTGGTCAGCGAAGCATGCAAATACTAGACTTGGCCGAGGAGGTAGATATGTAGGCTCATTAAGCATTTCATCAGTATTGCTGTCCCCATTTTCTGTACGTTGCCACAATGGATTAGACAAGTAGCCCAATAGAGCGCTGTAAGAGGATGTTGGCGCCTTTTCTTGCTCAATTTCTTGTTCTTCATCTGCCTTGCCATTCTCTTCGGAGAAACCGTTCCACTTTTGGGGTTGATAAACACCCGTAAACACTTCGATCATGAGCTTGGTCGAATCGATGGGCATGGTGTCGAGTAATTCCTTGGAATAGTCAATAAGTATGCCCAACAACTCATTAATGGGTAAGGACTTTATATAACTCATGCATTTTTGGGGCTGGTTCAAGTCATTAATTTGAATGTCCACAATCAACAGAGGCCTATTAAGCTTGTATAAAAGCTGAATGACTTGAGAGAAGTAGCCGCATTCCCTGAATAGATTAATAATGAGTGCGTAGTCCAAGTTGTGCATATCCGAAGACTTTGCACGGCTCTCATCAAGGCTGTTCAAATCGAGTTTGGATATGAACTCATCTAGTTCTGCCGTCATCTTTAATTTGCAATAGCAGCATAAAAGCAAGGTCAAGTGATCCGCGTCAGACAATCCCAAAGAATGAAGTTCAGATAGAAAAGACGTCATGTTTTGTACATTGGATGCTTCTCTAAATTTTGTCACCACACTTATGACAAAATCGTCTAACTTGGGTAGGCTGTCATCATCGTCAGTCAAGTTTGCCTGGAAAAGCGAAAGACAGTCAACATATTTTGGAATTGCGGCATCAAAGTCTTGCTTGTCATAGAGATGGTCTGCATGCAACTTGTTGATTCTGAACATTGTTTTGCTGTCTAAGTTGTATTGCTTGGCAAGATTGAGCGCAATCGAATAAAGCTGGCGCTGGAGAATAATCTCGATTTGCTGATTGATGGGCTTTTCACGAAGTTTGTATAGCACACCGTCTGTAGAGAGCAAGAAGACTTCGTCATCGCCGGTGGTCATGAACAAATGAGAGATTGACAGGTTTGGAATGGACAAGCTGAAGGATACGTGCATGTTGTGCATGTCCAAGACGAGAAGCTTCGTTATGGTGGCCCTTCCAGAATTTTCTTCTGCCGGACAAACTAGAAGCATGTAGTCCTTGTAGATTTTGAGTATGTTTCGCTTAGGAATGCTGAATGGAACAGTATGCGCTTTTGTGATGTGGTTGTAGTAAGCAAATCCATCGTTGTTGGCCACAATAAGCCTAGATGAACGATGCTCCGAGTCCGAGCAGCCTAAGCTGGCACCTCGGTTATTGGAGAGGATTCTCAAAGGCTTTCCCTTGTTGCGGCCAGAATTGAGAATGGTGAAGATTTTTGAGGTGGTGACCACATAAAGGATTTCCTCTGACCTATGGAAGTGTATGCCTGTAATAGGATCAGAGCCCTCATAAATTAGGCGCTGTTTCAGGCCCCTGTCTCTTAAAAGGTCGCCGCGAACCAAAATTATTTTGCCATTGGCATACCCTATAGCCATGCAGGTGAGCAGGTCGTTGAATTCGAAGCAGCTGATGGGAAACGAGTTTTCCGTATCGTGGATTTGTACCTGGGTTATGAACTTGTGACGCATGGTATCCTCTATTTCGAGAACCAGAGGATTGAGCTGAGAGATTTTGTTTAGGTCCCAGATCTTAATTGAACTAGGCGACATTTGCTTCTCTGCTAGTGTCACCAAAAGATTTGAATGCGGCAAAGCTCGCATGAATGATACCCTATAGTCGGTATCGTACGCCGAGTATTCAAACGCCAGATTAAATGTGTCCTTATGAAGAACCTTGACCGTTGCATTTTGCGCCACGTAAACTATATATGACTGTGTGGAGGTGATGGCAGAAAGCAGCGGGTCCGAAAATAGCGGGGTTTCGGATTTATAATTGGGGTCCCTAATCGGAAGAAAGTCCAATAGCTGGAATTGGCGCCAGGTAGAAGGAATTGACATTGATGTGGTCCCTAATAGGGGATTGATGTTGTAGTTGTAAGTGGTGGAGTGCTGCGAAAGAGAGTATTGTGCAGTGCCTGCCCAGGGCAAGATGTACTGGCGCGCTTTGTTCCAATTTTTCCCCTCCATATACACACCCTCATCTTAGACTTAAAATCTCAATCATCTCCTACCAGTCACCATGTCCATCACTATGCCGTCTCTTGGCGAGACATATACGCTCACGGAGCTTCCTAGAATCCCTGAGCTCCTGATCTCGCAACGTGTGGTTTTCGCCGAGTCTCAAAAACTGAAGTCCTATGCTTCTACTGACACCATTGACTTGGGAATCTCTAAGCTGATCATCTCCAGCTACATTTTAAAACCTACACCAAAATTGCTATGGTCCTTCCCTCTATCACCATCTACTGTCATAGACTCCATGGATGTCAAGGGCAACTTATACTGCATTGGGGTGACCGAACGGAAAAAGTCCAAACTTCTTTTGATAAAGAAGACAGACGAAAACCCCGTCACCGCTGAAGCTGCATTGTTCGCTCCAGCCGTGGCAATCAAATTCTCGACCACTAGATCCGTGCACATTCTTTTGGAAACCGGCCAGTTCGTCGCGGCTAACTACACCGATGACGACACTTTCAGCATCAACACGGTCTCTCGTTTGAGCAATGTTCCTGTCTTTGGCAACAAGAAACTCAAGGTAGAATACAGCACTTTTGTTTCCGCTGGTCAATTTGATTTTAAAAATGACCTTCTTTTCTATGTGACCCGCTCCAAGGACCATCTCGTCTACAGATTAATCGCCTTGGCTGGCGTGAGGTCATTCGAAATCTACCAGACTTCCGGACCTTTGGACCTCAAAAATAACCCCATATATGCATACCACGCAGGAGTCTTGTACAGCTACCACGGCCAAGACAAGAGCCTCTCTTCAGCTGCGCTTTTGAAGCCAACAGAGGTTTTGAAGCAGCTTAGTCTCAAGACACTCTTGAAGGATGCAAACCCTGAAACGGTCTCCATCAACGCCGTGGCCGCTGAGCGACTTTTCATCTCCGCTGAGTCGCTGATCTTTCTTATAAATTTCAAACATGAAAGTTTGTTGAGCGAACACACCAACAAGTCGGGTAACAGTGTCTACTTGGGCTACAGTCTTCCTGTGGAGGGCAACTCTGTGGAGACAAGAAACACATTTGCATTGTACCTTAACCTCGACGAAAAGACAAAGACTTGCAAGTTGAAGCTGATACAGGCGGACGTCGGTACCAACCTCTTGTGCGAGTCTCTCGGAAAAGCCATCAACCCCCCACTCAACGTCGTATGGAATGGTGTTCCCCACTTGGAGAAACCGAACTTGTTGCAAGCAAATGAGGAAAATGTGGCACAAGTCACTCACACTTACATATTGTTGCAACGGTATGTTGCAAAGTCAAAGCAGGAAGAGTTTGATGCTTGCATCATGAGCTTCTTTAAGGATAATCAGTCGGGAGAAATCCCTTCGGTATACTCTCCGAATGATACTATGGTCGATTACCGTTTTATCAAGCTGGTTTTGTCATTAATCATGAGTTTTGATGCGGAACAATACGTTCAAGTCAGACACGAAGGCTTCTTCCCCGTGCAAGCCGTTGCATATCTCTTGACGCATCCATTATTCCCCGAGGCTTACAACAAGGGTTTGCTCGTGTTACTTTCTGCACTCGACCAACCCGAGCTTTTGAAACTTGCCATCACATCATCGAAATCCATTACCATCGACGAGCTTATGACAGAATTGATCAATTTAGCCGAGGTCAGCGACGAGATTTCTGACGAAGATACCGACGAGTCTGAGTTCGTGCTCACATTTTTAAGGGCCACAATAACTAGAATGGCTCAGAATTATTCCGTGGCGCAAATTACCAGCTCGTTACTGGATGCGCTTAATGCTGAGTCAGAGACTGATAACAAAAAGTTGGAGAAGATGCTCACGGTTTTGATTGGCATCAACACAAACGATGCTTGGACACTCGTTCAGGCGGTGATCGATGTTGGTGGGCTCTTCAACTGGAGCATTGCCACTATCTCTGTGTTGAGTGAGGTGATTGGCTCTAAGGTGGAGGCCTTGACTCAGAATAGCTACAACTTGACCTTAACCAACCAGGCTATACTTGGCTCTGAAACCAAAAACAAAAAGGTTGTGCCCAAAAAGGATACGCCAAAGGTGGTGGATAATATTCACGAAATCACCAACCAAAGGATTCAGTTGGATGCCATCTTGACCATCAACAACAACACCACGAACAAGAAATTGTTTGTTGACGAAGGCATAGAGTTGGCAAAACAAATTCCTACATATTCACGGGAGAAGTTGGTTTTATAATGAAACCTTGCTCAGCTCTTATGATCAAAACAAGTGGCTAAAAGTGATCAATTGGTAGCGATTAATCTATAGCGAATAATACATATGGTAAGACTGGTCACATTTTAAGATATAAATTTTGGTTGGGCCTTTCAAACCTCAAAGTGATCTACATTTGAAGTTCACGGCTAGATTTCAAATTATAGCTGAAACCCGAATATTTCTTAATCCATGGCTAGATACAATACATTTCGCACATCGCATTTTTATTCGCACACGAAAAGATTACTACTTCCACTTCGATATGGTGAACGTCGCTATACAAGCATACCGTCAGGCTCTAAGAGCCACCAAAATCGCCTTCAACGGCGATAGCTACATGCTTGGCTCAGCTAGAGAACAGTTCAAGCTCGGGTTTTTGGCTAACAAAGATCTTCCAGATGGCGAGGAGAAGACCAAGGCCATTACCCATCTGAATGAAGTGGCGCAGTTTCTTATTAAAAACATTGTCCAGGGCGAGATGCAGCCAAACCAACGTTATAACTTGAAATTTCACGATCAGACCGAGCTTGGGAGCAACGAGACCATCAAGTCAGACCACCAAAGCAAGATGGGAACGCTTGCGGGTGCTAAGGTCAGAAAATGCTCCGATAATTAGCGGGCAGCTGTAATGGTCCATTGTCACACACACACACACACACACTGTATATAGAAAATGAGATACGATAAGAGTTTATACTTGACTAGCTAGGCTGACCCTTCGATCCTGCACACACACACCCCATCAATGCTCGCAGTTGCAATCCATCACCACATGTCTGCTCCCGACCCCCAAAAACGAGATTTCCTAATCTCCAGGCTGCTTCTGTATCTCTTAAGGCACAAGGCAAAGGAGCAAAATCTTCCCATTGATGACAAAGGATGGGTTCCGGTAACGGCTATCTTGAACCACAACAGACTTAAAAGTCTTAAGGCTTCACCTGAAGACCTTAGTCGAATTGTCGCCCAAAATGACAAGAAGCGTTTCAGTTTAGCTGATCAAAATGGTGTTCCGCTGATCTGTGCAAATCAAGGACATACTTTGAAGGCCGTGAACCCAGACCTTCAGCGTCTTGATGCTTCCACTATGCCCAAGAATGTGTACCATGGCACTTACCGGAAAAAGATAGCAGCTATTCAGGAAAGCGGCTTGAGTCGCATGTCCCGAAACCACATCCACATGACTTCTGATGCCGAGTGGAGTGAGCTGGGAATTCGAAAGTCTAGTAACGTTCTTATCTACATCGATACTGACAAGTGTATGGAGGATGGTTTCACTTTCTGGAGGAGCACCAACGGTGTAGTGTTGTGTGAAGGTAACGAAGATGGCGTCATTCCCCCTAAATATTTTAAACGGATAGAGAATCTATGAATACATTGAAACTGCTAGAAAAGCGCCTAAATGATTTCTATTATACTTAAACTAGAATGTAAAAGACTTAAGACAAAATGTGGGGAATCACTTTCATATGTCTGCAATTTTCGCGCATGTGAGTTATTGCCTATACGGCAAACAAGCGGCCTCGAACTTCCATTTTCTCGGCTAATACTCCACGCAAAACCCACGGGCATCAAAGAACAGGAACACCCTCAGCTAATTTCTCATCTAATATCAACGTTTTTGTTTGGAGCTTGAACTTTGAACTACATATATCATCTAGCCGACTGCGCCGAACTCTCCCGCCAATGAGGGTTCTCCATTCAAAACATCAAAAATTAATTCTTCAATGTTATCCCCCCGGCAAAAATGTCGACAAGAAAGCCAACCCGCTGGAGCTTTCCTACTTGTTGTATTATGCAACCACTCGACGTGTCAAATTAGAGAAGGTCATAGACTACCTCAAACATAAGACCAAAAACGATGTGCGTGGCCGAAAGTCGGGGAACCTTGCTGTGACACTTGTTATAGTTTCAGCTCTCATTGAAAAATGCTACGATAATTTGAATGTCTTTGCTCCGCAGGTTTGTTCCATATTGTCGCTTATATTGTCCACAAAGGAGTTGCCCACATGCAAGTTTTTGATTTCCACATACGGAGTGTTTTGCAATAAGTTGGACAATGGCTTATTTGCGGGTGACAAGGACTTTGTCTCTCTGTTTTCAGATTTGACTTCTAGGATGATTACATTAGGCGAGTCCCAGCTGGCTTCAGAGATCACCAACAGCAACGAATGGATGTTATTTTCGCTCATGACATGCCGTCACGCTTTCAAGTGCTTAGGCTATAATGCTTCACTTAATCAAAAACTCATTTCAAGGTCTGTCAAACTCTTAGCATTGTCTATTGCCGAATCAATGTCTTATGAGCAGCTCTCATCTCGCTTGAAAGCAAACTTGCACATGGATTACGATGCCGACAAAGTTTTGAGCCGAGTCGTGACATTAAGGTCCGCTACTAAATCTAATTCCGCCCCTGAAGATGAGAGCAAACTGGTTTCAGATGACGATTTGTGTGCTGAGGCCCTCGACGGTTTAAGGACACTTTTTGACACCAACCTGGTGACCCAGATATCTGAAGGCACTATTGCGGTGGTTCAGGTAGACTACTCTGCTCTTTTAGAGAAAAGTTTGCATCCAGAATGGGGAATCATGCTTCTAGAAACTTGTGCTTCTTATATCCCTGTGCAATTGCGCTTCCAGACCCTCATGACCCTCATAGACAAGCTCTCCTCGACTGCAGATCTGAACATTCCAGAAAAAAAAAAATTTGAGACAATGAGCCATTTCTCCCTGTATACATCAGGTCTTATTTCTTCAGGATTCAATATGATTGGTTTGTCCATCTCCGACATTTTACTTCAGTTGCTTAACTTGCATACCAACCTCTACTTGAAGGTAGACTCGGAAAAGCACGTGAAAGAGTTAAGCGCCATTTACTCGCAATGTATCTGCAACTTGGCCAGTCATATCTACTACTTTGATCAGATTCCTGATTCTATTGAGGGTATATTGCTCCAAATTGATAGTGTCTTGTTATTGGCAAACAAGGACAACTTTCACAAAACATACCTTATAACCATCGACATGTTCGACATGATTCAAAGAATTCTAGCTTCGCTTACCGAAAAGTCCAGCACAATTTCTCGAAACCATGCTACGTTAGAAAATTGGGATGTGGCCTTACAGATCTTGAACTTTGAAAAAGCATACCCTCAGTTCTTTACCCTTGCCTCTAGCAAAGAAGTCACAAGCATTCAGGAGACTTTTCTTCAGGTATTTGGTGTCTTTCTTAAAGACGAATTTCCGACTGAAAGCAATTTATCAGAGCAAAACACCTCCGGGGACAGCAAGATCTCCAAAACTTTGACTCCCAATTATCATGACTTCATTGATAACAAAGAAAGCGTCTTGAGTAGATTGCTCCTGCTTGCCAACTTATACTATCAAGATGCGACTTATAATGAAGGTGTGGCACGTCTTTTGTCTAAAGTTTTGATTTTCGTGGCCGAAACGACTGGAGTAAACTTCGCTTATGTCTTTCTAGCCCAACTAGACTTCTGGCAACTTCAAAATGTTGACACCACTGTTCCATCTATTGCGAAAGATAAAGTGTCATATCTATTACTCACCACCATGGTGTCAGTATTGAATGAGAACTATCGAGAGATTCTTGATCAAGACATCCTGGAGCTGAACTTGGCCAGCTCGTTAAAAAACGATATCGATCGCCGTGAAAGCTCTGGGATTTGGAGTGGTACTTGTGATGAAGCCGTTTTCAGCAAAATCCTTTCAACCCAGGTCAACAAAAAGTTATTGCACGAATTCTTCTCGAACACGCCATTGAAGCAGTGGATCAGCGCCAGCAAGGCCAACAATATCGAAAATGAAATCGCTCTTAGCGGAGTCAACAGAAGACTTTTCTCCGATGATAATAGCTCCGACAACCAGTTTTCGTTAGGAGCTCCTGGCGGATTCGGGCTAGGTAAAGCAAACGATATTTCGTCCATCTACTCTCGTCTCAACAGCGGATTGGGGAACCAGTACGTCTCTGAACAGAGCGAGGTGACGCAAGAATCTATTTCTGGACTGCGGGCCCTCGGAAGATCTTTGTCTTTCTTATCTTTGGAGCCAGGACACAGGGCAAACATGCCCAGAGTGGAGGATTTAAAACTCAGCATTAATGGAGTGGATGCAGAAGCAGACTTTTCTTTTGCGAAAAGTGCCGAACTGCAGCCACGTACAGTGATTGAAAGACAAATTCACAACACTGAGGTGGTATCGATTTTGGATAACCTCGATAGCGACGACGATAGCCGCATCATCGCCTAGATCTACGCGCAATAAAGAACACTAGTTTATTGTCAATAAGCACAAAAAACCTATGCCAGTCAAGAGCACTCGTTTCTGATTATATACACTTACTCGTCATCATCCCCCAATGCAGCAAAAGCGTTGAACGCTTTCGTTTGTTGATCAGCCACAGTGTCTCTGGGATCAACCGCCTTAGACGAGCCCAAATTCTTATTATTTGGCCTAACCCGGACTGCAGCACCGGACTCTTTAAGCAGCTCTCTAAATTGCTCTCTTTCGTCGTCTTCATCCTCGGCGCTGAACGACTTTTTGGTCTTTATCTTGGTTGTGGTGGCCCAGCCATCCAGGTCGACTGTGGTCTCGACCTTTTTTCTGACAATGGGCTTGGCCGTGGGACCGGAACGAGACAATCTTCTTCTATTTAAATGGTTGTACGACCTCTCGTTGCCCTTTTCATCGATGTATGTGTCACCGTTGGTTTGCTTCAATTTCTTCTCATTAGCCTGGTGCTGTCTAACAGATTCCACCAATTTGTTGAAATTCTCCAAGATATCCGGTTTAGGGTTGTAGGCTTGTTCTTGAGCTTCAAGTAATTGTTCTTCCGTGTACTTTGGCATCGTGAGTATTCTTTGGTGTTAGTGGGGAGGGACTTTTTTCGATGTTCTTCGGAGGTGGAATTTGAGCACGGCACGACTCTAAAATTTGGTGAAAGAGGTTGATCAGATGCAATTAGCTGGATTTGGAAATGTAGCAAATTCTATTCCAGCCCCTAGAATGGTTATAATAAAACTTTGGGAAATAGCTTCCTTAACTAGGTATAATGTCGCGTGCAGGTCGGATTCGGTGCGAGAACACTGAGCGTGAAAATGGCATCTTCACGCATTGAAGGAACGTCAAGATTTTCACCATGTTTCTGGTTTCATCAATTTTTCTATTATGAGAATCGATGAAACATGCGCCAAGAAAATTGAAGTGAAGGCATGAGACAATTAAAGGTAATGAAGAATAAAATTTAGGTTTTTTGATTATTTAGTAGATTTCAGGTACAATAGGTAAATTTTAGCTAAGAGGTTGGTATTCTCCCGAGACAAGGCACATTTATTATTCTAGTGATATTAGTAATTATCAATTACTAACTAAAAATTATAAAGTTTTGGATTTTAAAAATATCATTAAAAAAAGGTCCTGCTGCTGCCAAGTTTAAACAATAATATTTGACCGGCCGCGTTGTGGGGTTGTTGCAATCGGTCTAGTGTTGTCGCGCATTTTCTGGTTATCTTGATGCCTCATCGCATCACTTCTATTTCTCCATGCCTCTCATCAAATCCTTACACAAAGTCAACAAAAAGCTTGCTAAGCAATCGGCTGGCTCGCTTCATGTCAAAGGCAGAAAATTCAAGCAACTCAATCGTGCTACAGAGAGAGAATATAAAGTTAAGGCCAAGAAGGCCCGGTACGCTGAGCAGAAAAACCACGAGCTTCTCTTTTACCTTCATATGCAAGAATCTGCCAACGAGACGCCGGAAAAGCTTACGTTTTCTGAAGACGAGATCCGTGAAATGGTCAGCGATTATGTTCATCGCAGCGATGAAGAAATTCTGGAAATGGATAAGGCAAGACGTCCAGGCAGACCTATGACCAACAAACATACGATTATGATTGAAAAAAGAAAGCACGAAATCCACATTTTTGAGACTGGGAAACTTACTCCTGATCTCCGTGACGAAACAACGTGTCGTTTTGTCAAGAACTGGAACGGGACTAGTGGGGCGGTTTCGGCATGGAAGTTTTTTCGTATATCAGCACAAGACACCGCTGACAACATGGATTAAATTAATTTATACAAGGGTCACTCATAAAGTTTTTTCATTCGGAATGATCTTGTAAGACGCTCACAAGTGGAATATTACATGTGTAACGTAAACTGGAAGTTCTAAGCCTGTTAGTCTTTCGCCAGCGTTTATCGTGGAACTGGTTTCGAAACTAGTACCAGAGTAATTTTCGCCAAAAAGGGGTTTGCTCGTTTTCCTTCATTCGGGTCTGTAAATCTTCGCTAGCTTGACCGAGCGCTTGTATTTGACGGTGATGATCCTCTTTAACACTCCTCCATGCATCGAGAATCGAGAGCCCCATCACAAACCCGGAAGCCAAGAGTGCTGCCTTTAAAAAGGAAAATAATAATGCAAACCTTCTTCTTTTGTTTTTGCTCAATACCAAGATGCTTCCATTCTTGCCGCTTCCAATAAGTTGCCAACCTTTTTTCTTGAGACGAGAAACAGTATCAATAACGGTAGGCAAGGCCGATTCGGGTACCTTTTCGAAAATTGTCAACACATTTTCTGGAACATGGGTGAGACCAAGCGGATTTTGTGATGCCTTAAACTGTTGTCCATCCGTTGAGAGAATAAGATATTCAAGATTCTGATCTCTGCTTGGAAACATCGGAAACAGGTAAGAAGAGTCGGCTGCAATGGGATCAAAGAAGTTCTTGGCCTCTAGCGAGCGCTGCTTGAAGTAAGCGTTGCTACTCCATTCATAGGCCTCACGTTCACGCCACATCCTCTCCTCAAAGCGATCCTTATTTTTCTTCGACTCCTTGAGAAAAGTTTCCACTTCGTCTTTCTTTGGAGGTTCAGAATTGTCATAGCTTTTAGCATAAGTGGCTCTAATCTTCTCAGGGGTCAAGCTCTGCAACAGTTCGTATTCTTCGGGATCGGAATTCGAAAGTTCCTTTTCCTCTTTGCTCATGGCACCCAAAATAACGGTTCTTATCTTCGAGTCCGTCTCCAAAAAATTGTCACCTAAAGGTAAACTTGAATTTCCCAGAAGTTGCAGGATCTGGTCAGCATCACGGTATTTTATTGCATCCGTTTTGTCCTTTAGTAGCATTTCATACCTATTACTTTCCAACTTATGTTCAAATGCACGGAAAGCGGATAAACTGGAAAGAACATTATCGAGAATGAAGGTCTCATTGTTATTGTGCCGAAATAAGACTTCAAGGTTGCGAAGAAGTTTCTGGAAAGCCGACCTCTTTTCATATGTTTCCTCACTCTCAATCAAGCTTCTATTGACTTCAAGAATATGCAGGCTTTTGGCTGAGGCAAAATCAGAGCCAAGCTTGGCACGTAAAGTTTGTAGCTCTTCGCTAAATTCTTCAAGAGCAAAATTGTTCGGTAATTGCCTATACTCGGAGGATGCAATCCTACTTGCTCTTTTGGACTCGATTTTCGCGTCGAACTTGTTGAACACTTTCTGAGAATCTATAAGCGTGTCTAAAATGAAAGTATAAGAACCATTCATATCAAACAATCTCTTCAACCTGGAGCTCAAAGTGTAATACCGAGAAATGGTATTGCCGAAAGCGTCGGGAATGGCGGTGTATTTCTTGATTCGTTTGTCCACTGCCATCATCACTTCTTGAGCTGTGACAGAAGCGTAAGGGCTTCCAATATCTGACTTGATATCTTCAAGGATGTCAACAAACTCGTGTATCTTGATCTCATCAGGAATTTGCAAGTATTGAGGTTTGCCTGCTTCCTTTGTATTCGATTCTTTCGTATTCGATTCTTTTGTATCAAGGGAACTTGATAGAAAGGCTTTCTTAGCTGCTAGCTTGAGTTTGAGTTTCTCCAAGGAAGACTGCGAAGAAAGAACTGCATCAAGAATCTCTGTATCTCCACCGTTGATATCAAAAAGCTGCTTGAGCCGAGAATTGAGTTTCATGATTCTAGTTATGTTTGTCAGAGTTATCCTTGAGGCAGGGTTCGAGTTGCCCTTCTCCAAACGAACTTCGTTGGCTCTTTTGTCTAAAAGATTGACAATGAAATCGGGCGAGAACTTTGCAAATGGGCCACATAATTCATCCTCCTTCACTATGCGTAATTCATCGACAAACATGTGGATCTTTAGGTGCTCAGGGATTTGCTCATATTGGGATGTGGATCTGAGATGGTTGAAGCGTTGAGAGGCGAAATAATTGCTGGGTATTTTGCAAAATCTAGTTAGGTTGTTGAGGGACTGTTTTGACAGCATTAATGAATTCATGTGTGTGGAGAGAGTAAGCCGAGTCCTACATGGAATGGGGATCGGACCCTTATCGGGGATGTACGGGTGTGCGCGTGCACATGACGTAGAACTTGGTGGCAGAAGACACGTGATGAACGAGATGCACGTGATTTACTCTGGACTCAGAATCAAATATGCGACCGAAGCGCTTGAGGACTCGACGTGTTTGTCTGCAGGAGACCGTTGTATAAAGGGGCAGATGAGGCATGTTCACGTGAGGCATCAACATACGACAATTTCGCGAAGGTAGAATGTAGCCGAGATGCCCGCTCCCATCGTTCCGCGCTTAAAGTTGCCATCTATTCCTACGCATTATTTCACAACGAAAGGGGAATTGCCCCGGAAAGTCATGAAAGTCTAATTTTATAGTCTGTGATTGAATAGCTTGTTGTGGCTTCATATAATGAGCGTACGGCCAGTTCCCCACATTCAAGCGCAGCGAAAACGGTTAGAAATTCGAATCTTTGGGCTACTTTAGCCTGCTTGTTTCATGACGAAACGTTTAGGTACACAATCTAATTTTCAAAAGTGGTTATGAGGCGCTTTGGATTTCATGCGGTGGGTTTCATTACGGCGTCAGCAGATATGTCTTAACCATCGCGTCCTATACAGTAGTAACATCAGACTTCCAGAAGTTTGATTGCTTTTTCGCGTAAACCATAAAAAAGAAAAAAAAAAAATCAGGCCAGATTCAAATCTATGAATGACTTTAAACGTTCATTATTTTTGTAAACATTGTCACTAAATCAAACAACTTTAATTCCTCCCGTTTGTAAGTCTAAAATACAAGATCTGTAGATTAATTTAGAAATATGTGCCTCTAAGCGAATATGCATTTGAGTGTTCGCCAGCAGATTAGGTGTCGGATATGTACGTTCGCATTTTTTTGGTGCATCTCTAGCAAGATCTGTTTCAGCGCCTACTTTTTCCTTTTGTTCTGGTCTGTCCCACATTACTTGGGATTCTTTTAAATTCGCTATTCCCTCGGACCCTGTTACTGTTATTTATTTATTTGTGCCTAATTTCCCCGAAACAATAGAAGTGATTTGAGATTCTTTGGTTGCTAGGGCTCCTATCTCTTCGCTCCATTGTTCTTCACACCCAAGCCGAGCACCCATCTTTCTTCATGCCAATTTAACAATCAAAGCGAAATCTCCCTATATTTGGATTACATTTAAGACTATAAACAGCCTTCCTTTAACTTCGATTCCATCCCTAGGGTCTCATTATATGGCTTGCTCTAAACAACCCTTCCTTCAAAGCCCGTCTCCGTCTCCCGGCAGTAAGCCGTGTGATCAATGTGATGACTTGCCTCATCTGTTACCTGAGCTTCTTAATGATTGCTTCCAGCACGCTATAGATAAAGATTCGTTGCTGCTGAAGCGCTCAGACTGTGTGGAGCAGTTCCATCGCTATATGACAGAGCTCCATTGCCAAGAAAACCTTTCGTTCATAATAGAGATTTTTCGGTACCGCTATTACTTTCAGAAGCGATACCCGGAAGCGGTAGAAAAAAAACCGCTATCATCCAGTTATGTGCACCATTCATTGGGCCAGTTGATCCAGTCTCTCCCACATCCCGCCAACATCGCCAAAAAACATTATAGAAAAACGTCTTTCAGGTCTCAAAGCAACACCTCGTTGTCATCCGCTACTGGTGCACCATTTGACCTCGAATTTGACGATGTTGCAGATAAGCAAAGTGCGTGGAATTACTTGTCTGATCAATACGTACGCGACTCGGACTCGGATGCAGATTCCGCTCTAGATGACTTCGATGATGACACCATGATTCTGCATCAGTGGAATTATATCCTAGATAATTTTATCTACGACAAATCCCCGTGCCAGGTGAATTTGACAAATCAGACATTCCACTCCATCGTGGACCAAACTGAGTTACTGGAATCGGTCCATAATCCCTCTGAACTTATGGATGCCTACTGTGAGGTTTTGGATTTGATTCATGAAAATGTTTACGGCTCATTCCTTCACAAGATCAGGTCCTGGCCGGCTAAGGACTCCGCATCTCCAACCAGTGACAACAGAGATGTGCACAAACTAGCGGCAAACGGGTCATGTCGAGATGTTACTAGTCCTAAACTGACATCAAGCAATTCCCCTACTGACTGCGCAGACAAAGTGGAGGTTACTTGCAGCATTAAATCAGGTAGCCGTATGATTGCACCTGTACCCAGCAAAAAGAGATCCAAGTTTCTCTTGAATTTTTCCAGCTCAAGCTCTAGTGAAGTATCGCCTGCACCAAGCGCGTTGGGCCATTTTCTCGGGCATCTCAAGCCTCAAAGTTGCTCTAGGTTGGCGTACTCTGCACCACAGAGTCCTTTATCTCAACCATCTGCATCCAGAGAATCATCGCCAACATTCAAAGTGGATGAGGAGTTGATGATTCCTCGCTGTCGGTCAACTATGGTGCCCGACGAAAGCCATTCAGCGTCATTTATTAACAAGTTGTGGAAAAAGAAAAGGTGAGCTTTCACCGAACAAGCATAGTAAGGAGATTTATAGAATTATAGAGTTTTACTGAGAACACTCCGAATAGAAATTCGTAGAATTGCGCCTTATCATTCTGACAAGCTATGATGAAGTTTTCACCATCTAGTGAGTCATGACCTGCACACAGGCTGCTGATCCTCAACCGCGCTTAGCTGAAAAATTACTTTTATTGGCCAATTGTTGGGGTCACCCTGTACACTCCCATAGCTTGCACGGCGGGTTTAAAAGAAAAAAAAAAATTCTACTACCGTTCTCTGCACTTTTCCTCCCAGACTTTTCCAAGTAAGTGATCCTGGCCCAAGACCAAATCTCTCGAAGTTCTTGATATTATGTTAGCCAAACGGGTTTCTGCCTCCCTTGGCAAAAGGGCGCTTAACGTGGCTACAGTCTCTAGAGCCATACCACAGTACACCAGTGGTAGAGGAGCCGCTCAATTGAAGTACTTCAGCTCAAGTGCATCCAGAAAATCCACCAGATCTACGGTTATCCAACTTTTGAACAACATTGGCTCTAAAAGAGAAGTGGAACAATACCTTAAAAACTTCACGTCGGTATCTTCACAGCAGTTTGCCGTGATCAAAGTAGGTGGTGCTATCATCACGCAACAACTACCTGAATTGGCTTCTTGTTTGGCGTTCTTGTATCACGTGGGGTTATATCCAATAGTCTTGCATGGTACCGGACCCCAAATCAATGAGCTTTTGGAAGTCGAAGGTGTGGAACCCGAGTATATCGACGGAATTCGGGTCACCAACCCAAAAACCATGGAGGTGGTCAGAAAATGTTTTTCTGAGCAAAACTTGAGGCTTGTCACCGCCCTTGAAAACATGGGCGTGCATGCCAGACCCATTACCGCAGGTGTTTTCAACGCCGACTACTTGGACAAAGAAAAATATCAGCTTGTGGGTAAAATTAATGGCGTCAACAAGTCTCCTGTGGAATCTGCCATTAATGCAGGTTACTTACCGATTCTTACTTCTCTTGCAGAGACTCCATCTGGCCAACTTTTAAATGTGAATGCAGACGTTGCCGCCTCCGAGCTAGCTAGAGAGTTTGAGCCACTTAAGATCGTTTACTTGAACGAAAAAGGTGGTATCATGAATGGGAATACCGGCGAAAAGATTTCTGCCATCAACTTGGACGAAGAGTATGATGATCTTATGAAGGAATCATGGGTGAAGTATGGTACCAAGTTGAAGATCAAGGAAATTCACGATTTGTTGCAACACTTACCTAGATCGTCTTCCGTGGCCATCATCGATGTGAACGATTTGCAGAAAGAGTTGTTCACTGATTCCGGTGCCGGAACTTTGATCAGAAGGGGGTACAAGCTTATCAACAGAAAGAAATTGAGCGATTTTCCCAACTCCGATTTGTTGAGGGCTGCATTGTTGAGAGACTCGGAAATAAAGAGTGGTAAAACTTCGGTAGCTTCTTACATGAAGTATTTGCAGACTATAAAATTCAACTCTTACGGAGATGCGCCACTTGAAGTTTTGGCCATCGTTGTCGAGGACGATAACACAAATGAAGTGCCAAAATTGGACAAGTTCTTGTCTTCGAATTCGGGATGGTTAAACAACATTACTGACAACATCTTCAGTGCCATTAAGAGAGACTACAAGTCATTGTACTGGACTGTTAGTGAGAATGACAGCAATCTTCCTTGGTACTTCTCCAAGTCAGACGGCTCATTTTCCAAAAACGGTCAAATCCTTTTTTGGTACGGTCTTTCACCAGAAAAGGCCTCCAAGTTGATCAAGCAGTTTGACGTTGGCTCTGTGGGCTCTACATTGTCGATGGGGTCTGAAAGCGGAGTATTTGCTGGCGTGGGTCTGAAGAGAGGTTTCCACACCACAACCGTCAGATCCAATTCCAACCCTAACCCTCCCAAAAAAGTCGGAGCAAATTCGCAAAATTCCAAGGTGGGTTTGATCGGTGCCAGAGGCTACGTTGGCCAAAACTTAATTTCCTTGATCGATAAGCATCCACACTTTGAGTTGGAGCTTGTCTCATCCAGAGAATTGGCAGGCCAGAAATTGAATGGCTATTCCAAAGGTAACATTGTGTATTCCAATTTGCAAACCGAGGATATAAAGAATTTGGAGCAGCAGAATGCCATTGACGTTTGGGTCATGGCTTTGCCTAACGGTGTGTGCAAGCCTTTTGTGGACACCATTGCGAGCATCGAAGGATCGCAATCCAAGATCATTGATCTTTCCGCCGACTATAGATTTGACGAAACCGGGGAGTGGGTGTACGGCTTACCCGAGTTGGTGAACAGAGACACCATTGCAGGAGCTAAAAGAATCTCTAACCCAGGATGTTACGCCACTGCCGCTCAGTTGGCCATTTCACCTCTCAAGGAGTACATTGATGGCTTGCCCACGGTTTTTGGAGTATCAGGATACTCTGGTGCAGGCACAAAGCCCTCTCCCAAGAATGATGTCAACTTTTTGAGAGACAACTTGATCCCATACTCTTTGACTGACCATATTCACGAGAAAGAGGTCAGCTCGCAGCTTGGACACACCATCGCTTTCATTCCACATGTTGCACAGTGGTTTCAGGGAATTTCAGCCACCGTCTCCATCCCAATCAAGGAGAAGTCTTTGGATTCAAGAAAAATCCGTAACATTTACCAGGAAAGATACTCTGGTGAGCAATTAATCAAGGTCAGCGGCGAACCCCCTGTTGTCAGAGACATAAGTGGAAAGCACGGGTCTGTTGTGGGTGGATTTGCAGTCAACTCTGCTGAAAACAGAGTGGTGGTTGTAGCCACTATAGACAACTTACTCAAGGGTGCGGCCACTCAATGTTTGCAAAACATGAACTTGCTTCAAGGATATGGAGAGTATGATGGAATTCCAGAGACTCTAGAGATCAAAGGTTGAGTTTTTCCAAAGTAGCTAATAGAAAGTGTCATAAGTAAGTGTAGCCGCAAATTCCTAATAGCGCGGGCCGCGCTTCGTGTAGATATGCCTGTATGCGGCTACAACTAACTACTCTATCAATCAGCGCAACAGCACCTGGTGTATAAACCACTATTCCTTTATACACGCCAATTCACTGACACACACAACAATCGCATATGCTCATCCCTCCCGATAATTTTGGGTTTGTGGAGCCGGGAATTTATCGATGTTCAAAGCTTGAAGCAGACCACCTCCCTTTTCTAGAAACCCTTCAACTACTGCTGTTAATCTTTTTGGATGTTGCCAAACCCCCACGAACGCTCAAAACGTTCTTGAACGACAATAGGGTCACACTTTACAATCTTGGCGGCTTAAAAATCTCCAACCATCAAAACACCGGCCCATTGGACAAGAGTACCGATCATGAAAAGAGAAATAGCCAGGAAATCGGCACTTCGCCAGGCGAAAAAGTGGACATTGTGCTGATGGAAAGTACAAACCCTAGCAACAATGATCTGTGGATGATCATTGAAAAGAACCTCATTGTGGCGGCGTTGGGCATCTTGTTAGATCGTACGAAACACAACGTTCTTCTTGTGGACTCATCGCTGGCTCTAATTGGCATCCTCCGCAAAATCCAAAAGTGGAACTTTAATTCCATTGTGAATGAGTACAGAATCTATACTGGTAACTCGAGCAAGAGCAGCTATGGTGTGGAAGTGTTTTTGGAAATACTTCAGATCGAATTAGTTCCCTATGAGTTCGAGCAAGCTCTTCGAAAACGCGACGGCTCCGTCAGTTTTGGCGTCAGCTCAAGTTTCACTCCACCGTCATCTAGAAGGGTACTGTTTCTGCAAAGCAGCTATGCCGATGAGGTTGGTCTGAGAACCATCCCGATCTATAAAAGCACTGCATCGGACTTTCGAACCGATGATGCCTCGCCGTCGACAAGAACCATTACCATGGACAAGAATCCCATTCACAGATCTTCTTTCGACGAATCCGCTCCCATAGGAGATGAGGATACTATTGAAGAATATGAAGATGATATCGATGATGATATGCTCTCTGCTTCGCCGCAAATCCCCGCCACGCTTCTTAAGTTGGTCGAGCAACGAAATAACGATGGCTCTGTTTCCCCGGGCACATCGCCTGACTACAGAAAGGGAAGCATAGGCGGAAGTAGACATGGTAGCGTTGATTTGCAATTTGTTCATCAACGCCAGCGCAGAAAATCGTCTTTGGAATCTCGCTATCTTCGAGCAAATAACACTCGCTTCCGAGATCCTGCTTTCACGCATTCTCTGTCTCCGTCAAGAGCATCATTGGATGCCAACCTTAAACTTTTCAAGATGGAGCGAGAAAAGACTAGCGCTGATGAGTTGCAGAAATTCAAGGCCCGAACCAGTTACCGCTATTACGAGCCGAGCCTGCCTGGTGCCAACAGCTTCAATGTTATTTCCATCAAGATTCCGGAGGAGGAAAAGCTTCCTGAATGGTTTGTCAGGGGTAGAAACTTCTGGGAAAACAATTATACTTCTTCCTAGAATGTTTCATATACACTCTATGCTAAATTCTCTTATAGTATCTCGTTAGTCTCAATGCTACTTAAGGTAAGCCTTAATGCTACCAATCTAAGTCTTCACTTTCTTTGAATTTGAAAGTTGATGAATGTCGGAAATTCTCTCAAATTAATGCTAGTTGGGCACTAAGATTGGGTCTTGGACTCGTCTTCGAGCGACCTGCACCCGACTATTTACCCCATGTAGGTCTACTCGACAGAGAACCATTAGGATTGGGCGACACATTCATCACACGATCCCTAAGTCTCAGACTGCTAGCACTTTTAGTCGATGTCTGCACAGGCGTTGCCTGGCCTTGTGGTGTGTACCCGGACCCGGGTATGTTCTGCTGGCGAGATTTGTTATACATCGCCTGAAGCTTGGAGTTAGAACGGCGAGTGTAAGACTTTTCCTCACTGTCGGATTCCTGAAACGAGCTTCTTTGACTTTGATTTCCGCTATTGCTCAGATTCACGGAGTTGTATGAGGCTCTGACTGGTTGATATTGAGATCGGTTAACCGAATTCTGTGACCGACGCCGGTCATTGTATGATTCCTGTTGGTGGTTGCCTGCCGAGCGGGCTTCGACTCCAAGCCATTCAGGGTAAGGAAGGTTGTTGGAGTCAAAGTATTTCACGAAGGCATTATGGATAAGGGTGTCATCTTCTCTATTTCCGTCTTTCTCAGCATGCTTGGTGACATGGGCCGCTACCGTCATACTAGAGAATTTAGAGTTGATCTTCTCGATAAACGAACGGCCGGGTGCTGCATTGGGTTGGTATTGACTCATGGAAATCCTATAAAGCGTATAGTTTCGTTTTCAGCGCCGCGCACCAGTACCGGGAGACCCATATACCCCACAGCCGAGGCCAGGTAAATTTCAAAAATCAAGGGATTAAAATCATATATCGTAATTTTCTGTTTAATTGTCTTTTCATCTTTTCATCTTCCAATAAGTTCTTTTTTTTTTTTCGACCGAAGTATATATACAAGCAAAGACTCGAGAGTGTAGCTGAGTGCTCAGTTGTTCTCGGTACATACTAATGCAATTCAGTAAGTCCGTTAATAAATTCACAAACAACTTTGGTTAAAAAAAGCGATATAGAGAAAAGGATTATTAACATTTTTTCCTGGAGTAATTTGTAGAGCAATTACAATATTCAAGGTAAAGTTTCACAATTTTTTGCAGCTAAACAACTTTTCATCATTATACGAATCCCTCAGAAAAACATCAAAATTCAAACAAAATGATGATATCACGGATAGCAAACGACAACTACAATTCTCTTAGTAACTAATGATCTTAGCAGTTCCAACAATAAGACACCAGATAATTTTGTGCAGGATACAAAACAACAGCTTTTCACACTATATAAGACGACCTTTTAAGCTTTCTTGACAAGAGACTCATCACCACCTCAAAGAGTCCGTAGCCAGCGCCGGCGCCTAATATTTACTAGAGATCGCATTATGAGATGAGCACATCCAGACACCATCGCACCCTGAGTCGCAGCGCACGATAATTTTTCACAAACAAATTTTTTACATACACGTTTATTCTAAGGTTATGCTTTTCGCCCGATTTCCATTAGTGACGAGAGCGCTTCCTTATAAGTCACTCTCTGCTGTTTACAGTAGAGGGTTCTTCACTCGGTCTTATTTGAAGAATGCTTCTTTGGCTACAGAGACGCCACTCGTGGTTGACAAGGAGCCACAAGAAACCCCTGAGGAGGAGACCATTGGAACGAAGCTCACACTTCAAGAGTTCCGTGACTCGCCAAAATATGACAATGTTATCAAGAGAGCCGTCCACTCCTTGAATTTCAAGGAATTTACTGCTGTTCAACAGCAAACTGTCTTACCTTTCTTGCACGAGAAGGGATTGGTCTGCAGAGCCAAGACTGGAACCGGTAAAACTTTTAGTTTTATTATTCCCGTTTTGCAGAGCATCTTGAACATCCGCGAGGAGGGTACAGAGCATCAGAATCACGTGGCATGCTTGGTTATCGCTCCCACAAGAGACTTGGCACAGCAAATCCACGATGACTTCAAAAGACTTACCAAGACCAACGCCAAGCTTAAGAACAAATGTCAGATCAGATTATGGACAGGTGGACAGAATGCTACAAAAAGACCTTGGGGCTCTAATGTTCCAGAAATTGTGGTTGGTACTCCAGGCCGTATCTTGGCTAACATGCAGAATCCAAAGTATGGACCAATTTTTAAGAGATTGCGTATGCGTGTTTATGACGAAGCTGATCGTCTTTTGGACCAAGGTTTCGAAACTCAGCTTGACGCTATCGATGACATGATCAAAGGAATGCGTGCTCCAACCTACAAACACCCTTTGAGAAACTTCTTGTTTAGTGCCACAATCGATGATCGTGTGACTAGATTTGCTCGTCTGCAAATCGGTGACGATTTCAAGTACATCGACTGTGTGGACCCTTCCGAGCCCGAGTCTCACGTCCAGATTACGCAAAACCTTGTCGTGACTGAGGATGTGTTTGAATCACATATCGGTGCCGTCAATCAAGTTGTTTCTAATGCTGAAAAGCGTGATTTTAAAGCCATCATTTTCTCCCCCACTGTTGTTGGTGTGGAATTTTTCTATCGTGCATTGCGTAAGCTTTTGCCATATCAATACCGCAACACTTGGAAATTACATGGAAAAATGACTTTAGGTGCCAGAGCCCAAAGCACCGCCAACTTCAAGAGCGCTAGAAATGGTATTCTCATCGCTACTGATGTTGCTGCTAGAGGTATGGATTTCAAGGGTGTCACCGACGTTATTCAACTTAGTCCAAGTCAAACTATTAACGATTACATCCACAAGATCGGCAGAACTGGAAGAGCCGGCGCTTCGGGAAAGGCCACCCTTTACTTGTCGAAGCCTGAGTTGCCCTTCAAGAGACGCTTAGAGAAGGAGAAGCAAATTCAATTCATGAGCGAGACCAATCAGGAACTCACTGACGAGCAGAAAGGTATTTTCTCGGAGGTGAGCATGATGGAGGATGACGTTAGCCAGTACGTCTCCAGTCTCATGGGATCCCTCACAGCATCCTCTGACGCTTATCGTCTCGACAAATTTGAAATCTTGGCTGGCGCCGTTACTCTCTATCGGAAAGTTATTGGTGATGAGCAGGCCCGTATCTTCATGTCCACGAGAACATTTAACCACATGGGATTGCCTGCACAACTCAGCCCTGATTACATTCAGGTGGATCGCCCAGAATTGATTCGCATGCCTCGCAAGCAGAACAACAACCGGAGAAGAAACGATTCCTATGGTTTCAACAACAATAGAAACTCTTTTGGCTACAATGCTGGAAGAAGAGAGTCCAATAATTGGAATAGATCCAACGACTGGAACAGAAGCGATGATTCGAGGAACCAGAGCTTTAGAGGAAGAAACAACTCTAATTTCAACTCTAACTTCGGAAACAACCGTAACCGTGGCTATGATTCGAATGACAGCGACCGTCGTCCAAGATACGATCGTTCTGACTACGATGAAAGCCGCAGTTTCAATGACCGGAGAGCCAATAACAGAGCTCTGAAAACTCGCTTCGGCGATAACTAATTGTTTTCTCTCAGATGCAGCAAAATCTGCGATTTCATGCTTCTAGGAAAGCAATGTTCTTGTATATAAGCCGTTTACTTTTGAAAGTTCATAAAAAAAAAAAAATATGTAAATCTAGTAGAAACGCTTTTTGGTCTTCGCTTTAGCCTTGCGTTTGGACACAGGAAAAGCCTTACTGGGCAATCTCTTGCTTGCGACAGCAGTTTCCTTCTTGAACAAATCTTCGGTAATAACAGTCTCCCTGAAAACCACATATGCTAACAACGACAATATTATGACAGTATCGATGACCACAAGCTTCTTAAAAAATGAGAGCTCCAGGACAAGCGCCTTTGTTTCCAACTTAATACGTTGTACTGCACCCGATGTGAATATTCTCAGGGTTTGAAGAACTTTTTGAGACTCTTCGTTAATCCTCTGGAGTGAAGAGTCGAGAAACTGAACCTGCGAATGGATGGTATCGTTAAATTGCATCAAAAGATTCTCAAATTTTTTGACCTGGCGTCCCTCAAGAGATATGAAAGCATCAGATAAAAGCTTGCTCTGCTCTTCAACATAAAGCAACGATAACGTTGCGTTTGACTCCAATAATGAAAGACGTTTGATGATATTCTGGAAAATTGAATCTTGCGTCGCTTTTGTAGAAGTGCTGCCATTACTTGTTGCTGAGGAGTTGGTCCGGATACCGCAGAACTCCAGTGAATTGTTGAAGACTTTAAGGAATTCATTCATAGCAAGGTAGGGAGACAAAGCTTTGCACTCTTCATCAAAGTCTACCGTATAGTTAAGAAATTCTTCTGTGGGCAAAGACACCTCTGATTCTATTTTGTTGGTCAGTTCAGTGTTCTTGAAATCTTCCATCATGTTGGTTCCGTGAACTCGAAGAATGGAGAGAGGACAATAAAACTCATTCCCGTAATGGCTCAAAATTTCAATCTTCAAATATCGAGACCATATGAGGGGGTTCTCAATCAGAAAGCTTTGCTCGTCTCTCCGATTTTGCGCCTCGAACTGGCCCAATTCATGCCACCCGTCCACGGCGGGAAACCTGTCTGATACCGAAAAACGTACCATGCGAAACATGGAACTAAAAAGCTCAAAATTGCCCATGACGATGGAGCTAATCAAAACATCGTGGCAAAGTTCCACCACGATGAACTTGTTGGATGTAGAACATTGGTTCATCAAATAGGAGTCTTTGACCTCCGTCAAAATGGCCGAGGCACCTTTGGCATCACTGTTTGTTTTCACTACCGTGGCAGCGCAATCCACTGAGGCATAATTAAATTTGTCCTTGTAGGTTCTTCCTTGCTCTTCATTATGTAGTGTGGAGCCATTCGCAACTGAAGTCGACTCGTCAACCTTTTTTTTCTCTGTCTCTAGCTGTGCCTGCAGCAATTTTGAAGCACTGCTGACTTCAGAGTCAGCCATATTTGCTTCAAGTTCCAATTTCTTTTGCTTTTTCCATTCTTCAAACGACATGAACCTGCCCGCTTCAGAGACATTCCCTAGACTTCTGCTTTGGGCCCCATCAACCTCGATTTCATTGGATGTGTTTTCATTTTTTTGAGAGAATTCAAGGTCATCAGTCCTATTAATTAAACTTTCCGGCAAATTGTGCACCACACCCGTTGTAACTGTTTCGTCACTTACCCCATTCTTATGAGCAATCCAGGTTTTAGTGCTTGAAGATCGAGGTTTTGAATCCGAAGTTTCGTACCTGAAAACATTCTCATGGGAGGAGGAGCTCTGCTGGGAGTGGACAGATCTCAAAATGAACTCATTGTCATTCGACAGCACCACAGTTTCGAGTGATTCTGCAAGAGGTTCCAGAATTTGTGTAATTGAGTTTGAAATGGATATGCTTTCAATTAAGCCCGTGCCATCATTATCTTGGACATCAAGGCCCCGGGCAAGTAGCGCCAATAGTAGAATCAACTTCATGACTTCAGCAATTGTGTCATGCAAGGCTGTTTGAATGTAGTTGTAGCGGCAGATTAGACACAGAAAAGTGATAATGAGTTAAGCTATGGGAGTTTATATGCTAGCAACGTCTTTTCACGCAAAGTAGCAGTTTGGCGGCAATTTGGGAGGTCTGCGTGAAGTGCGCTCAATGTCACTCAAATGTTCCAGGATGGCATCATCGCAGGTCTTCGCACTCGCGAAAAACTGAAACCCACAGCGTTTTAATTTATCAGGATGAGCTCTTTATCTCTTTCCACAAGGGCAAATTCTGACAGCTTGAAGAAGCCAAAGGAACTATACAGCTTTTCACGTGATGAAGAGGGAAAATGGGACTTGGATGAGGTGATTTCCAAGACTGAAGCCTTGAATTATTTCTACTTCCCGGACTACTACTTGAACCAATCGATCGATCTTCTGGCCGGCTTTAATAAGTTCAAAAAAATTCCAGAGGCTGAGAACGTGGCCAACTTCTCACTGTATTTGGCGAGTATAATGCAGCATGAACAGAAATCAGGAAAGCGGATTAAAACAGATATTGTCACTTTCCGTGGCATCATGGCCAAACTCCTCTCACTACCTCAAGATCCGGAAGGCGACATCGATCTTTTTGCAATTGCATACGATGGGCAGATCTTCATCAAAAATGACGACGCCCTCACCATGAAGAAAAGAGAGGCTCAAACTTTCCTTGTGCCATCAGGCTCGGAGAAGGATAAGCACTTGAAGACTTGCGAGTATCTTGGATACAAGTTCGAGCTGGTGACCACGATTCCGAAACCATGGGCTAAATGTTCGAGAAAATTAATCGAGAAGCGTAATAAGGGCGGTGCCAGTAACTACAAGCAGTATATCAGTGTGGTTAAATCTGGAATTGGTAATGTGAAGACATTGGTTGCCGGCGAAGTGGACTGTGTGTTTGACTACTTACCTGAAAAAGATGTACTTTCTCATTACGCCGAGTTGAAGACCGCTCCAGTGCTTGAGCTGAGTGCGAATTTGAAGAATTTCGGACAGAGGTTGCACAAGACATGGGCACAGTGTTTTCTTCTTGGTATCACTAAAATCATTTATGGTTACAGAGACCATAAGTACATGCTCAAAAACATCGAGGTTTTTGACACAGAAGAGGTGCCGGTAATGTTGCAAAATAATCACGAAAATATCAACTGCCTTGACTCGCTTAAATGGTACGGTGCCGTTTTGGAGTGGATCACCAAGTCTATCAATCGCCAGGATGAGCTGAAAGCATATAAAATTACTTACGACTCAGCGTCTCGAAGGCTTTTGTTAAGTGAGTGTGATGCGGCCACCAATAAGGAGTTGAGAGAGGGAGGCATTTTGACAGAGGAGTTTTGCGCATGGCGGAACACTTTGCGAGCCAATTAGATGATCACATGGTAAGCTACATATTCTATAGAATAAAATAAGTAAGAAGATACAGGAATGCCACAAGAGGGTAGTCAACGATTAAATGCAGAAAACGGGTTAAATTCTGTGACATCTAATTAAGCGCATGCTTAATCAGAACCCGTACACTCAGACGTTGTGATGTGCGCAACCTCTCGGAGATATCGCATTTTATGCCTCGGTTCATATGAATCCTGGCCTTAGCAACCCCTCACTACATTTATCTCGCTGTGCCGAGGAACAGACGCAGTCAAAGAGAGAGTCGTAATCGTCTTATAAACGAATAAACTTGTGCTTAAGAAGAAAGCCCTTTAAGTCACAGTTACCTCTTTTTAATAGGAATTAGCAACATCCATTGTGGACCGCAACCAGCGGCTCATTTTAACTCCGATAACGTCATAAGCTTTCCGCGCGGGATTGATCCGATGTGGTTGGTAAGTGTGCAGCAGAGAAATAGTGTGTGTAGGCAGAAACACTGGTGAAACGCTTTTGAAACATATAAGATATTTTGTTTTTGAACATGGGCCTGGACTTTATAACTCGTGGATTAATTATAAGACTCTGAGTAATCACAAAGTGAGACATTCTTTAGAGCAAACCTTACGGTGTGCACATAGTCCCTGCGCCTGCTATCTTACATAGCAAGTATGTCAAACCCGTCAATTTGAGTCAAATGGTGTAGCATGATGGAGTAGTGCAGATCCCCTTTTTTCAAGATAATTAAAAATATAAAGTAAAGTCTTATCGGTTTTTGGCACAGTGCAAGCTGGGCAAAGTTTCCCGATATGGTAGCAAATGAGTAACTCCGCGACGCTTATTGGCTGCCGCGCGCTTACTAACAAGCACGTTCTGGAATCTCTCCGCATTTCAGGAACTGAGGTTCACGCGCAAAAGTATTTAAAGGCCACGGGGGTACCGGTCCTTTACAGGATTTTATTTTTTATCAACTACAATATGTCTCCCCCATATACTAATTCAAATGGATGCCCCATCCCAGACCCTTTTGCCTCTCAGAGAGTCGGACAGCATGGACCTTTGTTATTGCAAGACTTTAACTTGATTGACTCCCTTGCTCACTTCGACAGAGAGAGAATTCCAGAGCGTGTTGTGCACGCCAAGGGTTCCGGTGCCCATGGTTACTTTGAAGTTACTGACGACATTACTGATGTCTGTTCCTCTAAGTTCTTGGACACTGTTGGTAAGAAGACCAAGTGTTTCACTAGATTTTCCACCGTTGGTGGCGAGAGCGGTTCTGCCGACGCTGCCAGAGACCCAAGAGGTTTCTCCATCAAGCTTTACACCGAGGAGGGTAACTTGGATCTTGTCTACAACAACACCCCAGTCTTTTTCATTAGAGACCCTACCAAGTTCCCTCACTTCATTCACACCCAGAAGAGAAACCCAGAGACTCACTTGAAAGACGCCAACATGTTTTGGGACTACTTGGTCAACAACGAGGAATCTGCTCACCAGGTCACAACTTTGTTCTCTGACCGTGGTACCCCAGCTTCATACAGAGAGATGAACGGTTACTCTGGTCACACCTACAAGTGGTCCACCAAGGACGGTAAATGGGTTTACGTCCAGGTTCACTTTATCAGTGACCAAGGTATCAAAACTTTGACTAATGAGGAAGCAGGAGCTCTCTCTGGCTCTAACCCAGACCACGCACAGGAGGATTTGTTCAAAGAGATTGCCAAGGGTAACTTCCCATCTTGGACTGCCTACATTCAAACTATGACAGCCGAGCAGGCCAAGGCTGCTGAGTTTTCTGTGTTTGACTTGACCAAGGTTTGGCCACACAAGGATTACCCAATGAGAAGATTCGGTAAGCTCGTGTTGAACGAGAACCCAAAGAACTACTTCGCTGACGTTGAGCAAGCTGCTTTCTCCCCAGCTCACACTGTTCCATACATGGAGCCATCCGCCGACCCAGTGTTGCAATCTAGATTGTTCTCTTACCCAGACACTCACAGACACAGATTGGGTCCAAACTACACCCAGATTCCTATCAACTGTCCTGTTGCTGGAACTGTCTACAACCCTCACATGAGAGATGGTGCTATGAACGTCAACGGCAACTTGGGAAGCACACCAAACTACTATTCTTCTACACACGGATTCCAGACTCAAGAATTCAAGCTCCAGGAAGAGCAAGAGGTTTGGACTGGTGCCGCATGCCCCTTCCACTGGAAAGCTACTGACGCTGACTTCAAGCAGGCTACTGCTTTGTACAATGTCTTGGGTAACTACAAGGACCAACAAAAGAACTTGGCCCATAATGTCGTGGCTCACGCTTCTGCTGCTGACATTCCAATTCAAGACAAGGTCATTAAGTACTTCACCAAGGTTCACCCAGACTTGGGTAAAGCCATTGAGAAGGGTTTGAAGGAGTCTCGCAAGTAAGTTTTAAATACAAGTATATAATATAGTCGATAAGCGTTTCAGATTGTTGTTGTGAATGATTAGTAGACATTAGTGGTTGAGACAATACAACTAAATCCATTATCAAAATTGTTGCTGAGTAGCAGGTGACATAATAGTGATCTCCATGGAGGCAGCATCTAGTCACAGAAATTCGAAATAATAGAAAGCGATGGAAAGACACGGGCCCCATCTTTTCGTTTTTTCTACCTAAAATGTTCAAATTATGTATTCTATCTAAATCCTTCATTCTGTGATCATCACCTATATATAGCAAGCCACCCACTTTTAAAGCTTCGTGGTGATACAAGATGGGCATTCACAAGCAGATCCACATTTGCAAAGCGAACCGGCACCTCCACAGCAGGAAGAGGTTTTGGCAGCGGTATTATTCTGAACGATAGGTGCAAGCACTGACGCTTGGGCAGCACGGGCAGCACGGGCAGCATGGGCAGCACGGGCAGCATGAGCAGCAGGAGCAGCAGTTTGGCTTTGAGTTTCCTTATGCGAGCAACAAGACATTTGGGTTAGATTCTGATGTCAGTGAATAAACGGGGAGCAGGCCATTTTAAAGAAGATGATCGCGGATCTGATACCCCAGATAGGAAAATGATTCCGTGTTATCGGCGCGATTAACGCGCGAGTTGGATGTTTGGGGGCATCAAGTGCGCGAATCACGTGAGGCACTTTTTCGGGCGTGTCCAAATTTATGTGACTTAATATTTGAGAATTTTTTGTGGAGAGGTCACGTGATGTCAGGTGTGGCAGGCGCATATTGGGTAGCTGCAACCACGTGCAGCTAAAGCTCACCAGGGCTCATCAAGCACACAGCCTTGTTGCGGTGTGCAGGCAGCACCTAGATTCCATCACGTGACACGCGACTAACATACCGGCACATTCTAGATCTATACGTCACAGGGACATTTGAAATGAAGTGAAGGAATTTCATAGTTTTAAGATAAGCCGAGGACGATGTCAAAAGCTGTTTTAATTCCGTGCGTACTAATGAGGCGAAGTTAGGGGTCAAGCCGGGCGGTAACTTAAAAGGTGATTGCAGGCAACGTCATAAAAACTTGCGTGCAGCACCGGGGAATGATGTCAAGCCGAAACGCACATGGTATCCCAAAATAGCAACATAATACTTTAAATTAGCAACATTCAAACATATCAGCAAGAAGCTGTTTTTTTTTTTTTTTTGCACACTCCGAGATTCACCAACCACATATAGTTATTGACGGGCCAGGCCAAAGCGAATCTATTTTAAGAAGTAGTGCGAAAATCGTCAAAATGCATCATCACGCAATTAGCTGTTTCAGGAAGTTTTGTTGAAACACGCGCGAAATCTGCCCCTTTCTTAGACGCAAGGACTCAGCGTCGCGCCAGCCAGCTGTTTGTTCCTGTATTCAACTGTCCCCACGCTCATGGCCCATTATTTCAACCACTATTTTTTAAACAATACACAGAAAACTCAAACAAAGTGAGGCGGTTTGTAGCACTAGAATCCTCAAAAATAGATCCACAGTTTCAAGCTACTAAAACTCACATTTATTGGAGGGCGGCTTTGCTTTGACTATCCAATAACTGTAGATGCCCGAGCGCGTTTCTCTGGCAATGCCTGTATAATTCCCCACAGGTTGCTATGATGGCTGTGCGGTCCACGTGCATATAGCGACGTGAGGTGGTTTTTTTATAGATCACTGCAATTGTTTATATAAAGCCCAGTGCCAGCCCTCGCTCGAAATCAAGTCAATTTTATTTTACTTACTTATATACAATGCCAAACGCCATCAAATACGCTGTCTCCGACATCATCTCCGGCGCTGCTAGTGCCGCATCCCTCGCTACTGGTGGTGCTTCTTCTGCCACTTCTGCTGGTGGTTCTGCTATTGGAAGTCGTGCATCTTCTGCCTCTTCCGGTGCCATGGGATCTATGTCTTCCGCTACTGACGTTTCCAGTTTGATGGATGTTGCCTCTGGTGCTTCCTCTGCTACTGGTGACGCTAGCTCTGGTGCTTCCAGTGCAACCGGTGCCTCTAGAAGCCTGGCTTCTTCTGGCAGCTCTGCTTCTTCTCGTGCTTCCGGATCTTCTCGCTCTTCTGGTTCTTCTAGCTCTTCTTCTGGCGGTTCGTCTTCCTCGTCGTCTTCTGGAGCTGAGGCCACCTTGAACGCTGCTGGTTGGAAGAAGGGTGCTGCCATTGCTGCTGTTGTTGGATTCTCCTTTGTGTTCAACCTTGTGTAACCTACAAAAATGTTTAATGAACGTCAGTCTATTCGATGTATAATTCACTAGTTGATATTTTAGGATGAAAGAAGTAAAATGTAAGAACTAACTCGTAATCAATCGGGGCTATCCTGCACTCCCGATGCTCGCTGAAATAGTAGATGCGAAATCACTTACATTTTATGAGTCTTCTGCAACCAGCTCGCCTACAGGTCGATCCTGAAACCATTACAGACGATGATAAACCGCCTCAAACAGGCCATACCTTCAATGTGTGGTATCTAAAATGGGCAGGTGGTGACTCTAGCGGTAGAGACCTACCCCTACTGCAGTTTAGAGTCAATATCAAAAAAGACTCCGGATACACCAAGGCTACGGACGGCCGCAGCCCGCTATGTTTATTCTTTGCACGTGGCTGTTGCTATAAAGGAAAAGATTGTCACTATTCTCACCGGACTCCACGGGCCAGCGATGTGATTCTTCCCACGCAAGACTGTTTCGGAAGAGACAAAACCACAGATTACAATGACGACATGTCAGGAGTAGGGCTGCTCCAGAAATCCAACCGGACTCTCTACGTTAGTGGGCTTCATATGAACGAACAAGTACAGGAGGAGTTGTCAACACAATTTCTGGAGTTTGGCGCTATAGATAAGATCAGGGTACTCCATTCCAAGGGTTGTGCGTTCATAAGTTTCCGTTTGGAGTCAGAAGCACAATTTGCAAAGGAGGCAATGAGTCAACAAACTCTCGATGGCAAGGATGTTTTGATCGTGAAGTGGGCTAACGATGACCCGAATCCTACTACGCACCAGCTGGCCAAGAGGCACATGGAGGAGATGGCCATGGAGACCGTGCGCAAGCTTTTGAAGAGTAATGATAACAGGAATAAGAAAGAAAAGGTGGGAAAAGCGGAGCAGCCTCTTGAGAATTCTGAGATTAAAAACACCAACGTCGAGAAGAGAGGTATCAAGGAAACCAACACCGAGACAAAAGAGACGACTAATATCACAAACACAGGCATCAAGAAGCGTGACGATGAAATTCCAGAACAAAAGTCGACAAATCAGGATGCCATTTTTGGTGCTGTTCGACTCAATGCAGTCAAGAATCTACGTTTGGGAGGAGCGGCTCTTCAAGCCGCTTTACTTCAAGCGAAGAATATCACCTCTGCACAATCGACTGGTCTACTAGCGGGATATTCCAGTGACTCCGATTAAATGTATCACGTATTATTATATAACCAAGTGGGGATTCTATACCCTCCAGCACTCAAGAACTTCTTCAAACCACCAAATGTGTCACGATCGCTCTCATCAATAAATGTATAACTCTCGCCTGTCTTTCCAGCACGCCCAGTTCTTCCAATTCGGTGTACATACTCCTCAAATTTGTTACTCATTTGGAAGTTCACCACAAGTGAAACATGTGGAACATCAAGACCTCTGGCGGCAACATCTGTGGCAATGAGAATAGATGCCGCTCGTGTCCGGAATGCCTCTAATGCACGTTCTCTCGCCTCTTGGCTTTTGGAGCCGTGTACGACGGCCACCGACCCAAAGTTCTTTTCTAGTAGTCTCTCTGCGAGCAGCTCCACCACTTTTTTGTAGTTTGCAAATATAATCACAGAGAAATCTGCGTGTCTCTTATGATTTTCAAGCACTTTTTCCAACTTGACCAACCTAGACTCGTCAAGAACCTGCTTCTCTTGGGGTGCATCTTCGATATACTCGAATTTCTGATCAATGTTGTCCACAACTTCGTTGGCATTTCCAATAAAGAAATAACCTGGTTCAATTAAGTAATTCTTTGTAATCTTTTCAATTGCGGGAGTGATTGTAGCTGTAAACATTGAAGTGGATCGCTTGTTTAGCCCAAATATACGAGAGTCAAGTGACCCATTTAAACTTTGACTGGTGGGAAGGTACTGAAAGATCAGCTGTAACGACTTTTCAAACCCCATATCTATCATTTTATCTGCTTCATCTAAGGTTAAGTGGTAGCACTTTTCGAGGCTGATGATGCCTCTTTCCAAGGAATCAATGAGTCTTCCTGGAGTGGCCACCACTACATGAACTCCGTTCCTTAAGGAATGAACCGTTTCCTCATATTGGTGGCCTCCTATGATGGTGATGACGGAAAATCCAAGCACTTCACAAAATTTTTGTGCCTCATTGGTGATTTGAAGCGCCAATTCTCTTGTGGGTGCTAGCACGAGAGCTAAAGCTTTGTTCTGGTTTGCTTCCTGAGAGTGCTCGTACTCCATATAAGTCTGTTCGATCTGTAGAAGATATGATAAAATGGGAAGGAGGTATGCAAGGGTTTTTCCCGATCCTGTTTCTGCAATTCCAACAAGATCCTTATTTCGAAGTGCCAGGGGGATGGCAGCTCTTTGAATAGGTGTTGGTTCTTTATATCCCAAACTCTTAACTAAGACATTTCGGAGTTTTAACGGTAGAAGCTCTTCCTCTTTCCATTTCCGCAAAGGGTATGCAAGCCCTTCACCTTTAGAAGTAATCTTGAAATCGTTTTTGAAAATTCTCCAATCTCTGGATGTCATGTTGTCCAAGCTTTTGTGTTCCCAGCTGGTGGTTTTCGAGAGGGTGTCCACTGACTGCTCCAACGGACTAACCATTACAAGTGGCTTGTAAGAAGTCGAGGTATCTTCTTGGTCACTCCATTCAAACGAAAACTTATCATTTGCATTGAGTTTTCTGGGTTTCTTAACGATGGGAACCTCGGGCTCTTTGGTTGTGGTGAGATGTTCTGTTTGAGCTGGGGCTGTCTTAAGAGGGATGGAAGACTCTGGCTCTCTTGTTTTGGGTAGACCTCTTTTCTTTTTGGATATAAACTTCGGTTTGGCTTGCTCTTTATTTAGAAGCTCCTTCATGGAAACCGGACGAGACATGCTGACAGTAGTAAGTTCGCATTCATCATATTCGCATCTCGCATTACTATGTATATATAGCAGCACATCTTATTCATCGCGCCTATTACAAGCGGTGCCTCATATAAATGTACAACATAATTCCGACGAAAACAACCACTGCCAAAGTGGATGTCACGTGGAATGTATCAAGATAGCAGTTGGAACCCTTGGTGCATATAAGGTCATCACCAATCAACACGCTATTCTTATCGTAGATATGGCCGAATATTTTAGTGAAGAGCGTCATGCCAGGCAAGGTACTGCAGTACATAAGTCCCCAAAGAAGAGAATAATTTTTCATGGAAAATAAATCAGACAAAATTGCTGGGAACGTCGTGAAACTTAATCCATAAGCAAATCCAATAAACGCCGATGCACAGCAGAGCGTCAAGTTGATGAACGAAAAGTTGCTTGTCCACATGTCAAATGGAAAGGAAAGAATAAAGTGACCACAAAACAGGACAATCACACCAAAAGCGGTCACCCAATGTCTTTGGAAATTAAACTTCTTGATTGAAGTATCGGTCATGGGGCCTGATGCCACGCGGCCCAAGAAAGACCCCACAGCAATAAGCGAAACATGCAACGCCTGGAGAGAGTGTATCGATGGTATGGGTCCATTGTTTCCGTCATGAACAAAATGGTAGCAGATGGCTTTAATGATATACCCCACGCTGTAAATGTACATTTGTCCTAGACCTTGCACAATTGCCATCAAGGCAAAGTGTATCCAGAACACTGGGCTCAAGAGCGACTGCTTCAAATCCAAGTGCTTCAAGTCCAAATAATTTGCTTTGGTTTGAAATTCCTCTAAATCTGAAGATTCGCAATTGGGAGCCGTTTCCATCAAAGTGTTTGATTCCATGTCGCTCTCGTCGTGGATCATTCTATACGAGTCTGGATCGATTTTTGAACCAGAATGGCCATCCACACGGATGAATAACACACCAATGAATTGCATAATGGCGCATGAGTAAACCAAAAATGAGAGAAATTGGTCAACGTCTCCATCGAACACAACCGAATTAACGTTGCTATAAAGAAGACTGGATATGGCAAACGAAGAGATCGTCACACTCTGTGCTGACCCCTTGTACTGAGGAAAGCAAAGTGTTACAGCCTTCAACGAGGCAAAGTAAGACGATACAGACCCAAACCCAACAATAAATAATGCAGCAAGAAGCTCCCACGTCTTGGCAGTAGGCCCGATTTCATAAAGGTGTTTAAGCCAACCATAACCCAAGGTCATTAAAATAAATGATATAAACATGGGAGGCTGCGATCCAACAAGATCGGTCACATAGCCTGCTAATAGACCGCCAATTGAGGTGCCAATTGTGGCGGAGATGCTGAGGTTTGCAACCATAGAGGAAGGAATGTTGCAGCGGTCAGCTAATTGGGTTGCATATACTGAGAACGCAAAAAGTGTGCCACTTGAAAGTGCCACAGGAATTGTGGCCGCAAGAATCACCCATTTATTTGTGGGGACTTGGAGAGCCATAGCAAGGGAGGTGAGCACAAGATGTTTTGAGGAGTGAGTGCGCCAGCACGTGAACCCGATCCACTTGAAATGCACTGGCCTTCTAGTAAGTCCAAAAGAGGCTTTTTTTCAAGGTCTCTCGTTTTTCAGCTTCTTATTTCAAACGCCGATTCCAATTTAATCTGACTGACAACCCACACGAGAAGTATGATTGGAGCTGAGGAATCCACTTGCAAAATTTAGGAAGTCTGGAGGTGTTAGTGTTACATAAAGCAGCTCTATCCTGAATCCAAAGTCAGGAATTTCCCGCTCGAGTTGAGTTCAGGGCCGTTGGTGTTGACCTAAAGGGCCGGCACTGAGATCCGGGTCACGTGAAGCATGTCCAGCGAGCGTAACGTGCAGTGCCCAAAACATGTCGAGAAAATTTCACAGAAAAAAACCTCATACAGTCCCCAATTAAAACTAGAAATGCCAATTGACCAAGAGAAATTAGCTAAGTTGCAAAAGTCCACCCCAAGAAAGATCGGCGGTGTCAGAGTCAAGGCTAAGAAGGCTTCTACTTCTGAGGTTGATGACGTCAAATTGATGGAGCAGTTGGGTAAGTTGAAGGCCACCAGAGTCGAAAACGTCGAGGAGGCCAACTTCTTCAAGGATGACGGTAAGGTCTTGCACTTCTCAAGAGTTGGTGTTCAGGCTGCTTCTGCCTCTAACACCTTCGCCTTTACCGGTTACGCTCAGGAGAAGGAGATCACTCAATTGATCCCTAACATCTTGCCTCACTTGGGCACTGAGAATTTGCAAGCTTTGACCAAGTTGGCCGAGCAAATTCAGGCTGGTAAGGCTCCAACTGAGGAGGACGCTAGCGAGGACATCCCAGAGTTGGTTGAGGGTGAGAAGTTTGATGACGTCGAGTAGAGTCAATGGTAGCCCATGTATATAATATACTTGACGAACGCATGTGAATATACTCACGTATGAAAACCCGTGATGATCAGTAATTTATATAAGGTGATGAAGATCAGTTTGAAGAGTAACATTATGATGATTGTAGAAAACAATGATTAGTTTACTAAGATCAGTAATTTATGAATAGATAGATATCCGCACTATTAATAGGTGCCTTTATTGTTCCGTGATCGGCTTAATTTTCAACAATACAAGTTGATCTCACTTTAAATGCCATTGTTTAACGTTCGATATATTTGTAAGGTGTCGTGGATTATGGCGCATAGTCGCCAGTATTGTAGATAGAAATGTCGCTCTCGGCCTTAACATCCACAATATCAGAAACGTCGATGCATGCATCCACGCTCAAGCCCTTGTTGTTGATCTCACGGATTCTTTGATTTTGTGCACGGATCTGCTCCAACTCCTGGAGGTAATTGTCCTCCACACCAGTGATATACTTACCGGTGAAAACACCCACCTCAAAGTTCAGAGTCTTGGAGCTCTTGCAGCAGTCAATCAAATCTTCCAAATCCTGGTAGAATACCTTGTCGGCTCCGATAACCTGTGCAATCTCTTCTTCTGACCGGTTGAAACCCACCAAAGCCTTGGTATCTGCCAAATCAATACCGTAGATGTGGTTGAATCTGATTGGAGGAGCACATGAGGCAAAGAACACTTTTTTGGCACCGGCTTCCTTAGCCATAGCCACAATCTCCTTGGAAGTGGTTCCTCTGACAATGGAGTCATCCACAAGCAACACATTGCGGCCCTTGAACTCAGACTCCATGGCATTTAACTTTCTTCTGACGCTGGAAACACGCTCTTTTTGGTTTGGCATGATGAAAGTACGTCCGATATATCTGTTCTTCACAAATCCTTCCCTGTATGGAACATTCAACGAGACTGAACATTGCAAGGCCGATGTTCTGGATGTGTCTGGTACGGGAATTACCACGTCGATTTCTCCCAACACATCTTGATTTGGAAAATTATGTCTGATTTTAGCTGCCAACTTGTTTCCCATCTCGATTCGCGAGCGGTATACGGAAACGCCGTCCAAAACGGAATCTGGTCTGGCAAAGTACACGTACTCAAAGATATCGGGAGAGAAGACCTTAGGTTCCACCACCTGCTTAAACTCGGCCACCGAATCCGCATTGGTGTCCTTGTTCTTGCGGATTATCACTGCCTCACCAGGAGCGACATCACGGAATTTGTTATAACCCTGTGCCTTCAACACCACCGACTCCGATGCAATCATAAAGTCACTAGAACCATCTTCGTTCAAACGCTCTCCCACCAACAACGGCCTAATACCATTGGGATCTCTGAAGCCAAAAGCACCATATCCGGCAAGCATACCAACCACAGCGTAAGCACCGCGGATCTTCTCCATAGTCTCTTTCAAGGCACTGAAGATATCGGAGTTATTGACACGTACCTTATTAAACTTGTCGAGCTCAGCGGCAAAGATATTAAGCAAAAGTTCAGAGTCGGAGTCAGTGTTGATGTGGCGGTGCACGGCCTCATCCAAGTATGTACGCAAGTCGTTGGAATTAACCAAGTTTCCATTGTGACTCATGACGATTCCATAAGGCGAGTTGACGTAGAAAGGTTGTGCCTCACTACCGGCGCTAGATCCGGCAGTGGGGTACCGCAAGTGAGCAATTCCCATGTTTCCCACCAAATTCATCATCCGGGACTGCGTAAACACGTCTCTAGCCATACCATTTCCCTTACACTGGTAAAAGCGACCTCTTGAGCCACAGGTAACAATTCCAGCAGCATCCTGGCCCCTGTGCTGCAAGAACATGGCGCCCTCGAGCAATTCGGGAGCTACAGATTGTTTTTGATCTGCGAGAACGACAGCCACGATACCACACATGTCAAAATATTTGGAAAAATTTTTGATAAGACCTGCTTTGAGATCTTTTTAGAAGTGAATTCTAGAGTAAAGATCCTAAGAAAGAACTTGGTTCTGCTTTAGGCAGGTGTTCGTTGGAGTGGATGAAGAGCGGTTTTTTTTCTATGTAATTCTCACGAATGCATCGCGGACTGAGTCAGAAAAATATCTGAAAATTACTCTGCGCACTGTGGGGTGCTAACCAACCAAAATACTTGTGGTCGATGAACATAGCCATATCCCTCAAAACACAGAATTCTACCACATAATCACTACTGACTGAATTCAATCTGTATGTAAAAAGCAAAGAAAAAATCCCCGTTCAAAAAAAAACAGACAAAGTCTGAAAAAAAGACGAGTCGTCCTTAGGCAATCTGGCTAGAGTGCGAGGTTTGTTTCGTTCACAGGTAATGTAGGAATGTACTTGGCTCAATAATCGTATCGATTGCTTGAACGTCGCTTTCATGTTGCAATACTCACGTTGCTGGGTAACGCTCGGAAAATGAAGAGTATTTGATAGATCATAATTGGGGCTGATTTGATTCTCTGGTATTTTTTTGGATTTTTGGGGGTTTTCTGGGGGGATTTTGATGTTGCATTATGCACTGCATCAATGCTGCCCGGCCTGTTGCTGCTGCTGCTGCTGTTGTGGGGGTGCAGGATATTGACCGTTGAGATGAGGTGGGTAGCCGTTGTATTGCATAGGGGCCTGGTATTGGCCAGGGTATCCATATGATGCTTGAGGATACTGTGGATACTGTCCGTCTTGGACTGGAGTTGCTTGTTGATAAGCATTTGGGTGGGCAGCTTGGTTAATTTGTTGTGGAGGAACCTGCTGAGGAACATTCTGATATTGGTGCTGAGGCTGTTGTTGCTGAACTTGAGGATAAGAGTTATCCTGAGCTCGAGGCTGCCCTTGGTACTCGAATCCGCCCCTTCGTTCTTTACCTCTTGGAAGTTCCTCAAGCTTGAAAGGTCTTGGGATGGTGTCTTCATTCTCATTGACATACAACGACTTGTCAATCAGAGCTGGAATGGGCTTGATTTCGGTGCCTAATTCTTGCTCAATCTGATATAAACTGTATCGATCATTCCAGCTCATTAAGTTGATAGCCAAACCTAAGTGGCCAAATCTTCCGGAACGACCGATTCTGTGCAAATAAGTTTCTGCAGACTTTGGGAAATCAAAATTTATCACAACATTCACTGCTTGAACATCAATACCTCTGGTTAACAAATCGGAACAGACCAAGTTTCTGACTTTTCCTTGTCTAAACTCGTGGAAGACTTTGTTTCTCGCTTGTTGAGGCATTTTGGCATGCGAGTAGTAGCAAGAGTAGCCAAGATCCGTAATTTTCTTGGCCAATAATTCAACTCTGTTGGTGGAGTTACAAAAAATAATGGACTGGTTGATTTGCAACTTGGAGAAAAGAGTGTTCAAGCAATGCAATTTTTGCTTTTCCTCAACAAAAGCGTAAAATTGGGAGATACCCTTCAATGTTAATTCGTCCATCAAGTTAATTTCGTAAGGCTTCGTCAAATGTTTGTCCATAAAAGCCTTAACAGCGTAAGGGAATGTGGCGGAAAATAATAAAGATTGCCTGTCTTTCGGGAAAAAAGACAAGATTTGTTCAATGACGCCCTTGAACTCTCTAGATAACATTTTGTCTGCTTCGTCCATAACAAATAAAGGACACTCAGAAAAATCAGCCACAGATCTGGCGGCTAAATCCAATACCCTACCTGGAGTTCCAACTAATACGTGGACAGGCTCGTTCAATCTCATTATATCATCTCTCAAATTAGTTCCTCCCGTAGTGACCATACAGTTGATGCCCAAATGTTTTCCCAAAGTTCTGACGACTTGTGACGTTTGCAAAGCCAATTCTCTAGTAGGGACTAATATTAACACTTGGGTCTTATTGAGTTTAGGCTTGACCAACTGCAAAGATGGAATAACAAAAGAGGCGGTTTTACCTGTGCCGTTTTTGGCCCTAGCCAAAATATCTCTGCCAGCGAGAGCCATTGGGATAGACTCTTCTTGAATGGGCGAAGGCTTCTCGAACCCTGCTTCAAAAATACCCATTAATAATTCTCTTTTCAAGTTTAAATCCTCAAAAGACTTTCCTTTTGTATTGAGCACATCTTGGGTTTGTACTCGTGTGTCTTTGGCGGGGATATTCAAGGATTCTTTCCAAGATTCAGACATTGTAAATGATGTTCTTAGTGTGGTGATTATTAGGCGTTTTTTGTGGAGTGCTGATTTGTTTATTTGTGTATGAGCTGACTGTATATGTGCTCAAGAAGACTGTAGATTGATTGTGGTAATCGCTGAGTTGGTGGGTTAGTTTATATTTTGAGGTATGAAGGTGTGAAATTGGAAACGCTGTCGAGAGAATAGTGAGAGCGCACGACCTTCGCAAGATCTGTTACCCGACCCATTTCGGTCACGTGATCTGTCAAACCCACACACTTCTGTTTGATTGATATGATATCCGGTTTTTTAACGGGAATGAATGCATCTATCCCAGATTCACTATGAAGTCCGCAACTTTTCCCTCTATCTCTGCATCTTGTAACTTGGACTGCATCTGCTGGACTATCTCCTGCTCACAAGTCTGCACCAAAAGGCCACGTTTCCAAATCTCATCCATTGTCAAGTTAAATGGGTAAACACACTGTTTGTTAGGACAGCTGATGATTGCCTGTGTGGCCAGGCAAAGATGTTGCTTTAGCTGATCATGGCACAAGGGGCACTGCATAGGTCAATGGCTAAAAGAACCGAGGGCTTCGTTGTCTTAGAACTCAAAAAAATAGTGTTTGAGCCGTGAGCTAATCGGAGGATTCTCGAGTAAAGGAGAAGGTGGTGGTTGCAGATGATATTGGAGAAGAGATGGATTTGAAGCTGCGATGCTCTTCTCTGCAGTGCGCGATAGATGTATCACCTCTGATGAAGCAGAAACTTCACCGAGGAATAAATTAAAGAATCTGTGGAATTTTGAAAGCTCGATCTTCTTGGAGTTGTGGATTAAATGGGATATTCATTACTCTTCTATTTTTCGGAATATATGGCAAGTATGGGTAATTCTCATTACGTGTGATAACGGGCTGCGCGATCTCCTACACATATCACGCACTCTAGTCATTTGCTACTACTTAGCTCACACTCCCAGTCATGAAACTATCGCCTGAAACCGTTGAGCTATTGCAAGCCAATACGGAAAATGTGCGGAATATTTGCATCCTTGCCCACGTCGACCATGGCAAAACATCTTTGAGTGACTCGCTATTAGCAACCAACGGTATCATTTCCCATCGGATGGCGGGTAAAGTCAGATACCTCGATTCCCGAGAAGATGAACAGCTCAGAGGAATAACCATGGAGTCCTCTGCAATTTCGTTATATTTTAAAATCATGAGAAGAAAAGAAGGCTCTGAAGAGCTAGAGACAAAGGAACATCTAATCAATTTGATCGATTCTCCGGGCCACATTGATTTCTCTTCAGAAGTCTCATCCGCTTCCAGACTCTGTGACGGAGCCGTTGTTTTGGTGGATTCTGTGGAAGGAGTTTGTTCCCAGACCATTAATGTCTTGAGACAATGCTGGATTGATAATTTGAAGCCGCTTTTGGTAATCAACAAAATCGACCGCTTAATTTTGGAGTGGAAAATGACGCCTTCCGAGGCTTATCAACACATGGCCAACATTGTTGAGCAAGTCAATGCAGTGATTGCATCGTTCTTCACTGGTGACCGCATGCACGATGACTTAGTGTGGCGAGAAAGTGGCTCTGCGGGTGAATACGTCGAAAAGTCTGATTTGGACATTTATTTCTCGCCTGAAAAGAATAATGTTATCTTTGCTTCGGCCATTGATGGCTGGGCCTTCTCTGTGCAAACTTTTGCTCGCATTTACCTGGCCAAATTGGGATTCTCGGCCGCTGTTCTCTCCAAGACTTTGTGGGGCGATTTTCACTTGGATATGAAAAACAAAAAGATTATTCCGGGCTCGAAAGTAAAAGCTTCATCTTCATCCAAGCCGCTATTTGTTTCCTTGATTCTAGAGCAGATATGGAACATATATAATGTCTGTGTGACGGAAAGGGACGATGAAAAACTCCAGAAAATTGTTAGCAAGCTTAACGTGACGCTTTCGGCCAGAGATTTACGTTCAAAAGAGTACAAGACTGCTCTAAATGTGATAATGTCACAGTGGATTCCTTTAAGTCATGCAATATTGGGTGCCGTCATCGAATACATTCCTAATCCACAGAAAGCTCAACAAGAGAGAATGAATAAAATCTTGAAAGAGTGTTTGTACGACTCTGTTGAATCGGAAACTGGTCCATTGATTGATCCAAAATTCAAATCATCTATCGTCAACTGTGAAGTCTCTGACCCCGATGAGCACACTTTGGCGTATGTTTCTAAAATGATCTCTGTTCCCGAAAGTGAATTGCCGAAAGAAGTAACGCAAGAACTTTCCTCTGAAGAAATTCTTGAAAAGCAGAAGAAGATTCGAGAAAGAGTGAGAGAAAGAGAAGTGGCTGCTGCTGCATCTGCACTTGAGGCTACGAAGTTAAACAACGATGATGACATATACTTGGAGACTAGGCCAGATCAGTTTCAGTGGGAATTCGAGGAAGATGAAGATGATGAGGAAGATCAAGAACTCGAGAGGGAAATCTTAGTGGGCTTCACCAGGGTTTATTCTGGAGGATTGTCCAAGGGACAAAGAGTTTGTGTTGTGGGGCCAAAATACGATCCTTCTTTACCTAAAAGCCACCCAACAAACATGGAACAACTCACAGAAGATATTGAGATCGAGGATTTGCTTTTGATAATGGGCAGGGACTTTGTGAGAGTCGATTCAGTTCCCGCTGGAAACATTGTTGGAGTGGTTGGACTCGGTGATATTATTTTGAAGAATGCTACTATCATGTCCGAAGTGCCGGAAGAACAGCCATATTTGAACATTGCCTCCACTTCTACGTTGATTCACAATAAGCCCATTGTCCGAGTTGCCATCGAGCCACAAGACCCAATGAAACTCTTCAAGTTGGAAAAGGGTTTAGATTTACTTTCCAAGGCTGATCCTGTGTTAGAATGGTATGTTGACGACGATTCTGGAGAGCTTATTGTCTGTGTTGCAGGTGAGTTACACCTCGAAAGATGTTTGAAAGATTTGGAAAAGAGATTCGCACCAGGATGTGAGGTGGTGATCAAAGAGCCTGTCATTCCGTTTAGAGAAGGTTTATCATATACCAGCGGCGCTGCGCATGTATCAGAAAAGGTGGTGATAAACCTTGATGCGGGTGATGATTCCCATGAAGATTTGGATTTGCAGATGGAGGTTTACCCAATGCCTCCCGAAATTTGCGCCTTTTTGGTACAACAAGAAAAGGAGATTGGAGCAGCATTACAGTTTCGGCATAAGAATAGCATGGAAGCGACCGTCCAGCACAATTCCGCCTTGAAAAAGAAACTCACTGATTTGTTTGAAGAATGTCCATTGGATACTGAGATTCTAGCAATTTTCAAGGATCATGACACATTCATCAATTCAATTGTCGGATTTGGGCCTAAAAGAGTGGGACCAAATTTTCTCGTGGAGTCGCCTCAAAATAATTGCCAATTTAGACGGCTTTTTTCAGCAGAGAAGGAAGAAAAATTCGAATTCGAGAGCAATGTTGTCAACGGTTTTGAGTTGGCCATGAATGATGGCCCTCTTGCTTCTGAGCCAATTCAGGGAACCATCACTGTTGTGAAACGCACCTATAGGCCAGCCACAGAGGAGCTCTTCCTCAACCTCGGTGGGCGCGTGTTAAAGAAAACCAAACAACTCATCCATCAATCATTTTTACGCCAAGCACCAAGGTTGTTTTTGGCAATGTACACGTGTGAAATTCAGACGCCGCCGGAAGTTTTAGGGAAAGTCTATGCCGTCGTACAAAAGAGAGGGGGAAGCATCGAGTCGGAAGAATTGAAGGAAGGTACGCCTTTCTTTACAATTGGAGCCAGAATTCCAGTGATAGAGGCCTTCGGATTTTCAGAGGAAATGAGAAAGAGAACCTCGGGATCTGCCAGTCCGCAGTTAGTATTTGATGGCTTCGATATATTGGACATCGACCCGTTCTGGATACCCCACACCGAAGAGGAGTTGGAGGAGTTGGGAAATTTCGAAGAAAGAGAAAATGTGGGCAGAAAGTACATGAATAGCATCCGCAGAAGAAAGGGACTTTTTGTCGACGAGAAGGTGGTGAAGAATGCCGAGAAGCAGCGTACGTTGAAGAAAGATTAGCTGCGAAAGTCGAAAGTCGTCCCCCGAAAAATTGTCACTGCATCTATAATGCTCACAAGCACATCCAGAACTACAACAGCGCATCTACAGATATATAACAAATTCCATCTTCATTTAGCACATCCCAAAAAGCTAGTCAAATTCCCCTTCAAATATCAATCATTGTACCCACTTGCACTTCGACATGAACCAGTGATGGCAAACCCAAAAACCAAAAGTAAGACCGAAGATGTCAAGAAAGGCGTCCCGCTAATCACCCAAGACATGAGGAGATTGTTGGATATACGCAAAGATTCCGAGCTATGGAAGCAAATAATCGCTTCTACTTTACGAGAAAATTACGCAGCAATCTTGGAAAACGAAGCAAGAGATGACATTGTGTTACCAAAGTTCGAGGAGCAGCCACACATGAGAGCAAAACTAGATCAGCTTGTAGCGCAAAGCAACATCCCTATGAAGTATAGCGATCTTAAGGTTCTAGTCAAGAATTGCTTCAAAGAGCAATCACATTGGTCAGGGTTTGATCCTTATGGTTCTGAAGATGAGCTGGGACTTCACGAGGGTAACGCCGATCTGCCTGAGCAAGGAGACGATCAAGATGATTACGAGATTGAGGAGGTGCTGAAAGATCCTGGGTTTCTGTATGATTATGCTCCTACTCACCATATCGAGGTAGAGGTCAACAGTGGACCCCCTGGCTCCGACACGCCAGAAAACGAAGCCTCATGTGAATTTACCTTTGAGTATCATCGCAACGGGAAGTTAGTGCTGTCCAAACAGGTCCCATCTACCAACAAACTTGAAGATAAAGTGCGGCTGTTGAGTCTCATGAACGTGCCTAGTGTTCAGTGTGGTCACGGCAAAAAGAAGAAAAAGCCAGCTGCCAAAAATGAGCCACAACGGCAAGTCATTCCAGGCTCCGTGGATGATAGTCTATGTTTGCTTTGTCAATACGAAGCATTCTTTGGTGAAAAACCTACACGAACCATGGATTGGCTCGAGGAAAAAGCAGTGAAGGAGGAAGAGAGACGAGAGTTGATAAAGGAAAAGCTACATACCGCCAAGATGCGAACCTTGAGAAAACACGGGTTTAGAGAAGAGTAACTCCACTAAGAAGAGCCCGATTGTTGTGTGAGAATATTAATATTATTTAATAGGTGAATGATTTTATATAAATTAAATTATGGGTTGTTATATTGCTATGTCAACGGGAATATCAGCAAACACTATGTGAGTATTCTGTGTAAGTTCGGTTTTGCAGTTAATTCGAAATAAATGATAATCCTTTCAAAAATCGAAAATTCATTAACCAGGTTGTACCTTCAGTCCAACAACATTTTAAGTATTTAACAGCAGCTTACATTACCAATCGTCAACAATTTTATCAATCTTGTATTGGAACTTCGCACCTTCATGTCATTTCACGTCTATCTCACTGTCTCACTAGCTCTTTCACTCACTCAACGAACAGTCTCATTACATTCCACATCCTGGCCTAATGTCGACAAAAAGCGCAACTCCAGCCACACCGGTGGTTAGACCAAACTCCAATATCAACGAAACCGTGACTTGGACCAAGGACTGGTTCAACTGTCATGAGTACAACAAAAGCGGAAACCCACAGACCAAATTGAAAGGGTGGATAAAGAAGAGCGCTGGTGCCACTGAAGGCGCCAGCGTGGCTCTGGGCGATGTTCTTAATATTAGTGCTTACAAATATGCAGAGGCTTCAGCGGTGGAAGATCTTTCGGAGGATAATCAGCCACAGGCTCTGGGCAATGACTCGGACTTAAAACTGGGTTTCTCCATGGACAAAAAAGACGATCAGATTTCGTCTCTATCTGGATTGGGAATGTGAAATTGCTATAATATGAGTCTTAAGCTCACTATATAAATTCCTAGCGTTGTTCTCAGCTAAGTATTGAATGCAAAGTAGGTTAGTTATGTTGTCCATGATGGCCGAAACTCCATAAAATTAGATTTTACACGTTACCAAGGTTACAGCTTTGCGGGCTTCTTTGGTGGCCTGGTGTAATTGCGCGAGCTTGTCGTAGTCCCAGGTTTCCTCCTTGGACAAGGTGTTGACCTCAACGCCTTCCTTCATAAGCTTGTCAAATGTTCGTTTGATTGACCGCAATTGGTTCATTTTAATCGTACACCCACCATAAGTGCTGATAATCATGACTGAATCCTTTGGTAACGCTCCATATAACGCTTTCAAACGATCATTGATATCCTTGAGTATCACATTCCTGTCTCCATCTGAGAGAGGCGTCTTCTCGCTACCTTGATTGACATAAAGTTCGCCTGAATAATTTCTTGGGATACGCCGAGTCCTGTTATTGATCTCCAATTCTCGAAGGTTAACAATCAGCAAAGAAGCATCTTCGAGACCAGAGATGCCACTTTTCACTGCCATATCATCGCTCTGGACTTCGCTAAAGTTAACCTCAGAAGGCTTCGTATCCTTTAAAATGGATGCGTACTCATCTTTCACATAGTCGACGATCGATGCCTTAGCGTCGGGCTTTATATCGATGATTTTCCTGAAAATCGACTCTTCCATTATGGTACCAAAATTAGGGCCTCTGATTAGCTTGAGTTTGACCAAGTCCAAACAAGCGATCAGATCTTCGACTGAGGAATGGCCTTTGCCGGTTTTCTCTCCCTCCTGAATGGATCTTCCTAAATAGTTACTAGCGAGCCATTTGAGACCATTGCGAAATGGAGGTCCTCGGTGATGCTCGTACACTATAGACGTGTCAATCACGCGAGGATGCCGTATCTTCATAACATTGAGATCGGACTCGAGAGAATGCCCTATGAGGGTATCGGTAGATGATATAATCGAAAGTATTTTCTCTTGCACATCCTTGCAGGTCGTCGTGACATTTTCCAAAAGTTCCTCGGTAATTCCAGAGTACCGTGTGACGTAGTCTGTGATGGGCTCTGCGGGCTTGACGTATGTATCGTAAACAACCTCACCTTCGAAATTGACTACCGATACTCTGGTGAGAACTTTACCACTTTCAGACTGACAGAATTCACAATCCAAAGCAAAAGTTATAGATCCACCATGTTTAAACTGCTTGGTCTCCACCCAATTGTCCGGAAGTGCATTCTTGTCCGAAGGTTCAAGCTCACTATGTAAAGGGTAATTATAGCGCTCCAAATCTTCTTTGTTCAAAAGCAAATCATTCACCACGAGTTTAAGTTGACTCAGCTCTTTGAGTCTCTTTTTCTTGGCTTTCATTGTAAGAGGGCCCTTGAAGAGTGCTTGCAAAGGAGAGTGTATGTAATCATCACCGCCCGGTACTGATGTAGGAATAAGATTCTCAAAGTGAGAATAGACAAATTCAAGTGGGTTGTTAGTTTTCATCAGTTGATCTAGGCTGAAGGTTGATGGAGACTCCTCATTGGGTAATGTTTCAAAGTCGGTAGGTAAAAGCCCGGGAACAAGAACCAAAAGGGTTTTCTTCACTTTTGAACACCCATTGACATCAATCATATGTGGATTGTGCAATGAAGAGCCTGTCACTATTTTGACAGCCAAGTTTTTGACATCATTAAGGGAAAAGGAGATATTGCTGTCAGTGGAATACAGTAAGGAAACAGTTTCGTTCTTGGCCTTTCTTTTGTGAACCTTTGCGAGTGGCTGATTCGATATTAGTGTCGACGAAGCTTTTCTTTTGTCCCGAATAGAGTTCGACACGCCCGAAGTATTGGAATCAGGTATTGCCTCATTTGTGGAATCCGGGTTCACAATACTCGTCAGCTTGTCTGACTCAACAGACAGACATGGAACATTAAAAGTCTTCAATGTCGGCACTTCTGGATCAATAAATGGAGGATTCATTTTATCTCTTCAATGGCACATAGTAGTAGTCGAGGTAGCACTTGACGAAGTTGTGAATCTTTTGTGGTCGCGCAATGCTAAGTGGTCACGTGCTCTGAAGATGGGTCCGATGAGATCCTATAAGAGGAAGCAAAAAATAAGCATTGAGTTTTGATTTCCTCATTGTGATCTCCCCGGTTTTGCTTAAACGGTAATTTTTTACTCATCACGTGGGATTCAGGTTTTCACTCGGCTGGCTGATCCTCGGTATCATGAAGAGACCTATATAGATCATTTAATGTGAGAAGCAGAGGCGAATTCTTTTTCTCTTGATTTGTTTGGAGATTCATAAGGTGTTTAAAAGAATTTGGAATAGATTTGTGCTCTAGCAATTTGCCCTCTAAGTGAGCGTCGTAGGCATCTCTGAGCTCCTGAAAGTGAAATTCTGAAGTGAGGATTAATTCCAGTTTCTTTATTTGTGGGACTGATTTGGCTAGTAAAAGCAATTTGTTCCACGAATCTTCGCCCAGAGAAACAAACTGATTTATTGTTAGATTGTTCGCTGTAGGGGCGTCATTTATGTTAAAGACTAGATACCCTGTCAGATTACCATTGACTTCAGACCGAATCTTCTCAACAAAGTTAAACTGGGCCGAAGAGTTGGAAAGATTATCAGTAAAGCCAGAAATGGCCCCAAACAGCGCACCGTGTTTCATTGCCATGAAACGAAGCATTTGCTGTGTCCATACGTGTGATTCCGAAATTTGATCAAGACTGGTGTATCCTTCACAATTTTGAAGAATGCATAATTCAAATCCCAAAGGAGAATCAAGACAGCCCGCCGGTAGAGTGACGTCGAAATCCAAATCTTTGGTTCCGTGAGATTTAGTTAAGCTTCGCTTGTACATGAGAATAGACCTTTCTTTCGTGATATCTTTGGATTCCGATACTTGCTTGCTGTATAGAAGCTCAATTGCCAGTAGAAGAATAGAAGTATCTTCATTCACAAGAATAATGGATAGCTTATCATAATTGTAGTCTGACGCGGATAAAATACGATGGAGTAATTCTCCCACATAAAGCCGAAGCAATTGAAAATTAGATATCAAGTATATGTCTTGCTCTAGCCCAGTGGAAAACTGTATGGATTTAGCAAAAGACTTCTTCAGACAGATTATGATGATGGTAGTATGACGAGACGCCAGTCCCTTCTCTTGCATTTGAGACGAGAACTCAATAGTGTACCAAAGGCTTGGACGATAGAGATGTTAAGTACGGTGTAAATGACAAACAAATTGAATATCGTGATGTAGAGGCAGTACGTATTAATGCAACGATGTATATGTTGATTGAGTTGAGTGCGCACAAGAATTCGCGCTGCTCATGAGATCAAAGGGTAGTCTTTAGATTAAGCTATTTTAACAAAGCATTAGCTGGCATTATCATATCTAAACGCCAAACAAATATAGAAAATGCATGGATCAAGGCTTTAGCACCAGAACCTATAAACTCTATACCAGAAGGGTGAACTTCTGATCTGCGCCTTTTCCTCAGCGATATCTTGTTTGATTGTCTCCACATCCATCTCTCTTCTGCCCGTGTCCAAGTCAATCTCGCTCAAGTTGATCTGGAACAGGCTCCATGTACGGAAGTATGTCTTGTGAGCAGCCCAAAGAATCAACATAAGAGGCAACGAGAGACAATTTTTCCAGAAAGTCGACACACTGGCTGACTTGCCAATGGGCCAGATGGAAACCCAAATTTGGCACACCACAATTAAGGCCAAGATAATGAGACCAGAAAAAGAGCCCCAGATTCCGAGCGGTGACACAAAAATAACCTCGTCCACAGAACGACCCTGCGCAGTCAAAGCCCATCTAAATCTGAGATGAGTGTAGCAGATAGCCATCCAGGTGAAAAATGCAGCAAGAGAGCAAATGGAAAAAAACCACGTGAACACGTCACTCTCGTGCTCACTGTCGGCAGCCAAAAATCCGAGCAACCCAAAGATGTTGGTTATAAGAATTGCCACAAGCGGTCTGCCTGCACGGTCAATGTAACCGATTTGGCTTGGAATTAAGCCCTGAACAGCCAAAGAGGCCAAGGAACGAGAACATCCATAAACCGAAGAGTTACCGACGGAAACCACTGCTAGCAAGATTACAACGTTCATGATGTGTGGAAGAACTTTGACACCTCCATTGTTAATGGCAATGACGAAAGGAGACTCGGAAATATAGGAGGTGTAATTGAGTAATCTATCGTCAGTGTATGGCACTAAGCATCCAATGATGATGGCGGTTAAAAGATAAAACAACGTGATTCTCCAAAACACCTGTTTAGTGGCTCTGGGCAAAGATCTTCTTGGGTTCTCAGTTTCGGAAGCAGCCAATGCCACCAACTCCACACCTCCGAAAGAAAATGCGGCAGAAATGAAACATGAACAAACACCCTTGAAACCGTGGTTAAAAGCTCCAGGGTTGTGCCAGTAACGTGCACCAATATAACCCTGATCACCGGCACCACAGATGATACAAATTCCAAAGATCAAGAAACCAATGACGGCTAGAACCTTGATGATAGAGAGCACAAACTCTACCTCACCATAGCCTTTTACACCAAACAAGTTGATGGAGCAAATAACCACATAGAAGATGGCTACCCACGCGGCAGGGTTAACACTAGTGTTCCAATACTGGATAGTCAAGGAACATGCCACCAACTCGGAAGGAAACGAAATGAGCCATGATAAAGCATACAAAAGACCAATGGTGAAACCCCAAGAAGGATCCACAAACCGAGAGAAGAAGGCATTGAATGAACCAGAAACAGGAAATTGCACTGACATCTCTCCTAGTGCGTTAACCACACAGAGCAACGAATAGCCCACTAAGATATAGGCTAAGAGTTGGCCTGCTGGACCTCCCTGCCACAAAGCGTATCCAGAACCGATGAAAAGACCTGTACCGATGGATCCACCAATGGCAATCATCTGCAAGTGTCTGCCTTTCAATCTTCTAGCCAATGGGTGTCTTGCTGAGGCGTACACAGACTTCTCTACGGCAGTCATATTTGTGGTGTCGATACCATCTTCCTCGAGATCAATGGGCTTGAATGAGTTGAAGAACCGTTGAAAAGAGTTGCCCTTTTCATAATAGGAGTATTCAGAGCTGTATGACTCTCCGCTCTCAAGGGTGCCTGTGCTTAGACGAGAGGAATGGTTTCCAGTGGCCATCCTATTAATGGGAGATGAGCCCGGGCTGGTCTTCTCAACCAAGTTATTTTCTTTGTCGAAGCTCATGAGAAGAAGCTTTCACACTTAGTCACAAAAGAGGATAAGACGCTGGGTTAAGTACTTCTTCGAAAACAACGGCCTACTTCCTTTTTTTTTTCTGGTGCCTACTTTTGATGCGCTCCTGCAGACATCGCATTGTGGCTCACAACGCTGCTAGGTTCTAAATTGTTCTCTGTCTAAACAAAGGAAAACTTGCTTCGCCCATGATGCCAAAAGACAATACATGGCTGAGTGTGTTCTTAAGAACACTTTTAATCACTCTTTCCACTGGTGTTTACTCCGTCGTTATGAGGTCGTCAGGCGCCGTCTCTCCATGCGAGCCACTGCGAATCTGAGCTTCAGACAGTCCATTCTCGGCTCTGCTTACTGATGCGGCGTGCGCAAGCCCTAAATATGCAGAAGAAAGCCTTAAGATAAGCATTAAAGATGCATTCCCCTGCATCTCCGCCTCCTTTGCAATCCGCTTAAAGTAGCCTTTATTGAAAAAGCAGATTCCAACAACATGCCCCCATCTTTGACGAGATCTATCAAAACTTCATGCTCTTTATTTCTCATGGGAAGACGCGGCTACAGGCCGCATGTCAAACCATTGTACCTGCATTTGGCCATACAAACCACTAGAAATTTCAAAAAATTGCTTATTGTTCTTTACCGCTCTACTTGAAGATCTGTTGATATCGATGCGTGAGCGCCATCAATAGAAGCTAAGGGCGTTCATCTTAGGTGGTCCGGAACAATGCCGCCTTGTATGTACACGTGACCGAGCGCATGCGGCATACCGCGTGATGAAGCCGCGAGGGCACGTGATCTACAGTCTAGAGTTGGAATTTGTTTTAGTATAATATTGATACATATGAGAGCCGGTTTTAGTCGTCTCTTTACGTATATATGCACTTAACATTTTCGGAATTGTGGTTTTTGGCAAAAATAGACTTAAACGACGATTGCTGGAAGTAGTATTTGGTCATCCAAACAACACCACATGCGTAGAGAGTACCTCCACAAAGTAAAGCACGATTTGGGGGGATAGCCATTTTCAATAAGTTTGAATAGATGGTTGATGAAATGAATATGTTTGTCTTAAAGTATGAAAATTTCTTGTAGACCTCAAAGGAACGCCTAATGATTTATATTAGCTACGATCATGCCATCTCGTGCTAAAAGTGGTGTGACCGCGCACGAATCACCAGATACGTCACGACTGCAAATCCCGCAAACCTAATTGGGTTCCTCTTTGTTTAATCAAGATACCAAAATAGATGAGTTACCATGGACAAACCAAATAAGAAATAAATTTGGTAAAGAATCTTCGAAATCCACAAATTTCAAACTCAATTCATAATTAAAAAACCATGACTTCTATTAATGGCTAGTGAGGTTGAGACACGGTAATTAGAATTAGGCTTCAGATTCAAAATATTGACATTGAAATCGGATGCTATTTTTATTAAATGTTAAACAAATCAGTTGTTCGTAGAGTTTGTTGTTAGTTCAATTAATTGTTTAATTGGCTAGCACCGGAAGAAACTGCCCCACAATCATCATAGGCAAATCGAATAGATCTCGTTTGACAGTCCACACTGAACAAAACTCAATGAAGTCACGATCAAACTTAGCATTGGCCATACCCTGTGGACCAGAATCTCGCTGTCGAATCAATTTGCACCGAGTGACAATAGATGAATGGAGATTTCCCACAGCAACTGATTTGAAAAGCCGAAAATAATCAACAATAGACTCGTCGTCGTGCATGAGCTCGATAATAAATGTCCGTTTTGACAAAAGCTCGGAGATGTTAAAGCCCAAAAGATTACCGAGGTCATTGGAAATAGACACAATTTCACCAGTTCGACGCCAGATAATAGTGGGTGATGCATTTAACTTAGACAAATTTTCGTAATCAATCAAACAGCGCTGAAAAGACATCTCCAAGAATTGAAAGTCAAACGGTTGGAAAAGTGACTTGTGTGCGCTGATAAATGTAGGCCGGTAAGATGCAATCAACTTCAAAATTATAAGGAGGTTGTTTGTCTTTTTCTTCTTTTCTTCGCTGCTAAGGTGCTTGTTATTGGTGGAAAAGCGCCGTTTTAAAAAAAAAGTCAACGAATGGTATGACATTGGATAGTCAAAATTCATTATTGTATTGGAGTAGATATCCTGTACTGTCTGATAAATATGATGGGAGATTAGCGGCAGCACGTACTGTTTTGCTTCGTTCTGGGAGAGGTCGAAGTTAAACCCACTGGCTTTAGGTGTTTCATTATCACTGGCGGTATCTCGGAGCGAAATAAAAGGCCTTGTATCTGTGGCTACTTCAGCATCATTAAGAAAGTTGGGAGAAACAATTGTTTTTGAAGGTGCTGGTGAAAAGTCGAGCGATGGTGAAGACGGCTTAGAAATGAGGTCTCCAAGCATCAAGTACTCCTGATTTAGGAAGTTAGAATGAAAGTTGGTATTATTAGAGAGCGTAGATGCAGGAGAGTCTCTATTGGGATTTAACTTTTCCATAGAGAACCCCGCTTCTACCGCTTGAGGCGCTAGAGAAATGGGTTCGGCGATTTTGGGTTGCTCCAAAAACTCCATCTCTGGTTTGACAATGTTTTGCTCGGAAAAATTTGGTTCAAGAGGAGCCATATATTTTGCCCGCTTTCGTTTTGAATCTTTACATTCGTGTGGGACATTTCTTTTGATGCAATTTTGACAGGGTCGGGTGTTGGAGCACTGGAGGTGTTTAGCGCTGCACAAGGTGCACGCTCTGTGGGCGGGTTTTCGGCTATTTTTCTCCTCGGCCGTGAGTTTTTTGGTCATGAAGCTTTTTGGAGTTCTATGTGAAAGCCTTGTGTGCCGGCACAGCTGCTGAAGGTTGTTGTTGTTGTTGGAAGTTAAGAGGTTGCAGGCCCCGGGGTTGGGAATCTGGGGTATCCCGGGCGTTGCAGGGAAAAGTGTGAGATGAGCGAAAAAAAGTAGGCGCGCCCCGGGGACTTTCGCGAGACTTAACTTGTGAGCGCAGCGGAAAATGAGGAGTGTACACTATGGTAAATTAAACTTCGCGGGGGGTTTTTTTTTACTTGAATCTTGAATTTGAAATTTTGTATTTTGGATTTTCCTCTGGTATACTTTATATGCAGACCCATCCACACTTTACACTAGTATGATGCTTTCCCAAGTGTAATCTTTAAATTGAAAAGTTTAATAAAAACCTAATATAGAAGTATGGCATATTGTGGACTATGTACCGTAAACTGTTGGTCAGTAGCATGTGGTCGCGAAGACATATAATTCCAGATTCCCTAAAAAAATAAAGATTCAACATTCTTTGTGAAGGTCGCGCTTTCTTATATTAAAAAGAGATTGATTCGTACAGAGATTATATTCAATACATGCATTCGTATAAAATATGAATTCAATAAATGCCTTTTAAAGGGATTGTATTCAAAACATGCCTTTGAAACATCAATTGAAACATTCACATAGCTCGAAACCAACTCTAAGTTGGTCATGATATTGCCAAAAATGGATATCCCAATGCGTCCTTATGAAAATAGCCGTTTACGAGCATTCAAAGACTGGCTGGGTGCAGGAGCGCACCGCATCTTTCCCGGATAAGGAAATAATCACGATCTCAAGTGCTTGTCCGCTTTAGGAAATCCGGTTGCAAACTGCATGAAATTGACATGTGGGGGCGACCAAAAATTCCCCTTTCAATCAGTCAAACACATAAAAGGGACCAAGCCCCAATCCTTGATACACATCTCGAATTTTTGAAACGCCGCATACTCTTGCCAGAATGAGGTTTCTCTTTCCTTTCGTTCTACTCTCGTTTTTCGCCTTTTCCTCAGCCCTTCCGGTCGATGTCACAGCCTTGGTCCAGGGAAGACTGTATGAAGTGCGGGACATCTCGGAGGCTGCTCCTGATGCCGTAATTGTTGAATTGGAAAAGAAAGACATTGCGGCGCTCACTCTTCTTTTCAAGACATTGAACAATTCTGCCACCATCGGCTTGGCCAAAACAGCACTTCAATTATCCTTGACACAAACCCAAGTTTGCAACTTTGTGGGTGCCTTTATTGAAGAAAAGGGTTTGTCCTCAATCTTGAAGGCTACAGATGATTCTGGACTTGCGCTCGATTTGGTGTTGATGATCTTGACCCACTACGAAACTATCACTGGGGTTACCAACATTGTCAAGCAGTATAAGGGCACGGCCACTTCTTCTTCGGGCTCATCTTCATCTTCTGGGTCCTCATCTTCTGGTCTTTTTGGAAATCTTGGTAACCTATTTGGGCTTGGAAATATCGCTAGCTTTCGAGGAGCTGCTTTGAGCAACTCAACCGATACCGGTAACTCTCTGGACTCTTCGGACTCAGATTTGAGTAGTCTTTTAAGCGATCTTACTGGTGGCTCCAGTGACTCTACCGATTCCATTGACTCTACCGATTCCACTATTTCCACCGACACTGCTGCAACCTCAGATGACGCTTCTGGACTTGAATCTCTACTCAACTTTGGTTCCGGTGAAACCGACACAACTACTGCTGCTGCTGACGCAGCAATTGCTGCAACGGCCACGACTCCTGTCACTGTGGCTACGGCTGTTACTGCTGCTACCAATGTTGATACTGCTGCTACTGCTGCTACTAATATCGATACTGCTGCTACTACTGTTGATACTGCTGCTGCCGCTGGTGCTGCCACATCCACCGCAAGCTCGGGTCTGTCGAGCTTGGACGATCTTCTCAATATCTTAAAGCGTGAAGATGTAGCTCAGTATATTGAGCAGGAGGGCTTAATCAATATGTTGAAGAGAGACGATGTGGACGAAGAGGCTCTTGTCAACGCCATTTACGCCCGTGCCGTTGACGAAAACCTTCTGGAGTTGCAAAGAAGAGATCTTCTTACTACAATTTACGCACAAATTATTAGGATCATTGGAACAAACTCCAACATTGAGTCCATCTTCGAGTCGTTGGCCAAATCTGGCTTGGCCATGAACGTGGTATACAATGCCATTATGGACTCAGGCTTCTATAAGTTTGACGTCAAATTGTTCAAGTACCTTGTGGACGAGAAGCTTGTCACTTTGTCTGGTGCTTTTGGTGCTGCCATTCTGTCTGGAATCCTTACGGGTCTCATTGGCGACATAGTGGGTAACACTTCGTACACCACTCTTGTGATTAATTTTGTCTTGGGAATATTTACTGGTAAAGTTCCTATACTTCCTTTGATCACCGCTCTCTTTTAAATATCATTAATACCATATATGCAGATAAAGCTAGTCCATAAAGAAACTATAAGGAGTCTTCATCATGATGAAGTTCTCATTGTATATTTCATCGTAGATTTGATTTCTTGTTTTCATTTTCGATGATTGCCTTCAGCTCATTTTCATGAATATATTTTGCTCAAAGTAGTAAAAATAACCCATCATGAAGTACCTAAATCTGTGGCACGACAGCACCATCACCCCGAAGATCGGATCCTCCAGCCCATGCAACACGGCCATTGGATATGTTCTTGATGCACTGTGCCCTGCCAAATGTTTCTCGCTTAAATCCTTTCACCAAGATAGCCACGTGCCCCATTTTCTCTAGCTCTTCAACAACAGTTTCGGTAATCCCCTCTTCTAAGTTCACTATCGTTGACGGTGTGGATACAGGGCCACCCGAACCTTTTCCAACATCAAGGTGGCGAAATTTTTCATTGGGCTCAAGACAAAATCTGGGTGCATCCAAAGCCTCTTGAGGCGTAAATCCAAAAAGCACCATATTAAGGAAAATTTGCACATGTGCTTGCGGTTGCTCCCACCCACCCATACAGGCAACGGAAGCATATAATTCGTTTGTATCGGCATGAGTAATCATTGAAGGGATAATTGTGTGGTAAGGCCGTTTTCCTCCTTCTAAGCTGTTGATTGCACCGTGCAGCAAGTTGAAGTTGGCACCTCGACTTTGCAAAGCAAATCCATAGTCGTCAGGAATTAAACAGGAGCCAAAAGCGGAAAAAACAGAATTAATAAATGAGCATGCATTCCCCTGTGAATCTGCCACGCTAAAATACACTGTATCACATTTGTAGATCGGATCCGGCACAATGTCGATGTCTTCCCGAGCCAATACTTTTTCTGGGTGGAGAATGCGGGCTTTTTCGGCAAGGCGTTTTTTTGATAAGGCCATTTTGATATCAATCTCGGAGTGAAAATCGAGGTCGGCAACAAAATGCTCCGAATCATAAAATGCAAGTTTCAACGCCTCAATCAAGAGATGAAGATACTCAGTAGAATTGTGGCGCAAAGAACTTAAATCAATTTTTTTTTCCTCCAGTAGCTCTTTCAAATATCCTAAAGCAAAAAGTGCCACAATTCCTTGGCCATTTGGAGGAATCTCCCAGAGTCTCTTACCCAAGAAGTCAAAGCAAATTGGATCAATACGCTTGGATGTGTGTTCACTCAAATCATCCAATTCCATCAATCCACCTTTCTCTTGAATTTTAGAAACCACTTTTGAGGCCACATCTCCTTTGTAAAAACCATCCTTGCCTTCTCTGGCCACTTTTTTAAACAACAGTGAAAGCGGCTTGTTATAGAAAATTTGGCCGGTTTGGCAAAAAGTCCCGTCCTTGTTGAGAAAAACATCTGCATTTTTTCCACTTTGCTTTATAAGATCGGGCAGAGCACCTCTCCAGAGGTGAGCAGCGATTTCGCTGACAACAAACCCGTTTTCAGCAAGTTCTATTGCTGGAGCCAAAATTTGTTGAAGAGTGACATTACCAGAGCCCCACATTTCTATGGAATCTATCCATCCTGCAACAGCCCCTGGTACATTCACCGAATGTACACTGAGAAGCGGAATGCGTAAAGCGCGAGATCCCAAATCATGCCTCACTTTCTCAATTGAGGTCCGTTTTGGTGACTTGCCACACCCATTCAAACCATGCACTTCTTTGGTATTTTTATCGTAGTAGAGTACAAAACAATCGCCACCAACACCTGTAGAGGAGGGTTCGGTGACGCATAGCGCAGCGGCGACTGCAACTGCAGCATCAACACAATTACCTCCTTGTTCCAATATACGAATTCCTGCAGCGTTGGCCAATGGCTGAGTGGATGCCACCATTCCTTTAAGCGAATGTACTACCGAACGCCGCGAGCCAAAGCGGCCAAATTTTGAGCCTTCATTTGGTGCACACTCTTGCATTGTAAGTTTCTGATTATAATGTCCTAATACTGTACCCCGCGTTTGGAATTGAGACGTGCGCGGCACCATAGACGCTTTGAGGACGACCACGAATCTTCCTCAAACTATGGCCCAGGATCACCTTTACCAAGGTTTGAGGTTCATGATCTAACCATCATTGTAGAAAAAAAATTTGCTCAAAAATTTCCCCTATCCTCCACTCCAATGCATACTGCATGAATATGCCAACTTCACCTTATGGGAAGGAACTGTCGTGATGACAATAGGACCAGCCTGCACATATGCCACATCTCCGCAGAGGTTGCCAACGTCGTCCAGATTGAGCGTTAGCTTCCCAAATTGAGGCGGCAAGCGTAAAGCAAGCCCGCGCGCGCCTGGCCGAAAAGAGCACTTTTTACTCTACTCATGAAAACGCACGGCACATCCAAAAAGAGTTCCTAATAGTTTTCAGAGATGTAAATCATACATTTGAAATCTTGTGGACTTTCGCTGGTAGTGCATATAATGGGGTGTCTCAGAAATGAAACAACCTATACCCTCAATTGAGTCATGTCTACCTTAAAAAACCCGAACATCCTAACCAGATGTGTGTTCCTCGCGCACACTCGCGCATGGGCTTTACATCGGTCCATACTTCGGAGCGCCAAGGTCTCATAAGGCATTATGGCGCATATTCGCGCCTTAAAGGCTGCATCGCCGATGTCTCCGGATGTAGAAACTGCATGACGGCGCTTTCGTTGAGAGGTGCCACCCACTTGTCATTGGACCTTAACACGGCGCTACTCGGCAGTCTTCACATCTGCAAGGGATTGAATGAAATTCTTGGCGAATCACTAGCCATCTTGATATGAATGTCGCAGTGTATGGAGCTGCATGCAGGACAATGGAGATTTCTATACAATAAAAGGGGACATTACAGTAATAATCAACTTTAGGTTTATCAGGTCAGGTTCTATAATAAACGGCCATCAGCATTTTCTCAGAATCTCCCAGAATAACCCCGAAAGTGATCAAATCAAATGCGGTGTTTTGTAGAGTTGTGTAAAGCCGAGAAACGAACCAGATGGAAAAGATAAATATTCATGCATCCTAAATCGAGCCGCGGAGTTGCATGTAGAGCCCTTATGCGGGTTTCTGCATGTCGCGCGCATGCATAAAGCGTGCTTTAAGAGCGTGTTGCACAACACGCTTTTTGCAATTATCTCCAGCGATCAGTATATAAAGGCGGGGTTTTATCAACATCTTTTTACTAACCACTCTCACTGATGCTTACCCACATTCTTTCACTCGCTACCGCCCTTGCAGTGGTCTCTGCCGCTGACAATCCTTATGCCACCTACCCTTCTGTGGTCAAAACCGCTACCTACAATGGGTTCGCTGATAAGGTGTACGACTACATTGACTCATGTGCCCAAGAATGTGTCATTAGTAGTACTTCCTCCACACCTTGTCCTTACTGGGATACCGGATGTCTCTGTGTGATGACCCCATGGTCTAGTCCAGTCAGTGTCTGTGTTGCAGAGAAGTGTAAAGGAGAACAAGTTGAGAAATTTCTCAGCGCAGCCAGCTCTGTCTGTTCTGTTGCTGGTGTATGGAGTCCATACTGGATTATCAACGCTGCTGCTTCTTCTTCTTTGTCTTCTGCTGCTAATGAAACTCCAAGCACAACTGCTGCTGCTACATCTTCAAGTGAGCCATCCAGCTCTCAGCCTGCTTCTTCGGAACCCGCTTCTTCTGAGCCAGTTGCTTCTTCTGCTGCTCCTTCCTCCGCTTCGCAATCACAGTCTCCTGCCATTACCCTGGCACCCAGCTCATCTGCCGGCGCTTCCTCTACTACTTCCATTGCAAAAACTGCAACTATCAATGGATTTGCTGACAGAGTTTACGACAATATTGACGACTGTGCCAAGGAGTGTGTTAAAAGAGACACCTCCTCTACCCCATGTCCATACTGGGAAATGGGATGTCTCTGTGTGTTCCCAACATGGACTTCTCCTGTTGCTGAGTGTGTTGCTTCGTCCTGTAAGGCAAATGAAGTGGAGAACTTCTTGAGTGTGGCCAACTCGGCTTGTTCTGCTTACGGTGTGCCTTCTCCATACTTTAGATACAATGCTGCAGCTCTGAGTGCTTTGTCTGAGGCTACTGCTGAGGTCCAGACTGCCTCTTCTGCTGCTTCTGATGTTAGTTCTGCTACTTCTGAGCCTGCATCTGCTACTTCTGAGCCTGAATCTGCTACCTCCGAAGCTGCTTCTTCTGCTACTTCCGAGGCTGCTTCTTCTGCTACTTCTGAGGCTTCCTCCGTTGCTGTCTCTGATGCTACTTCTGCTTCAGTCGCCCTGGCTGTTTCCGTGACTATCTCATCTGTTGTTTCTGAAGCTCCAGTTTCTTCCGGTAATGTGACTGTCGCTTCTTCTGGTCAAACCCCAGTTCCTTCTCTGCTTTCCTCGAAATACTCCAGCGCCTCATACACTAACTCCACCTCCGAAGTTGTTGTCGACTCTACCACCGTGATCGTCACTAACTCTCATACTATTACCAGCACAATTTGCACCAGGTGTGCCACTTTGACTGGTGATATTACCACCTATACCACTGTCGTTGAGGGCGTTACCAAGACCGTCACCGAGGAATGCTCTGAAACAACCCCAGCTTCCTTCACCACTTACACCACCACCGTTGAAAACGGAGTAGTCAAGACGATTACCGAAGAATGTACTACTCCTGCAACCACTCATACTACCGTGAAGGGTAGCGTGACCAAGACTTCAAAGGCCGGAGAGACTGCACACCACACGTCATCGACTGTTGCCGCTGCCAGCTCTCCTGTAGTGATTGCCGCCAACTCTGCTGCCGGAAATTCACTCAACTGGGTGTTGTCTGTGGTGGCTATTGCTGCTGCTGCACTCATTTGAGCCTTATAGAGAACAAATATAAACTCAGACCTTTGAGCATCCATATAACCAATTCTGTACATACTTTAATGTAATGTTTCATCTCACACAAATAATTTCATTGTAGTTTTAAAAATCATATTCTAGTTTCTTTGATTTTGATCTAACTTAATAAGTAAGTAATTTCTACCAATTGATTGTGAGTGTAAATTACCACTACACCATGATTTGGAACTTCCGTTGTTGCTAGCACTGAGTATCACCTTGTTGTAACTACATGAATTTGAATTATCTCGTATAATAATTTTTCATAAATCAATCTTTAATTTCTAATCAAAAGACTCGTTGTAGGAATAAATATCGGGTGCATGAGCCACCCACCGGTTCTTCTCACATATATTCTTGATCTCCTCATTAAACGCAACTGGTCCACATCCAACACAGGCAAAAGATTTGCGATAGTCCGGCGAGCACAATTCGCTGACGGAAGAGGTGATGATGTTATCAAAATTTGGGCGACCATATGTTGTGGAGAAGCCGGATGCAGAACTGAATGACAGACTGGACTCAAACGTTTGCTCTTTAACCTCATCCACGACTTTGCTCTTCTCCTTAATATCTTCATCGTATTCTGAGGCGTCTGGAATTTCTTGGGTCAAATGAAGCGAGAGTAGTGCCCTACCCGAGTTAAGAAATGGAATGAATTCTTCCCAAAGATGATCGTACCACTGTAAATTTGCAGCTTTTTTCATGGACATGACAATTGTAACACTTGTCTTTTCTGGTCGATACAAGTAATCCTCTGCATCATCTCTTTCTTTGATGGTTTTAAGCAAGTTTAAGGCCACAGGTAACGTGAATGATGCACCTGACCCCGCAGAGAAGAAAACAACACTATCGAACTTGGTGAGTGGTTGGTAGTTGGCGCCAAATGGCCCGTTAACTCCAGATTTGATGTTGTAGATTTTGGGTGCAACAAAGCCGGATATCATTTTCTTAAATGTGCCAACATCCTTGTTCAACGAGACATTTTCTTCAATCTCCAGCTTATTCAACTGCGTAACCGAATTAATACTCTGTTCTGATCCAGAGTGGTAATCCTCATCGTTACCGGTGGACACACTACTCAAGGAGGATTCCAAGGTGTCGTTTTCGGCCATATGTTGTAACTTGAGGATCAATTTTCGGGTGAAGCCTTTGTGTACCTTAATCACCAAAACCATTTTACCAGACTCCGCCAAAGAAGCAATGGTGAAGGGATGGTATTGAAGCAATGCTACCTTGTTGCAGTTAAAAAGTACATGCTGACCGGCTCTCCAAGTTTCGTACCTTGGTACGAAAAACCACCACCATTTCTCGTTATCCACCTTGCGGATGTTAATTGGAATAGACACGCGCACCGTGGTATCATCAAGAATTTCAAAGTCACTCATGCCCTTTTTGGGATTTTTGTATTTATGGAGTATCCCGTACACCCTAGCGACTATGCGGTCCACCACTAGCATGTGAACGCCCAAAATCACAGCGGCATGGTTTCCTCCGTTGTGGAAGTATGCGAGTAATAGCATGATAAAATTGAAGGCTCTATGCTGAGCTAAGAAGAATTCAAAAGCAAAGTTCCGAATAAACTTGAATGATGCAAGATTAAGGAATCCCAAGCAACTAATGGCAATGAAGCCAAAAATTTGGGGAGGAATTTTGATCATGATGTAAAATTTCAAGTCTAACCAGTACTTGAGTGACAATACCATATGAATGATGGCCGACATAAACATGGAGCGGCCCATCCATTTGTGAAAAAAGACTGCCTTATCCAAAGAAAGCCCTGAAAATGCCGACACAAGGTTATTCTTGGCCACGAATATTAGAATGGGTGGAATGTGCGCTATAGAGATGCGCCCAATTCTCTTACTCACAATGTACAGCCATGGCTCGTAGTCAATATCCTTGGTTTCGGCAATGCAGAACCATGCATTGATTCCAATATGAAATGCTAGCAAAACAAGCAAACTGGGCTGGAAATAAAGGTGCTTGCCAAATAAGCTAGCTTTAAGCGTTTTGTTAAAAGAGCTGAAATACTTTATGAACAAAAAGTATCTTTCGTGCTTTAGCCCCTGAGGGGATCGCTTTGATCTCAACACCCATGGAATCCAGTAAAAAAGCACACCATGGATTGCGGGGAGAAGAACTGAAACTAGAACCGAGAGGAAAAGAAACTTGTAGTTTCTCTGTTTCTCCACGAAATATTGCTCACTGAAGGGAATAGCCATGTTGGATAAAAAGAGAACTGATGCGAATTCCAGGGTTAATAGATGCGAACGCCGATAAGTCCACGGTAAGGTATATGAGCGTGAAATGCAAGGGAGGGGCAAGAGACTGCAATGTTAAGGTGCAGGCTATTTACTTTGTATATCTTGCATTTTGAATATGTGGGCTGCACACAACGGACTTTTCAATTCTTGGCCAACTGCAGTAAAAGAGAACGCGAGGAATTATCGGAACCATCAGTGCATGCTGTATGCAAGAAAATGCTAGGCATATACACACAACACTTCTGAAAATTTTTCGTATTGTTGAATCCTACTCAAGCCACGATCGTTGATTTTGTATCTATAATCATCTACTTTTGTTTGCATCAGTACCAAATTTTTGTGTTGATTGGCCGCATTTCAAAGAAAAAAAAAGCCTTAGCACTTTCTGATTTTATAGATATTAGACGCCCCTGTATGTAAAGATTGTAGCAAAAAGCACAATGCATATGCATCCTGCACACCATAGCGCACCTCTCAAATGCCTCAGCACGGACATTATCATTTCCATCTGACAGAGCTGTGCGGCACCATTTTGAATAAATTAAACCTCTCTTCCACTCCTTTCTTACGGAGCTTATCTTTACGCATAACCTTAATATGAACTATATCTACATCTTTGCCCTCCTCACATCTGTATTGGCAAACAACTGGGCCACCTACCCATCAGTTCCCAAAACCGCCTCGGTAAACGGCTTTGCTGACCCCATCCAATCAAAATTGCCCTCATGTGCCCAGGAATGTGTCAAGCTTTCCACCGGTAATACCCCTTGTCCATATTGGGACACTGGTTGTTTGTGTGTGATGCCCCAGTGGTCTGGTCTGGTTGCCCAATGTATCGTTGAGTCATGTAAGGCTTCTGATGTTGCAAGTGCTACAGCTTTGGCCTACTCTTTATGCTCCAAGGTTGGAGCCAATGTTTGGATGATGCCTGCTTCCGTTTCATCTATGGTTTCATCAGCTGCCTCTGGTGTCAAGGTGGTCGCTGTGAGTACTACCTCTGGTGAGGCAGAAGCCTCCGATATGAGTCTGGGCCAGTCTGCTGCAGTTACTTCTGCTCCTCTGTCTACTACGGATTCTTCGAGCAGTTCCAAAGCATCTTCCTCTGAGGCTTCTTCAACTGGGTCTTCTCTGAAGGAAGCTTCCTCGACTGCCAATGGTGCCGCTGCCCTTATGATAAATTATGGAATTTTTGGCTTTTTGATTACTGGTGCCATTTCTTGCTTAGCTTAGTTACTGTAATTAAATATGTCTTTATCGATTCACTTTCTTTACCGTCTACACTGCTCTTTCTCTACAAAATTTTACTGCAGATAAGAATCAGGGTCATATGTTTCACTGTTAGCCAATTTCACTCGCTCGTTAATTCAAGTCCCAAATCTGACTGACTATTTCTACTTCCTAATTCTCACTTCCTATTTCTTGTACCTCATCTAAGTTCGAATTTCAATCTCTAACAGCTTCTCTTCATGCTCAACTGCTTTCAAGTCTATGAATTGTTCTAGAACCTTTCCTTCCTGCTTTTTTTCTCTCTTAACAGCTAAGTTTTGACACTCTGCATTGGGTTTTTTCGCGTACCCCGGATATATCGCCGCTTAAGCCGAAAGACTTGAGTTCATACGGAATCCCGTTTTACGCAGCCATGTCTAAACATGACGCTTTTTCTGTACCGCCTTAATCTAATGAATCCGTATTATGATTTCCACAGCTGCTATTCACTCTTCTGCATCTGCCATTGTATCATATTAAAGCGATTTCTGGGGACAAACAAAGGATTTAGGTACCCACTTGAGCGTAGTGCGCGTATTATGCATATGCATGTCGCGCATTAGAGGGCATATGCTGCCGAGTCGGATGTCGATGTATGTCACTTTTTTTTTTCTTGGGCTGCAGCATGGTTGCGCAACATGTTTGCAAGTATTCCGCTTTCGAATTCGGACCGGCTTTCAGAATGATATAAAACGCGGGCATTCCCTGCTAAATCTCAACCCCACACCTTTTTTGTTAACTCGCTCGCTATGTTGTCCTCTATCGCTTCTATCGCTACCGTCATGGCCGTTGCCTCCGCTGCAAACTGGTCTACCTACCCATCTGTTGCTAAGACTGCTTCCATCAACGGTTTCGCTGACAGAATCTACGACCAATTGCCATCTTGCGCTCAGTCCTGTGTCAAGGCCTCCACTGGTTCTACCCCTTGTCCATACTGGGACACTGGATGTCTCTGTGTCATGACCAACTGGGCCTCTGACGTCGCCGACTGTTTCGCCGAGAACTGTTCCGGTGACGATGTCACTTCTGCCCAAAACTTGGCCGTCAACCTTTGTAAGGCTGCTGGCGTCTGGGAGCCATACTGGATTATTGACTCCTCCGCCTCCTCTTCTTTGTCTGCCGCTGCCGCCAAGAAAGACGCTGCTACCACCACCGAGGAGACCACCTCTGCTCAGAAGACCTCTGCTGCTGAAACTACCGCTGAGGAGACCACCAAGGATGCTGCCACTACTGCTCCAGAGACCACCGCTGCTGCCACTTCTGAGGCTGCTACTTCTGAGGCTGCCAAGACTGAGGCCAGCTCTGACTCTTCTGCTGCTCCAACTGTGTCTACTTACGTCGCTGGTGCCGCTGCTGTTGTGCCTGCTGCTGTTGCCGGTGCCGCGGCTGGTCTTGCTATGATTTTGTAAGTGCCTTACTAATTTGAACTTTCACTTTTGTTGAAACGCACGTGATTGTGTAATTAATTTTGATGATTTAGAAAACCCGAACATCCCTTGTAGGATTACAATCTTCACGTAATTGCAGTAGCTCATGAAAAGCTCTGAAATGTACCCGCTATAGGCACGCTACATTTTTCGCCTTCGCGCAGCCAGTGGTGCTGTGCACGTGACCAACATGTTTCAATCTACCAAAAAGTTTACGAATTCAAACTCTCTGTCAAACTCTCTGTCAAACTCTCTGTCAAACTCTCTGCCTATATACATGTATTCTTTTGCCCATTAAGTCTTCCCGATTAGCTAATAAGGCCTACAAATTCATATAAATATTTTCGTCAAATTTGTTCAATAATTTGGTTATAGAAATTGTTTTATTTGATTCGTTTATTGAACTATTCATTAAAGTTGTTTATCAAAATTATTCATTAAGATTATTCATCAAAATATCCATCGAGACTGTTCATTTTTCGTGAGGTTAAGCCACGTTTCTAATTGAAATGATGCAAGTGAAATTAGTAACATTTAATTTAGATTTTAAGTATGTACATTTATATGTACATTTGGTGAAAACGAATCTTACATTCACAGATTCGGTGAATTTGAACGTACTGTTTTAGATTGGTATTCCTTAATCTCGAGCTTCAAATGCACGTGACGCGATTCCTCTTACAATATTTACAGATGCTGAGATGATAACGTAACATTGTCTCTCCTTACATGCGGATCAAAATCGATAATCCATATATAAATCTTAATCATACAATAGATTCAAGAGTTCAGAGAGCAAATACATTGCTCAATCATCCCTGGCTAAGTGAACGCCAGTACATCCTAATCGCAAAGTACAATCTTTTGGCTTGTGCACGACATTTCTCCGCATCGATTTTCACAGGCGTGCCTGCACACAGCTCTCCCCTCGATCATATCCTTAATAAACACAACACGGAAAGGAAATTATCGATTAATGATACTTTCTATCCAAATATCTTCTTTACTGAATACAGAAATCCGGAATCATCAGAAATACTTCATGTGAAATCATGCATGGCTTGCGCCATACTCATAAGTCGCTACAAGATTTTGAGACGCAGGGTCTTTAAACTCGGCTGCTTCTCAAGCTTAAACAGGAAACTAGCCGGAAAGATGAGATAGGAAAGACCGGAAAGACGGAGACGGAGATCAAGACTATAGGCACTCCGAGGTGGAGAACCCAGCCCCCCAAGGTACAACTGGTGGCATTCCCCACAGCTTATATCCGCAAGGCACATGAAGCAGGCATATAAGGCGGATTTCGATTGCGGAATTCTCGATTGGGCAGTGCGCACTTACGACGTAATGCATTCAGGCGAGATGCACAATGCGGAGCACCCAGTCTGAGCGTTGGAATGTTATCCGGTCGCATGCGGGGTCCACTCATATATAGACCAGCTTTCTCCCAGACCTTGCGCTCACCATTCCTCTTTGGAAGCTTTCTCTCCTACTTCACAGTTGCAGAACTCTCTAGTGCAAAACACGCTAGCTAGATCATAATGTCCGTCAAACCCAATAGAATCTGGTCACTTACCGAGGATGCGGAAATCGCCACCAAGCAAGCTTGGGCTACACTCTTGAAGCAATGGGGCTATGATTTGGATAACTATTCCATTAGCGACATCGAAAATGATGCTACCTTTGTGACCTCAGAAAGTATCAATACTCTTCCTTCGGTATCCAAAACATCATACCTTGAACTGGCTCCCCCTGTTTCGGAGAGGACCAAGGCTGCATTTTCCAAATTGAACGGCAATTCTGATTACCTTGAAGGAATCTATGATGATAGTGTCAAGGTTCAAGCTAAAGATTCCTTTGCCCACCTCGAGAAGTTCAACATGGCTCTCCTTCACCAGTGTTTCTGGGGTTCCATCCGCCAGATCTCTCCAGACAATGACTTTCTCCGTTTCTTGCGGGCCAGGAAATTCAAGGTCGCACCTGCAGTCAGTATGGCTGCAAACTGTTTGGAGTGGAAGATTGATCTGCACCCTGTTAACAAATGGGTCAGCGAGGGCGACACTGCCATCTATGACTCCAAAAAATACCCTGAAATGATCAAGGCTTTAGAAATGGGTAAGGCATATATTCGTGGTTGCGATAAAACCTCAGGTGCCATTTGCGTGATTCGGGTTAAGCAGCATTTCGGCAGTGACTGCCCTGAAAAGGACTTTGAGCGCTTGATCTGCCTCATCATCGAGTGGACTAAAATGACTTTTAGTGACTACACCAATGGTAATGATGGAGCCAACATTTTGTTTGATATGACTGGGTTTTCTTTAAAGAATGCCGATTTGAACGCAGTCAAATTCTTGGCAAAGGCATTTGAGGCAAATTACCCAGAGAGTCTCACGGCCATTTGGGTCCACAAAGCACCTTGGATTTTCAACGCTGTGTGGAAAATCATCAAAGGTTGGTTGGACCCTGTAGTTGCCTCCAAGATCCACTTCACCAAAAATGTTTCAGACCTAGAGCAGTTTATCGACAAAAACCACATCCCCAAAGATTTGGGCGGTTTGGACGATTTCAAGCCGCAATACGTGCCTCCAACTGCTGGCAAAGGTGGCAAGAAGACCAAAGACGAGACCTACAATAAGCTTTTGGCCGAAAGAGAGCAGTTGACCATGCACTTTATTGAAAATACTCTCTCGTGGATCAACGCCAAGAAAAAAGAGGAGTCGACGCAATTTTTGAATGGTAAAATCCAGTTGGGTGCTGAATTGGCCCAAAACTACATTGCCTTGGATCCTTACATCCGTGACCGCTCGTTCTTTGACAGAAATGGTGCTATCGGTGAGTTAAAGATCTAGGCCTATTTATGCACTAAATATTCCGAATATTGTAGTACTTGAACTTATAAAAAAAATCTTAACATTTTTCTTCATAGAATTTTCATTGAGGTCTTCCGTGCCATAATGATGGGTTTTTTTAAGGAAGCTACGATGAGTAATTTGACCAAGCGGTGAAATTGATAAAGGTGAAATTGATAAAAGTTCCAAAACCAATATAATAAACAAAGTGAAGAATTCCGTGTCGACATTCCGTTGCTGCATTTGTCAGCTGAATTGCATTCAGCGCCACGGCTCCGATTCTCCGAAAGGGGCAATTTTTCGGCAAAGCCGGGTGAATTTCTTCTTATAAAAAAACGAGAGATAAGAACAAAAAAGAAAGCATGGTGTCCACGGGCGCGGCGATCGGGGGTGGCGAAAAAATGTTGCCCAATGAGGAATGTTTCCGGTGCGATCCGATGCTCGCGATAAGAATTTTTCGTAGTATTAAAAAGCGATTCCCGCCGAAAAATTTCCTCTTTCGATACTATGGCTCACTATTCTCAATCTACTTCCGGTTCCTTCACTTGGAAAAACGTTTCGGTGAAAACGGGAAAAACCTTTCTTCTTAATAATGTCAGCGGCTCTGCCCAACCCGGGACCGTAATGGCACTCATGGGCCCCTCGGGTTCAGGCAAAACCACACTTTTATCTGTGTTGGCCCAGCGCATGCAGAACCTCGACAAATTCGATGTTTCTGGCTCTGTGATATTCGATGGTGACTTCGTGACCAAACAAATTCTTCGTCAAAATACCCGCTTTGTGGAGCAAGAAGATCATCTCTTGGGGTGTCTCACAGTTAAAGAAAGTGTGATGTTCTGTGCCCGAATGTCCGAAACTACAAAAACAAAAGAGAACACCATAGATTTCGTGGACCGCACCGTGGAATTTTTTGGCCTTTCCAAGCAAAAAAATACCATTTGTGGAACCCCACTTCAGAAAGGTCTTTCGGGAGGCCAAAAAAGACGACTCTCCGTCGCCTGTCAAGTGGTGACGCGGCCACGCGTTTTATTCTTAGATGAACCAACGTCAGGATTGGATTCCAAAGCTTCTTTTGAAGTCGTGCAAACACTCAAGAAATTTGCCTTGGCCGAAAATGCCGTGATCATTGCGTCCCTTCACCAACCATCCACCCTGACTTTTAATCTCTTCGACAGTGTATCGTTCTTATCTGGCGGTCGTACGGTATACTGCGGTAAGCGGGACGGTGTGCAGGAATTCTTTTCTCGGGCGGGACACCCAATTCCCAGCCAATATAATCCTGCAGAGTACGTTTTGGACTTGACCAATACCGACTTCAACCATGGATTTAATGGGGATGAGATGGTAGATTCTTTGGTGGATTTTTATGAGAAAAGTGAGGAGTTCGAGCGCATCGATGGGCTCACTGAAGAAACTAACCATGGCTGCGAAAATCATGTGACCGCAGCCTCTGCATCGCGCATGCTTCACTTGCTTGAGCGCGGCTTCATTAAGGCCAGAAGAGATTACTTGGCCTATTATGTTCGATTGGCCATGTATCTCTGTTTGGCTATCTTAATGGGGACTGTATGGTTACGCTTATCTTATACCCAAGAAAATATCCAGCTTTTCGCCAACGCTATCTTTTTCTCGGGTGCCTTTATGTCTTTCATGTCAGTGGCATATATTCCTGCATACTTGGAGGACTACTTTTCTTACCGTAAGGAATCTGCCAATGGTTTGTACGGCCCGGCGTCATTTTTGATTGCCAATTTCATCATCGGATTGCCATTTCTTTTTGCCATTGTGGTTCTCTTTTCCATTTTCACCTACTTCATGTGCCATTTTAAGCTTACTGCGCACGCATTTTTCATGTACGTGCTCTACTTGTTTCTTAATTTATTAGCCGCTGAATCGTTGACTATATTCATCTCCACCATTTTTCCTGTCTTTGTGGTAGCCTTGGCTTTGACTGCATTTGCCAATGGACTCTGGATGGCAGTCGGAGGTTTCTTGGTTTCTGCCTCTGTGTTGAACAATTTCTGGTACTACACTTTTTATTGGGTCGACTACCAGCGTTATGCATTCCAAGGCATGATGTTTAATCAGTTTGAGAATACCATTTACGCCTGCGGAGATGCTTGTCACTGTATGTACTCTTCTGTTTTGGAAGACCAATGCAAGATTGATGGAACTGCTGTTTTAGCACTGCTCGGTTATGGCAAGCCTAACAATGGTTTATGGATAGGTATTATGATTTTACTTATAATTGTTTTGCGATCCGGAACCTATTTGGTGTTGAAGTGGAGAGATTGATCAGAGCAATCTTAGGACACATGTCATCGAGGTTTTTTCCTCATGCACTCCTTGTTTCTAGAATGGCGCCATATCAAACTTGAAGAATTTTCTGGAATCGGCAAGGGGGAGCTTCCTTGCATCGCTTCCTTTAATGTTGTCCTGCAGGTGGTTGTCGCAAATTTCACTCTTCGCCAACGGCTGAAAGGCGCGGCTCCGGGGTTAAGTCTTTTGTTTAGGCCCGATCTTTCAATTTTTCACTTAGATCCTGATTGCAATCTATTTTTGTATATTCTACAGTTCCAACTTTGGAATCACGTTATGTTATCTTTATACTCAAAATGAATGTTAGTAGAAACTAAGCGTTAATGTGGACTATTATGAGAGGCTGAATTATGCGCTGTGCATGCTGACCTGCGTCGGGATGTCTTAGCCGCATAATTTGCGGACATAAGCCAGCTACAAACTCCTAGTTTCAGTTCAGGATAAAAAAAACTTCTAATTCGTCGGAGATTAAGTCTCTGGTTGACTCAATCAAAGAACATAAGCAAGCGGAAATTGAGCGGAATTCTTAAGTTTTAGGAGTTGATCCCGATGTATGTGAATGTTTGGGTTGTAAGCGACCACTTGTACTTTGTGTTTGTTGTAGAAGGCCTGCAAGAGACCCTTTCAATGTATGTAACATCGTAAAAAATATGCAACAATAATTCAAGTTGTGCATGCATTTACGGCTGTGAAACACAGCTCAAGCGACAGAAAAGCAGCAACCTTAAAACAAAACGATGAGCAGCTCAAGCGAAACATAAATAACGCTGTTGCTGCTGTTTTATTTGAAGCTCTCAGCATCTCATCGATATATCAAACTCAAATGAAGTTTCTTCTTTCTGTTCTGATAGTCTTGCAAATTGCATTGGCTCAGGTCCTCAACTGTGTCCCAGACTCCGTTAAACAACAGGGTTTCAACGCAATTATGTATGAATACCCATTCAAAAATGATGTCGGATGGAAAGACAATTATTTCACCGAGATTTATAAGACGTATCCTGAGATTGGACGTGCTTATGGTATCATTGATCCCACCTTTGATGTCACCATCCCTAACAACGTACATGAGACCGGCCCCATATACAATGTGACAGTTCCTCGCTCTAATTTTGCAATGGAGTTGACGGGATTTTTCCAACCTCAGCATAGTGGTCCTCACACGTTCACTTTGCAGGCTGACAATGGAGCCTCGCTTCAATTTGGTTCAGGTGGAGCTTGTTGCAGTGAAGTTGATGACGCCATCGATGACCAAATCTTCATTAACACCTTGGGTCCTCATGGCGGTGGAGGTAATGTCAACATCAACACCTTCAATTACACCTTTGACTTGGTGAGCGGCCAATATTATCCTTTGAAGATTGTTTACTTTAATTGGAAAGGTAATGCTGGACTCAAAGTCAGCTATGCCGACGCAGACGGATGTTTTGACGATATCTTCGGTGACAAAGTCTACCAGCTTGACTTTGAGGAAGACGCCTGTTTACCGGTTACCACAGATTATTGGACCGGATCCTTTACCACAACTTTCACCAGTCTGGGCGTCATCGTCGTCGATATTCCAAAGACCACAACCACTGTAACACATACATGGCACAGGTCTGGGACTTTAACAACCACAATAACCGGATCCGCTACTGATACCGTGGAAATCGATGTGCCTGCAAGTATGACTACCACTACAACCACCTGGTCCGGTAGCAAAACTTCCACGCATACAGTCACGAAAAGCAACGGTGATGAAATTGTCATCATTGATGTGCCAACTCCAGCCGTGACAACAACCACGAGCACTTGGACTGAGAGTTACACCTCGACTCATACCATCA